>WNNG01000600.1:0-328824 GCA_018208015.1 Medicago ruthenica | reverse complement strand
ATTCCGTTAGTTTGTGTTAAAAAACGTTCACTTTTTGTCCCTTAAATATTTTTCAGGTTTCATATTGGTCCCCTAATAGAGGACCAAAATGAAACCTGAAAAATATTTAAGGGACCAAAAGTGAACGTTTTTTAACAAAAACTAACGGAAGGGACCAAAGTGACTAACATAAAAGATTTAAGGGACCAAAACGTTACTTTTATTAATTAGGGGACCAATATGAAACCTGAAAAATATTTAAAGGACCAAAAGTGTAATTTACCCTTTTTTAAATGCTTTGTTTATAGATGAACTAAATATGAAATAATTTTACGTATTTCCTACAGCAATTATTCTGCCAGAGCAGAGTGTAGCAGCAGATAAGGCAGGTTTAGCTGTAAACAAGAAAGGTTTGACTTTAAAAGAACTTCTTAGTCAATCATCTCATCACAATGCAAAAGTTCGAAGAGGTATATTCATTTTGCTAGATATGCTGTCATTGTTTAGCCGCCTTTATGTGTGGATCTTGGTATCATTGATTGCTATGCAGTTAGGGAATTTTGTATGGTTGAGACCAATCAGAAATCCTCAAAAAAGTTATTTTGATGAACTCCTTTCTTTCTAAGTTGTTGGTTTGGGAATGCTTATTATGTTTTTTAATTAATAGAAACAATGCTACTGAATTGAAATACAATACTGGTCTCTGGGTTTAGTTTCTAAAGTTTAAGGGAATGACTCAGAGGGTCAATTTGGTTCAAAAAAAAGATTTTAAACTTCAAACCAAATAAATTTGGACCATGAAATCTATTTATCAAAACATTACTTTGAAATCTTTGAAAGGAAAATGAAGTTGACTGGTAATCATGGCACTCATGATCACTTGAAGGGTTGGTTCATATTATACTCGTATTCTTTTTTAACTGTAATTCATGGCTGGTGTTGTTGTTTAACCCGAGTTAGTCAAGCATTTAAATTTCATACATATAATATATATATATATATATATATATATATTATACACCACACTACTTAATAATCTATTTGTCATATCCTCCACCCAAATGCAGATGCATTGATGGGTATTAAGGATTTATTCAGTAAACATCCAGAAGAACTGGTGTTGCATAAGTATCGTGTTGTAGAAAAACTTCGCGAGCGCATTGGCGATGATGATAAAGTGGTTCGCAGATCATTATATGATCTTTTTAAACTAGTGATTTTACCTAGTTGCAAAGAGGTACTTTCTGTCTCGTTTACTTAATTTTCTCTTCTTACATGTTAAAATGTTGCTCCTTTATCATTTCAAAGAATAAAATATTGTAGTCCCCCTCCCCCCCAAACTTTTGATATATCATTAGTGTCGCAAACCAGAAAATGATACCATGCGCGAGGATCAAGAGTCCTATTAAAGTTGCATAGGGGATACAGAAATGAAAAACATGAAACATTACATTGCCTCAAAAAAGCAGCGCCGTACTTTTACTTATTAGACCTAGAACCAACCTTAAAAAGTTTATGAGCAAAAACTATGCAGGCCCCAAAAAAATGGAGTTGAAGAATTTGTGACGTATGGTTCTAGAATTACACTGCTGCCAAATCACCCACACTTCAACATAAAGAGAAGAACACAAAGCATCTTATTATTAATGCTACTCCCAAAACAACCCAACCCATTGTGACTAATTAGATTTGCAAGAATATTTGTGGGCAATTTTTCATCCCTTTGAAAGAAACTCGAATATATAGCATTTTTTTAATTGATTTTCCAATCAGGGCTAATCGCATTGATTTCTAAAATTAATCTAAATTCAATATAAATATATTTTTTCCGGTAATGCTTTCAGCTTATTTTAAAATATTTAGTTGCTCAAATAATAACTCACTTATTGGGATGCTATGTTTTTCCTGGAATATTTTATCACTTGTACATCTTTCCATAATTTTGGTGGGGGCCACAAACAGAATCTAACTTTCCTTTGGGGTGGGTGGTGCATCGTCAATTCGTCATGCCTCTCTACGAAGGATGTTGAATTTCTTTGTTGGACACTAATGCTAATAAAGAAAAAAGTGATATTAAAATATACCATCAAGTGAATGAGTTTGGTACACATACAAATCACTGTGTATATTACATGATCTAGTAAGGGTGTATCCATCCATTGATATTATTTAGATCTTAATCTCAACCTACTAATACTTAAGGATGAATAAACCGTACTTGCTCACTTTAAAGGACCATTGCCCTTGTTATACTATTGTGCTGACAAAAGTTTGTTGAAAAACTGATGTTTGCCATTTTCTTTCTTGTGATGAAGTAATTAATGTTTTTTTTTTTTTTAAAATTTTTGATTTCTGTTCTGTTATATTGGCTTCTGGTTATTGTGTTCTGCTGTAATGCACGTGGCCTGTCTTGTTGTAATTGATTTCCGAGGATATAGTTTGGTTTCAATTGACATATCCTCTAATTTTTATACAATCATATCAACATAGCAATGATTACTCTCTCGTACACTTCATTCATCTTATTTTGTTACTTTGTTCTCACTAAATTTTGCAGGATAATCAAGAGCTGATCACTTCTTTATTGATGGCTTACATATTTAATGCAATGACACATTTGGCAGCTGACATTCGGTTCATGGCATTTGATTTCTTAGACCTTACTCTTGAATATTATCCTCCTTGCTTTTCTTCTTATGCAGAAAAGGTAGTATTGTCTGTCCATATTGTAAACGTTTCCTTAATCTTTTGTATTTGATAGAACTTTGTGCTGTGTTCCCAGATTTAGCAATAATTTAACTTTAAACTTTACTAAAAGGCAGTTTACTAGTTTTTTTATTATTTTTATTTTTTGTTTCCATTTTTGTTGTTATTCTTAGTTTGCATTATCATATGGTTAATGATGGGTTACTGGGCTTATTGGGCCTTCAGTTGGAGGTAACACAGTTGAAGGTAACAAGTAAAGAAGAGGAGAGGAAGGGTAGGATGGGGGATTGGAAGGAGAAAAAGCAGTTAGAAGGGGGCATACAAAATAGGACAGGTGACTGTAAATGAGATGAGAGGGGGATGGGATTCTTGGAGGGGTGGGGTGGGGGTGGGGGTGGGGTGGTGGTGGGGGTGGTGGTGGAGAGAGGGAGAGAGTTATATTTTCAGGAGGATAACGAAATGAGAGGTGTGACAACTGTTAAGTGGAATTAGTGGGGCTGAGTATTGGGGCGGTTCCAATCTCAACGGGGGTACTCTCACTTTGAGAGTATCATTAACTTTTTTTTTTGCAAGGAAATTCATCTCCGTTCCATAGTTCAGGAGTTATTTTCTTTTGTTAGATCATACTTTTCCATGTTGTAAGAAAGAGAGTCATCCCCAGTTTTCAGTGAATAAATTGCAGTACAGTTAGCAATTTATATTCTTTTTGTGTGATTGGTTTTATCTGTTAACAAAATGTGTATAATATAGTCTGATTTCAACATTTCTCTTAGAAGGCTTTTAAAATTTCCTTCAAAAAATGTTATTACAATTAGTTTCTTAGTTTGTGCAATGCAGACTATGAATGTGTTTCAATTTTGCATGGTTATCTGTAATTGGTTTATGTACTATAATCTTATAAATTTTTGAGCTTGTTATTTTGATATGTTCTATTCAACTGGATACTTTATTCTGTAAACCTACACCGAGTTCTATTCAACTGGATACTTTGTTCTGTAAACCTATACTGAATTTGTGTTATATTGGTCCTTAGATTGTATTTGTCGTATTTCTGTATTTGGAGCTAATAATTCTCTGTAATTTTGGTTGCATGGTTAACAGATTTTTCAGAATTATGAGGATATCCTAAGGAAGAACCAGTACCATTTACAGGGCAAAGAAAAATTAAAGGATGCTTTTACCGGATTGGTTCGCTGCCTGTCACTCTTGCCATGGAACATAGAAGAAACTGATTTGCAAAATATGGTATCTTTGGTTTCGCTTAATTGTGAATACTAGTTGGTCTCTGTGACCTGGATCAACAATAACATTGCAATAGAAGTTTAGTTTCTCTTAAGCTTTCTGTATCTTGTTAAAAAAAAAAGTTTTCTATATCTATGCAGCACATAAAACTCTTTCGACATTTTAGCCTTGTTCTTTCATTTCCCCTTTCAACTTTATGTTTAGACAGGTTGAATTATATGCACTCGTAGTCGGAACTCAGGAAACATATAGTAACCAATAATCTTGAATAGTTGGCATATTGAATGCATAGGTTGGAAATTCAATGCTTGTCGTAGATTCGTAGATTCAGGTCGCTTTAAAATCATAATGCATGAAACTAGGTGGATAAATACGATTATCTTGTTAGATATATGATTAAATTCTTGGCTTTTCAGACCATAACATCTCAAGACTGAAACCACCTACTTTTTTTCCCACTGTGATTTATGGAGACTTCTTTTTTATGCTGTTGCCTTCTCCAATTGATTTCTAATGCTTTATCTTATTTTAATAGGATGATATAGGACAAAGGGTATTGCATGCCTTTGAAGCTGATAACTCTATGAGCTCTACCGGTACGTTACCTGAAAAATACAGTGTCGTTTTTGAATGAAAGAACAAACAGAATGTTGTTGCATCTTGTATGAGTTTGCATAATTTATAAGTCTCTAAAAAAGGTTTGTTAAGCTTTTATATTGTTGATAATTTTTTGACTGTATTGTTCTATGCTTTATTTTGTGTAGGTTTTTCTCATATCATAATGAAACTGAAGGATCTAGTGCCAGTATTAGTAAATAGTTTTCAGGAATTTACTACATTGTTTAATGCTAGGGAGAATCTTGAAGGGAAGTCTTTTGGCTGTATGGCAATCAATTCTTCAGAGCATAGATCTTATAGTCAGGTCCTTCGTTTATGGGATTGATAAGAAGTCGGAATGCACAAGTTCTCAAGGTGGAGGCGATGTGGCTGTATGGGATGTATCTGTCTCTTCTGCATTCCTGAAGAAATTATTTCCTCTTTTCCCCCTTGATCCAGGGCATGGTCTTTCACAAAAGGTAGACACACATTTGTTTCTTTTACCTTCTGGAGGTGACTAGTTAGGAGAACAATAATTCTAAAATTTGAAGTCTAAAAAGAAACCAGAGCTATTCAGATTAGTTATTTTCCTCCCTCTTATAACCCATTCGAAGCAAATCTGGATCCATTTCATCAAATATAATGGATTGCTAAGTTATCTACTAAGTTGTTTGTTTTTATTCTTAAGAGTACACTTATCTCGAGAATATAGTATAAATGAGGAGGAATAGCTCTCTAATTTCCTTGCATGCCTACCAATGAAACGACTGCCCTTATCCTAACTAGGTCTTAGGTTTGTATATCTTATTGTATCCCCTGTTTAGGAGGATATCTTAGTACTGCAAGATTGAATTAATATAACTTTTGCTATGTTTTTTCTAATTTCCAACTGGTATGCTTTGATGAAATGTTTTTATATCTAACTAGCAGCTTCTATCCTTTTATATTGACAAGTAATTCGGAGGTTACGTGATGCACTTTTGTCCGAATTCATCTTGGTTTGTCTGTTTGCTTGGGACATCACAACTCAAATTTGGTTGTTACAGCCAAGTATGTTTAAAAAAAAAATAGTTTTCCCCCCTATAAACTATTCTCTTAGTGGGTTAAATTAATCTGTTGTGTTATAGTGATCCCATTACTTTGTAACGTAGGGTAGGGAATAGCAGGCGGACTGTCTCAAATGTACCAACTCTTTCTTCCTTTGTTTTGCAGGATGATGATAGATTGCTTGATTTGAACATGTTGATTGCAAAAATATTTTTTGAATTAAATGAATGGATCTGCCTTCCTCCTTTTTTGTTGGAGAAATTTCTAGAATTTCTTGAAAATGCACTGCTTGGGAAGGTTTGATACATGCACCAATAAAATCCTTTTGAAGTTTATAAATTTGAAAATAATTGTCATTCTACATGTGAGTTTAACTCAGGGTTTTAATATGCAGTTTGGCTCGACTGCACAGTCTGGTAAGACTGTCTGGGAAAAACATCTAGTTCAACTCCTACCTTTTATTCCAAAATTTATTTCACGTGGAGCAAGCGTCTGGACGTCTCGTCTTCTTTGGGTTTGACTCGCCACACGAATTCTGAAATTTAATTTATTTTTTTATTGAAAGCTATTGGTTAGATATTCTAATTTATATAAATGTTCCAAAGATGCTTTTCTTACATAGAATTTGCAACCCATGCAGGCATTTACCCGTACATTCAAGGAAAGCAAGCCAAGTTCCTTATTAAAACTGGCATGTCTCTCTGCAATGGAAGATATGCTAACTTCTGTAAGTTAAGCTTTATCACTATCCCATGAGCTTCCTTGAAATTCTTGACATTTGGATACTCGTTTGGAATATTGATACCCCTCTTCTACTCACTTTTCTAAATGTATATGATTTTTTCGTTGATTCAAATCTAGATTCAAAACATGCTTTCCCCAGAGACAAACAATCCAGGAAGTGTAGAACTTCAAGAAGCTTTATGTGCATGGATCACAGAGCTTCCTCTGTTGCTTATCCAGCTTGGTGATAAACACCCAACATGCTCCTTGGTAATCATCAATTTGTAATTTCAATAGCAGTTCTTTATGCTAAATTCCTCAGACATAGTTTGTGGATATTAATGTGCTTCAACATTTATGATCTTAAAATTGTATATCTCCGTCCTTAAAATATTCAATGTTCAATGTTCTTTTAGGCTTTGGTAAGGCTTCAACTTCGTATTGGACAACGCGCTTTGTTGAACTCAGCACTTGTTTGCGTTTATGACAACATGCAAAACTCGTTGCAAGAATTTTATTCTACGTGTCAAGGAGGTAAAACATCAATATGTCGTTAACTTCAGCATGGATAACATTCCATCCAAAGAGATACTATTTTGCTTCTAATTGCTTTCCATTTCCTCTTGCAGAAAATATATGCTATGGTCCTTTTCTCAGACTTCCTAGAGAATCTCAAGAGTTCTCATTATGCTGCCTTTACTATTTCTCTCATTTGGACTTGCCTTTTTTGAAGTCACTAGCGGGCTGTTGCCTAAGTAAGTTTTTCATGCTTGTTTAACATAGTCCTGAATTACGTTGGAGAGATCAATAAAAAAACCAATATTATTGAGACTTATCTTGATAAGTGAAAAGATAAAACAGTGGAGGAAACTTGTAGATAATTCTTCATCACTTCCAGTACAAGTGCTTTTAATGTGCAATATAGCTAGTTCCATTTGAGCAAGATTTGGATGCTAACGATTGTTAAATGCGGCCAATGTTTCTGTGTTAAAACTTATGTATATTAATTTTTCTGTGCTTATTGCAGGTCCTGATCTAGATCCCTATGTGTTATTTCGGACCATAGAGATTCTCAATTCAGCCTATAAAGATGGACATATAAATATTGCAGATTATTTGAGTGTTTTCATCACCTTGGCCTTGCGTTTCAAAGTTTCACCCGGTAGGTTACAAAGATTTATATAGAAAATTAGTTTGGACTGGTAACTTTGATAACATCCATTTCTTTATTTTGCCTTTTGAAATTAGTACTTCTGTCTGTTATTCTCAATATGAATGATTAGAAAGAAATAAAAAAGGGTTAAAATTATCAATTCAAGACAATTGACCCCATGCTTGCTTTTCTAAGCTTCATCATCACAAATGCATCCCGCCTTCAATCCTATATCTTTCTTCTCATTAACTACAAGGTAACAAAACTATATAGCATTTTTGAAATGTTCTTCAACCAGCGAAGGTACTGAAACAAGGAATATACGTAGTCATTGATATGTATGGATTGTATAACTTGCTAGGTAGGTTTTGTTTGACCCTTGGCCAGGACAAAGTTTGATCTTGTCGTTTATGATGATTGAATTAGCCACGCCTGTCAATTTTTTATGATGATTGAATTAGCCATGCCTGTCAATTTTTTTATACTACCTTTTGTAGTCTCTAGGCATCAGAAAGGTCATTCTTTTTAAATTTGCAGAAGTTGATGCTGCTGGTTTGAAGGGTGATGCACTCTGCAATACTTTGAAGTCAATGACATCCGTTCTTTGCTCATGCATGGAACAGATTGGCAACAATTATCTTGTTCTACAGATTATAGAGAAAGTGATAATTGATCAAATAGTAAGTTTACTCTCAATTGGGTGTTCTCTTTTCTTTTGCAGTGTTGTCACTGGTGGTCCATGGCGGAGAGCCAAAATCCCGCCATATCGTCCGAAATTGGGCATGGCGGAGAGCCCGAAAACCGTCACTGATATCTGCCATGGCCGATATTTGATAACACTGCTTTTGCAATGGGATTTTTTCGTCATTTATTTTCCACCGTTACCTTTCTCTGGCACTAGTTGGCTTATTCAGTGACTTTCTAGAAGGATGATTTCTCATTCTGGTATTTTGTGCCGCAGCTGCTAAAGCCTTCTTTGGATAATAGTTGTTCTCTCCTAAGAATGCTTGTTACGGTGGATTCCAAACCCACAAGACTTTCTGAACAAAGCATTATCACTCTTGGCCCTTGTCTTTCTGAATATATAATGGATGCTGTGCAGGTGATTACTGATTATACTTTCTCGAATCTTTTTACCGACCAAAAATATATTCTTAAAGTTATGCCCTCGTCCATCATTTCACATGCCTCATTTAATTTTTTGGATGTCCCAGTTCATGTTTTAAGTTGAAAGTAAAAAAAGTTAAACCTTTTGGTATCTTTTTTTTCCTTAATTTTTTATGAAAGTCATTCAGGACAACTTTGAAATATTATTATTGATTGGTGTGATATCTTACTTTATAAAACAAAGATTAGAAAGAAATGTGGCATCTTGCAAAATATCCACAAGACACATTAAAGATGACGAACAGTTTCTAAATTCTATGTACTTTTCAAATGGTTGATTTTTGTTTCTTGTCTATGTTGATACAAATGTCAATTACACATTTTTAACTATAGTGACTATTCAATAAGAAAAATGAAAACTCGACCCTTCTATGGATGCTTACCCATACTATTGGTCTTGGACTTGGTTCCTTGTTATGTTTCTTGCATTGAAGTTATTATTTTGCAGCTTAACTTTACATATAGTAAAAAGTACAGGGGTATACGAAACTAGGGAAATTATACTATGATCCATACGAGTTTTGGTTCACAATGGACCAACTTTTAATAATTGTTGATATACATAAATTAATTACTGGTGGTTATTTTATATTATTTGAATGGTTATTAGCAGCTTGTTCATGATGGACCGAAACTCATTTTGATCATTTATACAGTCATGACACAACTCTTTGAACTTCAATGGTATCATTTTTAACAAGTTATCAAGTGGATATTTTCATTTTCCCATCCTGCCATGGTTATTTATAATTTCAGGAACATCTATCTTTTCAAACTTTTTGTTAGATCCCTAGTATGTTTGTTTTCTGACTAGTAGTTACATCTTGTAAATTATCTTAGTTTTCTTTATTTTTTTCCCAAAGCAACGGGTCTCAACTGTTGATCATATATTTCACTGTCCCACAGCGCATTCCGGAAGATGGTGAGGAGCAGCGCATTCCCGCCAATAGTTTAAGTACCATTTATTATCTCCTACCTTGTTTTTTCTTGTTTGATCGGTGCCATAAACTTATGGGTTATGTATTGAAGAGAATGGGATCCGGTATAACCGAGTGTAGTTTGTCACTGGAAAATGATAATGGCACTCAACATATGGGGAACTGCTTGACTAGGGTAAACACTGTTGCATCTGTACTTGTGTTGATGCACAAGGATGCGAAATTGCAACAAATTATGTCTGAATTCAAGGAAGATATTGATAGCATCATACAAAAAGTTCGTTTCTTACAGGTAATTTATCCTTGATGAGCAATTATGAATTGGTATTGAAGCTTCCTATTCTTAAATATTACTTATCTGCAGGTGTCTCCTTACATAAAAAAAAATGTGAGTGATGATAAAGGTGTCTTCATTGTGATTATTTACACTCCAGTATATAGTAGATATTAGCACCCTCTTCTTTGGGGCTTATGCCTGCAACTTACTAGGGATATTGTGAACCTCAGAATGTGCATCTTCTGCACCAAACGCACACATGTGCACTTGGCATTGAATCCTCAACGTTATATTATTTTCCTACCCTTATGGGCTAGGATAGCTTTCTGGAGGAAATAGTTTATGGTCAGACCTGAAATGAATTCCATGGAAAAGTGATTCTGTATTATTGTAGTAGTGTGAAGTTGGCTATTACAAGACAATATAATTCATTGTCTTTGAATATACAAAGTTTCGCTTATGGTGTTGACTGTTCACCCATGATAATGCCACCAAAGCTGCTTCTGAAATACATAGCTGAAATGTGCTAGGATGCCTTAGAGTTAGTTCATATCACAAGCTCTTCTAGGAGATTAAGTTCATATCACAACAGCAGTGGTAAAACTTGGCATTTTTAGAGTTAGGCCAGGTGTGGTGAGTGGTAAGCAGGCTAACTTGAGAGTTTCAATAGTTTGATGATCGCCTAGTACTAGGTCAGTGTCTGCCAGAGATGGTCCGTCAAGCAAGTGAAATTGGCTGGAATGAAGTCTAGTCCAGGAAAATTGCAATAGTTAGATGATCGCCTAGTACTAGGTCAGTGTCTGCCAGAGATGGTCCGTCAAGCAAGTGAAATTGGCTGGAATGAAATCTAGTCCAGGAAAATTGCAATATTCCTGACCAACTAATGCTTTATTTGATATAGCTCTTGCTAAAGCTTTATTTGATATAGCTCTTATAATGTTTTGAAATATTGTCATTTTTACTTCTTATTGTTCTGTTGCAGCTTATTTAGTTTTTCAAAAATTGTTATAGTCATTCTTTGTTCATTTTCTTTTCTTTGATTTTTTTTTTTGCAGTCTTCAAGGCAAATTAGTCTGACAATTGAAGAAAGGCCTAAAGTACAACGTACACTTGAGCGATTGAATATTTTAACAAGATAACAATGGTCAAGAAGGGTGTTTTTGAGCGAGAAACTTGTACACGTGAGTTTCTCAAACTTTGGTTGCTATTAGGTTCTTGGCCTATATTTTTTGATATATTATTTCTTCATGCTTGTTATGGATTTGTCTTTTCTAAAGTGAAAGGTTGGATAACCCTTGGTTGAAAATCAATGATTAAGGTTGTGATAAAATACATGTTTATGTCTAGCAAATCATAAAGTTGTTGAAATATCAACAATTAATTTTCAACCAAAGGTTATAATTCTGTATTTTAAACCCTAAAGTGCATTCCTAATATTAGAGCTGCAAAATTTGCTGGAAAAAAAAATCTGCATTCACTTGCCCATTTTATTATTTAATATGTATAGCTGTGCATATGCAAAAAAATATGTATAGCTGTTGAAATTTCTTATTTAATTATCTAGCGGATACCACACATTTGAAGGAATTTCAGAATGATGTGTTTTTAGAGATAACAACCGTACCTGCACTGTTGAACTTACACCAGATGTCTATATTATCTTTGCCTTCTTCCCTCTTTTTCCCCCCTTTTTTTCATTACGTGAAATACCATGTTTATCATCTCTATATTGATTGATATTTGACTATTTGTTCAGAATGTTTTTGCTAATAAATATTTTGCTTCATTAATTTGCATTCAAACCTTCAAGTGAATCATATTTTCATGACGGCTATGTTCACCAAATTAAATGAACAGAAATGTCATTAGTTTTTCAATATGCCCATTGCGCGCGCGCGCACACACACACACACACACACACACACACACACATATATATATGATAGTACTGGAAAAAGTTCGTGTAATTCTTAAATACTTTGACCTGATACTTATAGACATTGTGGACATACAAGCAATTCCTCTATTGTCATATTCACAGGCAAGACTTAAACTGAGCTTTGTGGTAGACAAGATGTAATTACCATGTTCACTCTATGCAGTCATATCTGAACTGACTTTGTTTTGTTGCCCTCTTTATCTTTTGGATGGTTTTTGAGTTATCTTTTTTACCCCTTGAACTTACTCTACTCAGTTTCTGAACAGGTTGATATGGTGGAACTTGGTAACTGTTTTGTGAATCTCAGCGGAGTATTCATGTAAGTGTTAACATCTAACATCTACTCAGTTTCGAGGTCTGCTAGCTGCGGTTTGTTATACGTTCGAGAAATATAGATTTTGCCCCTTTCTGCAAGCAATTTCGAGGTATGCTAACGGCGGTTTGTTATATGGTCGAGAAATAGAAATTTTGCCCCTATAGTCAGTAACTATGTATAGTTCCATCAGTTAGCCTCTTATGATGAGCGTCTGTGATCTTTCCACTTAAAATGCCATTATTTGCGTTATGTTTATTGCCCATAGTAAAGTGATATGGATATTTTGTTTTGCATGCTTATTTGTTCAAGGTTTGATTAATGAGTTCGCAGTGTCAATATGCACTTTTAAGTCAAGTTAGCAAATTTTGAAATTCTGTTTTCTTTGAAACCCTGTCAACAAACTGTATATATTTTAGATAAATGGGGGTATGGAGATAAAGGATTTAGATGACTTTGTACGCTTGATCACAACTCAAAATCCCTAAGTATTTAAATGTCACAAAAAAGTGTTTTTCCACACTAAATACATTATGAATTAAAAAATATTGGTTAGACAACATTTGTGTGATTCAATCGATTGCCTAAAACTCCAATTAAGATGCTTAGGTGATCCAATTAACATGATTGATACTTCAAAACTACAATTGTACAGTCGTACCACTAGAAGTAAAAACATGCCTAGAAAAATTGAATAAAAAAACATTAAGTGCCTAGAATATAAAAGCCCAAATATCTCTATGGTCCATTAAATACACATTTGATAGGATGTACGTTTTTTTGAAAAAAATGTAAGATAACTACCGGATATATATTTAGGGGGCCTTAAGAGATATTAGGGTGAGCCTAAAGAGAAACTCCCGTCAACTAGTGTATGTTTGCTTTTAATTTTTTTTTTTTAAAAAAATCTATAAATTATGAATTCATGTGAAATGCTAACAACGCTCTTTAGTATACATTCTTTAATTGGTTGAAATTTAAATTGATTTCACTAAATTATTTATATTTAACATAAAGTTAGCAAAAGCTATTTGAATTTTAATAAATTAAAGGCCAAATACTATTTTTAGTCCTTTAAGTTTGACAAGAATACCAGATTAGTCCTTTAAGTTTTTTAAGTTTCAAATAGGTCCTTTAAGTTGTTAATTTAATACACATATTTGAAGTTTTTTAAGTTTTTAAGTTTCAAATAGGTCCTTAAAAGAGTAACGGTGTAATAAATTAACAACTTAAATGATCTATTTGAAACTTAAGAACTTAAAGGACTAATCCGATATTTTTGTTAAACTTAAAGGACCAAAAGAGGTATTTGGCCTAAATTAAAAATTCTGCGTTGAAAAACGTGTGTTGTTGGCTTGATTTTAGAAGTCATTTATCTTAAAAAGTTCACTCAAATATATGCTTAAAAAACTATTTCTCAAATAACAATAAAATCTATTAAAGAAGAAGAAATATTGCCAACTATGAAAGTCAGAAAAAACAAGATATTTTGTTTGTTAAAAAAAATAAAAATGTGAAGTTACAACTATTATCTTGATATGAAAGAAAACAAATTGTATATTTATAAAACTCAAAAAATTTCAAATGTTCATCTTAGTATTCGTTTATTACTGTTACTTAATAATTAAGATAATAGTTATGTTAGAGACGTCACATTATATTTGTGGGGTTGAAGTTCGAACCCCGGAGTCCCCACTTATTCTTCTAAGGGCCCGTTTGGATTAGCTTATTTTAGAGCTTATATAAAACAGTTTATGCAAATAAATAAGTTTTTATGTATTGTTTATAAGTTTTTAAGATAGTTTATGAAAAAACACTTTATAAAGATACAATTTTCGTTAGTGAGAGCTTATAAATTAAAATAAAAGCTTATTTATTTACCTAAGCTATTTTTCATAAGTTCAAACCAAACGGGGCCTAAATGGTGAATTTCTAGCGACTAGGCTATTTGAAAAAAAAAATAGTTTTGTTTATGAAAAATTCTTATAAAAATGTAGTTGTTGATTGAAAAAGAATATATCATAACTGTGCAATTGTTAGTGCAAGTTTCAATTGTGTGAGATAGATTTTGTTATCACTAGTTTGTGTCTTCGCTTGCCTCTTACTCTTGCCTGTTCTGTCTCTGACATTGTGTTTGTCTTGTCCTAAGCCATGCTAAGATGTTAAAGCTTTGTAATAAACGTGTGGTATATATCTTTTTGGCTAACGTGCTGGATGCTTAATCACAGAAGGAAAAAAAGTTGCTTAGAAAGATAATCCAGATGAAGTTAAAGGTAAAGTAAACGAGAAGAATAGCTTGTAATCTGGATTGAAGCCGAAGGTGATATAGGCCATATTTTCCAGCAAGACATTTTTGAGAAAACACATTTTTGGCCATTTGGGTAACTCAAAACCCAATCAACCCCGATCTGGAATTGATCAGAATTATCCAACTTGATTTGTGGTATACCAATGAAACTCAACCTGGGGAATTGTTAGGTTAGGTCTTGGGTTTGGTCAAACCCAATTCAATTTGATCCATATCCTAGTTGTTACAATCAATTCTCGTTATTTATCGCCCTTCAAGATGTTACTTTACCGTCTTAAAAAAATTGATGTTACTTTACAATAATCTATACTACTCCGTCCGAAAATATAAGCAAAAATGAGTCAACATAATGTATTTGGTACAAATTTAGAACCAAATACATTAACTTTTGTTGACCAATTTTTGCTTATATTTTGGGACGGAGGGAGTACATGTTTATAATAAAATCCTTGTAAACTTATAGATGCTACTAAAAAAATGGCTTAATTACATTTTTAGGTCCTAGGTATTACAATAAAATGTTTAAAGTAAAAAATTATCTTGAGATTTGTGTGTTTAACATATTAAAACATCAAAAAAACAATTTTTTTTACATAAAAGTTATCAATTGTTTTAATTTTTGAATTCTTAACATGTGACCCTTGTTAACAAAATCCTTTATACACATCATTTGTCTCTAAATGTTAACGCTAAGATTTTTTGTGACAACATGGGCACGAATTGACACTTGAATCATTATTACAAGCACATTGCTTCTTTCTTGTACATTTTTTCTAGCTAACCACGACTCTGTCAGTGTTAGTTATTTTTTCTACAAAGCGAATCTTCATATTATATAACATTCGTTTACATAAACTTTTGGCTTTTACTTTTCCCACTCTGACATTCTCGTGCGTCCTATTTTTTTTTTAAAATACCCTTTGTCTAGATTTTATAATCCTGACACAGTTTAAATTATAAAATTCGAAACATTCTTAAGCTTTTGAAACATAGAGCACCTTGGAGATGTTTGTGAAATCTCTGTGAAATTACACTTCAGATTTTATAATACGAAATCCTTTTAGACATTTCGTATTATATAATCCGAGACATGCCAAACACCCCAGAAAAACATAACTTTGGCGTAAAAAAAGGTAAATAAAAATTACCAGTTCGGATTATATAATACGAAATGTCATTAAACATTTCGGATTATATAATCCGAAATGTATCAGTGCAGAAACATAATCTGTGTTTTTTCTCTGATACATACAAATTATGTAATCTTGTGAAATAAACATGCATTCTTGAATAAATGACAAAAAATGTTGTAATTGAAACGATAAGAAACAACACAACACAATTTTCAAACATAAAAATTAATCTAAAATTATCCATAATTTACAAACCAATTGTTTAGACATAAAATTCAAAATTAATCATAACAACACCATAAAACTAAAACTAAGTAAAACTAAGCCCCACCACCCTTACCCCCAATAGCACGCCTACAACAATAAACTCGCCCTCCATGAACCTCTGCCAGGATAGCCTCCAAATGACGCCTCTGATTAGACCCTTGCTCCACCACACCACTGACCATGAAGACATATACATGGTCTCTGATATGACTCAACCTTCCGGTCAGCACCAGGTACCCCTGCTCTCTGTCCTGCTCAGCAGCAATCTCATCAAGGGCCTCATGGTCGGGTGGCCTCGGGACTTGAACATCCTCGTCTGTAAGAATGACGCGTGGATGTGAGATGGTATAAAACCATATGATATATCCATGTGAAGTCTCAACACCAGTCTTAGCAGCGAGGCCCAAGTCCCGGGCTGTCAGCATATGATCAAGGTAGTGCGCATATCGGTGGCTGATCTCCGTCAAGGTCGTCTGCGGAGATGCATTGTCGCATGTATGTCTGGTGACGGTCTGGAGATACCCAAACTGGAGTAGCACCCGCTCCAGCATATATCTCACCTTATGATTACCGTATTTAAGCCATTTAGAGTAAAGGCTGACCCGCTCGAAGCGACATACCTCACGGTGTGCCTCATAAGGGGACATGACAACACCCGCCAGATCCAGCTGATCCAGATGCGTCCTGTACTCGTCTGGTGAAGACAGACCCCTGAACGGCAGATACATCAAGGCACGTGGACATGTCTCCTGATAACCACCCCATGCATCCCTGGAACCCATGCCTCTGAAATGCTGAAACATCCAAGCCTGCAACAAAGTAAACAACATATAAATATACAAACAATGAAGACATAAAAATGAATAAATATACACATATTTATTTATACCTGCAACAAAGATAAGTAGCCTGCAAGATGCCTGATCTTGTAATGGCAGGCGTTGTTCAGCTCCATGTACAGATGTGCAAGGGCAGCAGCTCCCTATGCATAATCAGAGACAAGCTCCATGTCTCTGAAGTACCTCAAGTAGGCAACACCCACATAGCGGGCGTTCTTGTCAGTGAAGAGCGTGATACCCACAAGTAGAGCAAATATATGCGGAGAGACTGGTCCCACTTCTTCTGCATCTCAACCAAATCACCAGCATGGTATGCCTCATGTGCCTCTTGAAGACGCTCCTTGAAATCATCCTTCAAGAAGCTAAACCGAGCATGACTCTCTTTTGTCTTCTCTACCTCAGTCCATGCCTCCCCCGCATCAACCCCCAACAACTCCATCATCAACTCAACAGCCTCAGTCATGGTCATACTCTCGTGGGACAAGAACATACCCTCAATGGGGAGATGCAACAAACATGACACATTATCAAGTGTCACTGTCATCTCCCCAAGCGGAAGATGGAAGCTCGATGTCTCCTCGTGCCATCTCTCCACAAATGCTGAACATAGGTCGTGGTCAATTTGTCTGTAGCTGGTATCATGCAGCCATTGAAGACCGGTGGCTCTCAGACCATCCTTAAACCACTTTCCTGCCATCTGCGCCCCATTTGGTTTGTGAATTGCCTCAATCTTCTTCCCGTTGTTCACACACTTCAAATTTTCACGCTACTGTAAAAATTAAAAACAAAAAATTAACATCAGTTTCACAGTAATCGGAATAATACATGACAAAAATTAACAACAATCTACAATCATTAAAACAACATAGAAATTCATTTTTCATTAAGCTAAAAGGTGTAGTGTCTTACCACTCCATCAGCCGCCACCTTGGCCACGTGAACATGGTACTTCGTCAGCACCGTCAAGTCGTGTGGGCCACTAAGATAGTCCTCAAGCTCCTCTGGTTCTGGCACACGGTCCTCCTGCTCATCATCGTCCATCTCCACCTCCTGGTCACCCTCCACCTGCTCCTCCATCTCTATCCGAGGCTCGTACTGTGGCTCAACATAGTTCTCCTGGGAGGTTCCCTCGCCATCAGCACCAGCACAACGTGCCCTTCCCCTGCCCCTGCCACGCTTGGGCTCTCCCCCTTCCGCTTGCAACCTCTTCATACACTCCCTTCTAACAGAAGTATGCATTGTTGTTCTTTGACCCCTGGTACGATCAACAGGTTGTTTCATACCTGTAACATGCATAAAAAGGTTAAGTACTATAAAAAAAAATACACAAAAGCAAAAAAATCTTCATATTGGTACAGTTCTGATTATAAAATTGAAACTTCAACAATCCAGTTTCAATTTTATAATCCCAACTGCTTTAGTGCTCTGAAAAAAATAAAATTCAAACTCAAAGGCTTGCATGCAGAGGGAATGAGACCTAACTTTCAGTTTGGTGTTTGATAAAGCTTGAAATGTGATGATTTTGAGCGAAAAAACTCCAAGATTCGACCAATTTGTTGATTTTCGGATTTTGGGATAAGAAGAGAAAGTGAAACCGTAAAAATGAGGGAAATTGTTGTTCTTGCATATATATATATATATATCGAAATGGTTCGGATTATATATCCCGAACTGAGTTCCAGATTATAAAATCCGAGGGGCATTTTGGGAAAAAAAATAGGGCGTGGGAGAACCTTATAGGGTGGGAAAAGTAATAACCTAAACTTTTTAAGAAACCTGGTGGTCACAAGGCTTGCAAAGTGCATAATACAGAAGGATAAGCCCATCAAAAAGCTCAACATCATATTTTACTAACACACCATTGTGACAGTTGGAGTAATGCTTTTTATACCAACGAATGTGATGGTTAAAGACCACAAGGGTTGTAATTAATAAATGTGAAACCAAAACAACCTCACACCTCATTTACATTCGTTTCACTCTCATTCTCACTCTTTTATTTAGTTCTTTCCTCCATTGTTCAATGTCACCCTTTGTCTCTTGAACTCTCTCCTTTTCCACCATCTCTTCTTCCTTAATGTTTCTACCATTGATGCCATTTACAGTTTCATTAATTGTTACTCAGACCATTAGCAGTGTCTCTCGACGATCTCTCTTCAGGCTACTACTGACCGACATCCCGTCCAACCACGACCACCTTCCCCTCTAATCATCCTTGTAGTCACACATATTAGTGATTTCTTTTTATTCTTAATGAAGTTTAATTACCTTGTTATTTGTTTCCTTAATGTATTAGTTTATGTGGTTTCTTTGTTAAAACTAATTTTTTTGACCGGTTGTTAAACTAGTTAATTACTATTAGTTTGTCTAAGTTAAACATTTTTTTTAAGCATGTCTAAGTTAATCATGATATATGTTATTTGTTAATTTTAATATTTGTTAGTATATGTTGTTTGTTAGTTTGGTTAGTATTAGTTAGTAAATTTTAAATTATATGTTATTTGTTTAAATAAAATTTAGGTTTGAGCCTTGTGGATTGAAAAAATGTGGCCAAAAGAAAAAATTCTAATAAATATGGTTAGTCAAATTCTTCAACGAAAATTATTTATTGTTAAAGTCGATGGATACTTCGCACCAATAACATGACTTCAACATGACTTCGCACCAATTAAACCCTTAAAAAAAAGGAAAAAAATAGAAAGAAAAAAGACCATAAAAGAAAAAGGTGCTGCTCAACCACCCTTGGGTTCACCCTTAGATCAAGTGTTGTAAGAATTGATTTTGTTGAGTTGTTTCTTATACTTCTTCGTCAAATAAGGCGTAAAAGGTACGTCGGCATTTTACCTTGAATAAGATCAAGTTCCTTCTCATTGAAAACATTTGTTGTTGGCAATGCTTGCTGTATAATCTCATGTTCCCTTGTTACTATTGGACACCTGTAAGGAATAACGGTAGCAAAAGGGTGTTGTGTCAGTTGTTCATTTATTTTTCAACCAAGTTGTGAAGATTTAATAATATGATGACACAATTTTTTTATTACCAAATATATGATGACAAAGTTAATCTAATGTATTTTGTAATAATTATTTTTTAAAAAATTCTCAAAAAAGGCTAATAGAAATATATAATTTAAAAACAATGGGAGGGAAATAATGACCATTTTACAGTGCGTTAATTCCATACTTTAAGGTTACAAGACTAAACTCTTACCACGTAGCTAACACTTACGGCCCGTTTGGTGCACATAATAAATTACATTAATATCTAGATGTATTGTTCATTTCGTTTTAAATTTTTATTATCATATTTACTTAATAATTACAATATTATTTTAGTAAATAATTGAATATCTTTTAATGAAAGAAATGTAATGTTTTTATCAACAAAAATAAAATAAAATTAATGCAATGGATAAAGTTATATATATATATATATATATATATATATATATATATATATATCAAACAATACAAATCCTTCTAAATTTACAGAATTCAAATCATTGTAAAAATAATAAGAATGTTAAGCTACATTAATATCTAGATGTATTGTTCATTTCGTTTTAGAATTTTTATTATCATTTTTACTTAATAATTAAAATCTTATTTTAGTCAATAATTGAATATCTTTTAATGAAATAATTGTAATGTTTTTATCAACAAAAATAAAATAAAATTAATGCAATGGATAAATTTTGTAGGTACCTAATGTTAGGCCAGTTTGCAAACAAGAACTCTATTTACGTATTTTTCTTCTTCAAAATGTTCCCTCCAAGACCCTTCCACTAATATATACACTAAATGTAAACACATTTTCTAATCATATTCGAACAATTGTTTTTTAAGGGGGGGATTCGAACAATTTATGCTGTATGACATTGGTTCGCCACATCAATTTTAATAATTTTAATCAATGAATTATTAAAAAAATAATAATTTTAATCAATGCAATCAAAATTCTTTGATGACATAAACTCACATCGCTTGGATGACAAAAATTTGCATATATGTATTTGCATTTCCATATAGATACCCAAAAATTCTTCTATATATTATATAATACATAACTTCTCGTGTCATATCTCATTTGCTTCTCTATTTGTGTCTTTATCCAAAGCAAGTAGTTTATGGAGGGGCAACCTCCTCCACCTCGAATGGCACCGTACGTGGCCATTACCACCACTAATGTCTGCACACTATAGCAGGGTTAAGGCTAGAAGTGCAAAAAAAAATAGCTTCAAAATATTCGAGGTCGAACACAGAGGTATGCATCTCTTTGCATCTACTTAATTGTTATTACAAATTAAGCACTTGACCAATTGATTACTGACTTGGTTTGATTATTTTATTTTCACCATTTAAATCTTAGGGATTTATTCCTTTTCCAACTTCTGGAATTGGGCACTACAAATCTCATGGTAGCTTTGGAGTTGAACCTTATAGTTATGGTTGTCACCCTGGTCAAGATTACCAATTTGTCAGACAAATGGTACTACCTCAATATTTCTTTTGCTAAAAGCTAGAGTTTTTATTGTTTGTCTTATTATTCAGCTAATATTTGGGGGGTGTTTATGCCTTTTTGTTGTATGGTCTTTTGCTTTTATTAATGAATGAATGAAATTATAAGATAAGATGTGAGTAACTTTAACCATTCCTAAAATCAATGTTACATTTGAAAAACACTATTTTTTGTGTCATTTAAATGTGAACTTTCAAACAAAAATATAGTAATTTTAATCCTGATTCCTGTCTATGTTGCACGACCAGGCCCAACCAAATCTATTTGGCATAGTTAGACGTGGCACATGTGTGTTTCATTCTCCACAACTTCAAACGCAATACAACAAAGCTAGAGTTGGCGCCAACTACAACGACTTCAAAGGTCAATTATATATATATATTGTATTTTTGGGATTATTATTTTTATTACTTTATCAAATACTTTATTTGAATTTGATTGAAAAATACTTTATTTGAAATGAGATATATGCAAAAATATAAAAAAAAAGTCAAGGGTATTTGGTTCAAAATTTAGACAAAATACATTTAACTTTTTGAATTGTTTGTAATTTTTTTTAGGAGAAATTGTTTGTACTTATATTTCATTTTAGAGAGAGTATATGGTGTATCTTTATTACCTCACATTTTTTATTATTTTTTTAGCTAGTGTACTTGAATATTATGAATATTTTAATAATTTTGATTTTACTAGTTCATGGATTAGGATCATATCCATTTATTTAAACAAATGGATGATATCACTTAAAAAAATGCACTAATAATCATTTTACGATGGTTTCTAAGAAGATTTAAATTAAGTCACTTGAAATTACAAAGTCAAATCGAACAAACACCTCATCCACAAGCATTTCACAATATTAATCTATAGTTTATTATAGTTTTTTATTTTGACGTAATATGGATATAAAATTGTGCGTTTATAAAGATCAAATGACCCGATTCAATCAAAATCGCATGAAGGTATTACCTCAACACTTAAATCCTTGACAAAACCCACAGGAAATCGATTTTTTTTTCTGGAATTTTCACCAAAATTCGGAGGAAAAGTCAAATTCCTAGTGGTGGGTTGCATTATGTGGGATGACCAAGGCAAAGACAATAGCCAATTTTTGAGAGTAAACTAATAACATTATATTTGTCTCTTGACAGGAAGGTGGACTAAAGAGGGAAGTGAAGACAATTATCAAAATCGAAGAAACAAAAACGACTCAAAAGGGAAGAATGGTGGCGACTCAGAGAAGGTGAAGAAGGAGGAATGCCATGATCATTCTCTGCCACCTGGAATAGTTTTACCCATGGAGTGGACTTACTAATCCAACAGTTTCAAATCCATTTTAGGGAAATGAAATTGAGAAGAATTACTTATTATCAGCTCGGGCTATCTTTAGAGAATTTTCAAATAAATATAAATCAAAGACAATGGCAATTACATATGCTCTGTTATTGGTTACTTTATGATCATTTATAAAAGAGCTTGTTGGTGATTTCTTTTGTTCTATTTTAATTCATGCCATTGCTAGAGGATATATGCTTGTATGTAGGGGTGAGAATAGGCTAGACCAAGCTAGGCTTTGTAAGACCTAAGCCTGGCCTGCCAAATTTTTTAAGGCCTAAGCCTGGCCTGCGACCTGTCATAGACTTACTTTTGAGGCCCGAGCCTGACCTTCTGAAAGCCTGATAAGGCCTGCTAGCCTGTTTAAAAGTCTATATCATATGAACATCTTTAAGTAAGCAATGTGATCTAAGTTTAAATAGATTAACAAACTAATAGATCAATTAGATTAAACTCTCTTTTAGTAATCAACATGAGTTTTAGGGAATTTAACTATATATTGCATCATATTTTAATTCGAGTTTATAATAATACATTTGTATATGTGGAAAATTAATGTATACTAAATTACTAACGGATTTATATTTTAATTCAAAGTACAAAATATATTATAATAATAAATAATATTATTCATATTTACTTAAATAGGCCGGCCTAATAGGCTTAAGAGGCTTTTTGAATGGCCTGTGGCCTGGTCTTTTAAGCTAAATAGGCTTCTAAAAAAGCCTACGCCTTATCTATTTAAGAAAAAAGTCTGGCCTGGCCTGTCGTAGGCCCCTGTAGACCGGCCTGACCTACTCCCATCCCTACTTGTATGCATCAATACCACTTTTAAATTGGATCATTTCCTTCACTCTCTCTTAACCTCTCTCTCTTGATTATTTTAAAATTTCTTATTAAAGAGAGATAAAGTGTTAGGAGAGATGCAGAGGAGAGTGAATGAGAGGATACAACTTTATGTTGTGAACTCAAGCTGCTCTACCAATATGTGTGATAGTTAGGAATGACAATGAACACCCTTTGGACACGGTTTATACTACCCAAAATCGTTCGAATCAACTTGTAAAATACTATAAATCATAGTATTTAACAAAAAAAATCTAAAATATAAAAAACAAATGCATATTACAAGAAATATCACTACATGTTTATAAAATTTTATATATATATATATATATATATATATATATATATATATATATATATATATATATATATATATATATATATATATATATGTATATGTATATACGGGCTCCAGGTTGGGCTTAACACGAGAGTGCATGTACCTCCACTCATACTCATTCAAATTTGCATGTAATTACCTGATCCAGACCTTGATCCATTAATTTATATATTTACCCTACCCATTGCAAGTATTTTTATAGGTGGCCAATGAACATGGATCCAATTGACATCCCCGGTGATAATACCGCATAGGGTTTTGCTCTTTAAGCATCTATGAATGCTCACAAATCACCTCAAACCTTTATAAATACCCCACCAATAGTTAACTACCATTTAAATCACTTTTTAAATCAGTTAATTAAATTGATTTAAAAAGTTTTGAACGGTTCGTAACTACCGTTCAACACCGAACGATAAATAACTATCGTTGAGAAATATTTTTTGAAGTACTTGTGAGCAATCTTAGGTGTCCAAAAAACAACATTCTACCACAAATTCAAGTTGCCCAGTTAATCTTATTTAATATGAGGCCTTATTTAAGCGAACAATATATTTTTAGCAAAATTACACAATTTGTTCCTTAACTTAATTTTAGGTAACATTTTCGTCCTTTATCTGTTTTTGTCCCGATTTAGTCTTTTATGTTATAAAATGTCAACATAGTTATCATTTTTTTATCAAAAAAATTAATCAAAAACTCCAATTTTTTTTTATCAAACTCATAAACAAACCCAAATCTTCATCATACAAACCTAGAAAATCAGATTTCATTGAAAAAATCTCATAAAATGATAAGATACTGTCATTTTATAATATAAAGAACTAAATCAAAATAAAAAAAGATAAAGGACGAAAGTGTTACCTGAAATTAATTTAAGGGACAAATTTTGTAATTTTGCCTAATTTTTTTCCTGCTGCAAAAAAAAACATTTATTTTTTGAGTAAATTACACTCCCCTCCCCCAAGAGAAACTTGAATTTCACCCCTCCTCTTAAGTTAAAATATACACTCCCCTTTCTTGAAAAGAAAAACTTATACTCTCTTCTCTTATGAGATGCTTGAATTACAACTCCCTCCCTTAATAAACACTACTCTTTAATATATTTTAACTTAAATAATTATTTGATATCTACTAACATAGAGTCACCGTTTAAAATAAATAAATTCATTTCTTGTATAATTTAAAAGCCAATGATAATTGAAGTAAAATATTTAGTTATTAATTTTATAATTTAGACTATAAAATTCACTTTTAAATATCCTTATTTTATTTACTTTCTTAATTTTTCATATATTTTATTTTATTTTGCATCGTTTCATATTTTATAATAGGGTTTACAACTGGAAATTAATGAAATTGTGAATGAAAAATAGAGAAAAATTTGCATTCGAATTTTGATTATATTAAAATAGACCCTAAACACTTTTTTTTTGGAGCGATTAAATTGTTTTTTTCTAGATTATTAGAAATAAATAAAAAATTATTAAGAGAGGAAAATATAAATTTTAACATAATAGAGTTGAGGAATATAATTCAAGTTTCTCTTAGAGAAGGAGAGTGAAATGTTTTCTAATATGTTTTGTATAAGAGTAGAGGAGAATGTATATTTTAACATAAGAGATGAGGTAGTGTAATTCAAGCATTTTTGAAGCGAGAGATTGTAATTTACTCTTATTTTTTTCAATAGTTTCACATGTTCTTACTAAACGGTCAAATTAAAAAAAGAAAAAGAGCGTCATGATTTTTCAGTGACATTTTGTAAAAAATAATATATTGGTTCCACTCAAGGTATCAGGTTCAATTACTACAAAAAGGTATCAGGTTTAATTCTCTAAGGTGTCAATTTTAATGGTCTAGTCTGACTTCTTAAAATAATATTACAAATATTTAACTATTAACTTTTTAATTATTTCTGCATATTTTTAAAATATTTTGGTTACTATGTTCTCTAAGGAATTTTGTAAAAGAATTTAAAGTGAATTTAAAAGGCATTAAAAAGGTTTTATTTTAATCTTTTCTTGACATTTTTATTTCAATATTTTGTAAAACTAAGTTTTT
This sequence comes from Medicago ruthenica, assembly GCA_018208015.1. Taxonomy (NCBI): domain Eukaryota; kingdom Viridiplantae; phylum Streptophyta; class Magnoliopsida; order Fabales; family Fabaceae; genus Medicago; species Medicago ruthenica. Next base: position 303,096 of record WNNG01000600.1, on the reverse strand, counting down.
TATTTATAATCATTTTACAAACAAACGTCGACAATAGAATTTCTCCAAATTAGATCATCTTCTTTCAATTACTCTCTCCTTCCAAAATTTGTGTTTATCTCTTTCTTGATCTTCAAAAGATTTCTGATGCGTTTTTCATCTTTTATGCCGCGTCCACGCATTTCACGATATTCCATAAACTACATGATTACAACTTTCATAGTTTCAAGAAATTAATGTAACGCACGTATAAAATACCAATTTCCAAAGTGGCACTTTATATCGGTTTTCAAACTAACACTTTTTTTTGTTAATTAGGATAGTGACTAAAAATTCATCTCTTCAGGCGAATAAGTGGAGAATCCGGTGTTTGAACATCGACCTCTGCATATAAAATGTAATGCCCCTACCAACTGAAATAAGACCACATAGACTAAATTGACACTTTATTCATATAGTAGTACTAATTTTCTCTTTTTATTTTTCATAGATTCTTTCCATTAATGATAATATTATTTGTGGCTCCATCAAACACTAAATATAGACACATCTCCCGATCAAAATTTTAACCTTAGTTCATCAAATTGTGAGATAGTCTAGCCTTTTTCACTAGACCCAAATTCCAATTAATCATGATCATATATTATAAAAAAAGTCGTAACGCTTTTACACTATACGACATTCGGTCACCACATTATTCATATGTAAGATTAATAAAAGCAACAGAAACGCTTTGATGAGTATTAAAAATTCTTCTATATAAATATACAAAATCATGTGTTTCATCGCATTTTATTCTCTATTCATTTTCCCCTTCTTTGCTCGTCTAAAGCAAAAAGCTTATGACGGGGCAACCTCTTCCACCTCCATCGGCGCGGCGGCCACTTCTAACGCCTGCACGCTACGACAAGGTTAAGGGTAAGGGTGCAAAAAATTGGGCTTCAAAATGTTCAAGGCCAAATGCAAAGGTATGCATATCTTTGCATGTCACTCTCTACTCTCCGATTACATTTCTACTTAATTGTTACAAATTAATTAAACACCACTTGACACTAAGGGTGTTTAAATTTGAACTGATTCAAAATAAAACCGTAAACAGGTCCAAAAAAACTAAAAACCGCACAAAACAAAAAATTATAGGATGTATTTGGATGTCCTCTTATGAAAACCGCTAGGATCGAATCAGATTTTGGATTGATTTTTCAAAATTGAACCAAATTGCATACTTATATTTTAATATTTTATTTATTTATTATTAGTATGATATATTGTATAATCTATTATTCGTTAGTTTTAAATTTTTTAATACTACTAATTCTTTTCATTTAATATATTTTTTTACTATTTCATATGTTTCGAACATAATTGACTATTGTCATGTCTTAATATTACAGTAATTTTTAGTATATTACATATTATATTTTTCATTAAATCTATTAGTTTACCGTGTTTTTATAATATTAATACTAACATTTTTTTACAAATCCTCTCAAAAAGTTTACAAAAATCGGTCTAAATTAAAACCGCATTAATTTGGATCAGATCGGATTTTTTATTAATAATTCAAAACCGAACCGAACTGTGTCTTATTTTCAGATGAGTTTTTGTCTTAAGATCGATCCAAACCTCATCACGAACAAGCTTACTTGACATGGTTATCCTTGACTTGATATACTTATTTAATAATTTTCATAATTTGATTTACAGGTTCCCATTCCTTTTCCAAATCAATTTCCAACTTCTGTAGTTGGGTATCAAAGGCCTTATGCCCCCTTTGAAGTTAGACCTTATGAATATCAGTGTGCCAGACCAACGGCACTACCTCGACCTCAGGTGAATTGTGTTGTTTAAAGCCAATTCTTGTTTGTCTTATCCAACTATTGGGTGCCTTTATGTATTTTAGTTTTGTGGTCTTTGCTATTTATAATGGATGAATGAAATTATGAGATCCAAATATTTTTTCACACCTCCAAATTTACACATTTGAAAAATACAATTTCATATATGAGTTTAATTAATATATTTTGTCACTGTACAATTATTTTTATTTTTTTTGGTCAGGTGAGGTGTCTGGAGTTCGAACCTCGACCTCTGTATATAATAATGCGTTGTCTTTGCCAACTGATCTATGCTCATGGGGACCACTATACAATTATTTTATATTGATAAAATATACCAATTAAATTCTTTTATATATTTTTGATGTGTACTTTCAAATGAAATACAATTTTTATCCCGTCCAAAAATACAATTTTACATTTTTTTTCTGTACACTTTACCTAAGTTTGTAGGACAATATTTTTTCTTATTGGATTGATAATGATGCATGGGACATGGGTATTGGTTTGGACATGTTGTTGGATTGTAGATGGGTATGCAAAATGGAGGTGGGATGGGTATGGTGCAGTTCAAGGCTCAATTAAGTCAGCTTGGCTTAGGCAGCCGCGGGACAGGTGTGTTCCATGCTCCTCGTGAACTAGTGGAATACAACAGAACCAACTGCAGCAATATCAAAGGTCAGTTGTACATTTTGACTTAGATATGGACGGATCTAGGAATTTTAATAAGTGAGGTTAATGTTATGTCATAAAAATTCATATAAGTTAGGTTAATAATTGCTCTCAAATGTTGATACATTTTCTAAAATATTTTTACATTTCTAAAATATTTAAAAAATAAAACATTAATTAATTATTTTTTCAACCATTATCTTCAATCCCAAGTCTTTTTTCAACTAATATAATTAATAATTTTAGTAGTTTTAGAGCGTTGCTAACGAATGTCCTAAGAGTATTGATTAAAAATTTTATAAAAAAGAAGTTATCTCGAAATTACAAGTTGTTGTTTTTATCAATGTAATATATAATTACAACAATTTTTTATACAAAATTACTTCTTCTGGTTTCTTAATCGATACTCTTAGGACACTCATTAATATTCTTTTTAGTTTTATAATTTATCGTAGTGTTGTGAATGAACTTTGTGAAGACAATAATACCATATAAGTGAGGTCACATTGCATAAATATCTAAGTATGAGTTAAAAGTACAATGAGCAAGTGAGGTCGACTAACCCCACTGCCCTCACATTGTACCGTGCCTGGACTTAGATATTTATTTTTAGAAAAATACTAAGAACGCTCTTTTTCTAACACCCTCTTCAATACCTACTTTCTTATTGGATGAAACACTAGCGAGTCTCACTACTTTTTACATTAAAATTGATCAAAACCGAAGCACAATACCCGGGGGTGCATAACCACCGGAGGCCATGCCCCCTCACTTTTTTAATAATATTTTTATATAATATACAAAAAAAAAATTAAGTTCCATCACTTTAATAATTAAATTTTAAATGTTCATTCTTTTAACTATATTACTACTTGATTGGGAATTAATACTACTTAATTGTATTACAAGACTAAAATGTTGGCACTATATTTTTGAAAATAACAACACATGATTAAACTGCACAAAACAAACCTTTAAGATATTGAACGACTTTTTATTTTGTATGATATTTGGTGAACAAAATATTATTTTAAGATTTTAGAAAATTTGTACTTGAGAAAAACGTTGTCTTATGATTTAATCATGGACACAAATTTCAGTTTTTGTTGGTCCTTTGACCCTAATTTGTTCGGTCTCAAGGAACAATTTTAAAATCAAATGCAATAGTCAAATTTTGAGAGTATTGATAGTAATATATTTTTCTCGTGACAGAAAAGATGACTAAACAAGGAGGTGATCATGGAGGCAGCTATCAGAATCGAAGAAACAAAAACAAAAATGGCTCCAAGGGGAAGAATGTTGTCCATGAAGGCACCTATCAGAAAAGAAAAAACAAAAACGGCTCAAAAGGGAAGAATGGTGGCTCAGTGAAGGTGAAGAAGGAGGAGGAATGCTATGATCCTACACTGCCACCTGGAATAAATTTACCCATGGAGTGGACTTACTAAGCCAACAATTTCTAAGGACTCCATTTCAAGGCAATGAAAGTGAGAAGAATCTATAAGCTCAAATAATGTTTTAAGAATTATCGAATAAATATTGAAATACATTGGAATAATACTTATGCCCTGCTATTGGTTACTTCTTGGTGATTTCTTCTATTCTATTTTTACTTCATTCCATTATTAGTCTTATTTGATGTGATTATGTGAGGATTTATTCATGCAATCAATTTTTCTTTTCTCAGTAGTTCAAACAACTATAACTATAGGCTTGAATTACCCGATAAATATGCTTCACACCTTCTTAGTATACCCTTTTATTTACCATCTTTTAAAAAAAATTCTCTCCTTCTTGTTCTTTTACACTCACATTCCACAACATACGATAAACTACATCATATTTTTTTTTGTTGACAAATCCATAAACTACATTTTTATGATAGAAATTTGTACTTTTTTTTTATATAATAAATGAGCATTGTGAATTTGTAGTTTACGGTACATGCGTGGTAAAAAATTGTAGTTTATGCTGTACAATTTTTAAAAAATGTGTGACATAAACTATATGTTAACGGAACACATTTCAAACAATGTACACAGTTAAAATGAAAATTACGTTGTATATTTTAAAAAAAAAAGTGTGTCCAACTTAATTTTCTACAAGATGTGTGTCATAAACTTATAATTTACAATAGATGTTTTTTATGAAAAATGAGTGAAGGCATTATAAAAATGTGGGAAATGAAGTTTTGTGAGTATACTTATCATTAGCTTTCCTTGGTTTTGGGCTTTTCCGTTTTTTTTTTAATGAGTTCGAACTCAAGGACATTTGATTAAGTTGAAAAGATTATTTATCATCACATCTAAATGTTCTTGAGTTTTGAACTTTTTCCCTTAATTAATTAAAGTAAGCAACATTTGATCATAAAAATAAAACCCCTCTTTACCTTTTTACAAAAAATGATCGCTTACAAAAAATTGAAGATGTAAAAAATAAACCAAATGTTCACCCAAAACAGCCCTTGATTTTGACGAAAAAGACTTGCTTTGAGGATGTGTGAATGTGTGATTCAGAATCGAGCAAATTAGGTTGAGTTTATATTACTTCAAAATTTATATCATTATAATAAATATGATATTTTTGTTAAATGAACTTAAATCTCATTCTAAAAGTTAACCCAACGAGTGAGGACGCTCGAACACATTTATACACCCAAATTAAAAATGCTCAGATATGATATTTTTGTTAAATGAACTTTAATTTTCTTTTTATATAATCAGGGGAGGTGAAGGTCAACCTGCATTCATCCCGACATAGTTGTCATGTCTATAGTAGCACTAATAAGGTTTAATCGAGATTAATTTAGAGCCCTTTTTATAACCACTTTCAATATTTTTTCATTTGTTCCTCTCAAAAAATAATTTTAATCTGTTTGTCACAAACTTTTTTTTTTAAATTATAATGATAATTTAAACGGAAAAATTGTTTTAAAATGATAAGCTTTTTGAGTAGGTTCTTTAAAAAAAATATTTTTATAACTATTTTTAAAAAAAAACACTTTTATTGTGGCAAACAAATATAAAACATATCCAAAAATGAAAAATTTAAAAACTAATGTCTAAATAATTGAATATCTAATTTTAATTTATTTATAATTTAAAACAAACTAACACTTAGGCCCCGTTTGGTTTGAGCTTATTTTGAGCTTATGAAAAATAGCTTATGTAAATAAATAAGCTTTTATTTTAATTTATAAGTTCTCACTAATGAAAATTGTATCTTCATAAACTGTTTTTTAATAAACTACCTTAAAAACGTATAAATAATACATAAAAACTTATTTATTTGCATAAATTGTTTTATATAAACTCTAAAATAAGCTAATCCAAACAGACCCTTAATCTCGTCCCAAAAATGAAAGGTTATAGACGTTCGTTTTTTGTACTTATAAAAAGAAAGCATGTTCTCTTCTCTAAGGAACGGCTTTCTAAAGTTCAGCTAACTATTTACTTCATTTGAGGTGGCTCTCAAGCAATTTGTTATCATTTTGTGTAGACTGTAGACATGAACTCAATGAATTGAATGGTATAGAACATACAGGTAGATTAATACTACTATTTAAGGAAAACAAATAAATTGAAACAGAAACTTTGAGACCCCTAGATTATTCACAAATTTATGTAAAAAAAAAAATGGCCAATAGATTAGTTATTAAACAAAAACAAATTTAAGCCACCTATCTAACTACAAATGCGTTTTCAGAAGAACAGTTTCTAAATCTAAAAGAATGATAAGATATGTTGATATACACCTAACTAAAATAAATTACAACATAAGCAACCAAAAAACAGTTACAAAATCCTTGCTCATTCCGATGAATACATGTAAAATATAATTCCAACAATTCGCACCCAAAATTAACCCCTTCTGGTAATACATTTAGTTGTAGCATCGTCAACATTTGCAACTTAACTGACTACGAACATTGATATTTAATTGCAACATCTTAAAATTTATCAAAGGCAACCAGTTTATCATCCATTAATTAATTTCCCTATTTTTTTTCTCTTCTTCTAAGCATGTCTTTTTCATCTCCTCAAGTTGAATCCAGAACCGAATTCTCACCTATCCCACTACAAGATCAAGATCAATCGTATATTAATAACAATGATCACGAGCACATTCATGTCAATAATATTAATAATCGTCGCATAGTTATAGAGCCGATTGAAGAACGTTTTGATTGGGATTCCTTAGTAATAATGCTACGTTTGGCCTTGGTTGGAACATTGCTCGTAGGACTTTCCCTACGCGAAACAAAATACAACCAACCAAGTTCAATTCCAATCCCACCAAAATTCTTCCTCGATATGGTTCACGTTCCTCAAATCAAAATTGCTGATGGTGAATTATCGTCCATGTGGGAAATGACATTATCTATATCCAACATTATGAACGCATCCAACATAAACATCATAAGACTCGATGCTGCCGTGTGTTACAAGGAAAATGAAACATTGGCTTTGGAAACTCCTATAATGCCCCAATTTGCTTTACAAAGCCAAGTTTTCCCTTTGGAAGGGGAAGATACGAAGAGGGTGCATTTGAAATTGAATACAACGGGCTGGGAAAAGGATCAACCAATTGTGGATGATAGTGTGATTCAATCTATTGCACAAGACATGCAACAAGGTGTTACGAGGTTTAGTTTGCATTTGAGGGTTGTGGGTGAGGTTGAATCTAGTGATGGATGGGTTGCACCTTTTATTATGTACCCAAAATGCATTGATTTGAGAGTTAAATTTCTAGGGGACAATCACAAAGGTGAGGAAGCAACAATGATCGATCCCAAACCTAGAGAGTGTTTAGGTCTTGTTGAATGGGGTGAAGATAAGTCGGAGATTCCTTATTGGAATTAGAGAAATTAAAATAATGAATTCTTTCTTTGTTATATGTACATATTGTATTTAGCTTTTCACACAAAATTTTATGTCTTGTTAGCAATTTTTTTTTTGTTGAAGGAATGTCTTGTTAGCAATGTTTCTTCTCTCTTTTTCATAATTTCTTTTTATTTTATAAAATGTTTTTGATCAGGCGTATTCCTTGAAAATATTTTGTTATATGCTGGAAAAAACAACTATAATGATCTGAAACTATAAATCAACATAAACTAAACGAATACCATAACAAGATGAAAACAACTGCATCAAGACGACGAACAAAACAACACCACACTTGGACTAAAAATCACATAAAAATACCTGAAAAAACCCAATTCTATGTGAAAACAATTAATTTTTATCAATTAAAGTGACACTAAAGATCACTTCATAACCGTCTCTGATCTTAAGTTTATAAGACTAACCTCTTACTACAAAGTTTTCACATCAAGTGTAATGTGAATACAGTTAATGATTCTATATCTTCTTAAATATTTTCAAAATGCGCAATGGAGTGTTTCTTGAATGAAAATATTAGTTAAGAGAAGTGTTATAAGCACTATATTTTTAACACTCACTTTAATGTTTAATCTCTATTTACTTAAGTTATAAAAAAACTTCAAGTATAGTTTTCACAAAAAAAGAGCTCAATTCTATTTAATAATATTTAGAAAGAAATAATGTGGTAGAAAAGAAAGATATTAATATTTAAATAGCATTTAAATATCAAAATTAATAAATAAATGAGTTAATTGTTAATTAAAATTATAAATTATTTGACACTTGCAGTGTTCTTCCATATGACATTTGCGTTAAATATCCATTCTACACTGATTGGAGATTTGTAGTGTTCTTTCTTCTGACATTTGCATGCTTGCTCAACAATTTGATGGTTCTTATATGTTCCGGCGAGACATTTGTCATTGCTTTCAAGTGATCTGATTGGCTAGTATCTGAGCCATTTAAAAAGAACATAACTCAAGGATTTTTCAAAACAAAGAGCTTTCTCACCCCCAGTTGATTGAAATGATTAAACTTCATTCTTGGTGGTGGTTGAAGGCTCATAGACCTCACGCTTTTTGAATTTTCATTCGTGGTGGAGTATTTCGTCTACTTTTATTGAATTTTCCACCTTATGATGTTGTTCGGTTTTTGGCTTTGTTTTGGCACTTATGTAGTTGTCTCTTGTGACATTATTTGAGTCATTTTTAGGCTCACATCTTGTGCTTATTTTAGATCTTTCCTCTTTTAATATAATTTTTGTCTTCTTCAAAACACAAAAATTAAATAAATATTTTAAAAGTAATTATACGAAACCAATATTTGTTCAATTGATTTATACGTAAGTTTATATATAAAACTCATAAATTCCCACGTCTCTAATTGTAAACCCATTCTGTAGAAAAATTATGCACTCTCCCCCCCCCCGAAATTGTACAACGTTAATCAATTTGCCCCCTCCATCAAATTCCTCTGTAAACATGACGTGACATACATATATATATATATATATATAATGTTATATTATGGTTGAGTTGTTATATGATGTTATATTATGGTATTCTTTTAGTTTTTTTATATCTCAAATATATATATTAAAATATAGACCTAACCCTCCAAAACTTATACTAGTGCATTTGTTGCTTTTTACTTCTAGCATAACATTTATCATCATAACCATTTTGATCTGATATGGTAGAAATAAGGATTCCCTGTTGTGCAAGGGCCAACAAATAAGAATTCACTATTGATGCATGTCATAAGGAGCAAAAAAAAAAATTTTGTCATAGGGACCAATTTGCTTGATTATTATCAATTTCATGGGGCATTTTGCACATAAGTGCAAAATTTAAGGGGGGGGGGGGGGTATTTGCTCATAACCGTAAAAAAAATTGATTTTTTTTTTACCACTTGTGACGTGGCATGACACGTGTTAGTGCCACGTAGACAGTCTACATCATGTTGATTAACAGAGGAATTTGACGGAGGGGGCAAATTGACTAACGTTTGACAATTTCTTGAGGGTTTTTGAAGTTTTGCAAAATTCAGAGAGAGTTTTTGACGAAAGATACAATTTCAGGGGTTTGATCCAATAACAAAAGGATTTGGCATATACAAACCATTAACAGTAACACTAAGATCAAGCTCTAAGCTTGAGTCTCACAACCAAAAACCTTAAACCCAATTCTACTAAGACGTGCGTAAACCTTCTTAAACCAATTCAAATAAAACCCAGATGCAGAATTATAAGTTCTCATCTAGGTCATGCTTAAAGTTGCCATTTTTTAAGGAAAAATTATAACTTTCTGCAAAAATTGTACAAAGGAAGAAAAAAAAAAAGAAGAGGAATAAGAAGTGTATCTGAATCTGGGTTGTGATATTAATATAGTTTAAGTTTGTGATTATTGATTGGAGAAAACGTGCAATTATGAATCACTAATTGCCACAACTTAATTTTTGGATTTAGGATTTAGCAATGGTTTGAAGCAAATTGAAGTTTGTAGTTTTTAAGTAAGGATAATCGTAGTTAACCGATCAAAATCAAAATAACATTCAAAATGCAAAAAACAAAAAACAAAAATCAAATCAAACCCACACGAGAAAACTCAAATGAAAGTCTTACTAAGTTTAAAGAGTGATATGGCAAGTGTTCAGACAATGCCATTAAGGTGAAACAGACAATGCCTAAACCATTTTGCTGTAATTCTTTTTTTGTAACACTTTCACTTTATATATATATATATATATATATATAGTTCATAGTTTCTTTTATAACTTAGTCACACTAACCTACCATGTCTGAGTCCACCCCTGCAAGAGAAGGAGCATGATAGAAACCCATGGAGGGAGAAGAAAGATGCAACCAATGAGAGGGAAAAATGGGTCCCAACCAACTAGAAGAAAAAAAACTTTGTTAGAGCATCTTCAACTAGGGTCTACTCACAGCTAAAGACCTCCCATTGGATGAAGAAAAAAAGAGTACCTATTAATTAAGTAACATGCAACTATATAAGACATTCTCTCTCCTAAGCAACTAACGGGTCCCACATTTAAAAGAAGTAATAAAATATGTACAAGTTGGTTTCACTTTCAAAAGAAGTAATATTTTATGAGGTAATTTATAATTTAATAAATAAATTATTTTTGTATAATGATGTAAAGTTAGTGTGACCTATTTAAACATTTTTCATTGGAGTCTCTATTAGTGTATTGTCATTGAAGTCATTTAGTCCTTAATATGAACTTTTATTAAAAAATTATAAATAAATGAGGTGTACATGTATGGTTCATTAAAGGAGTCCCTATTAGTGTACAACTACTGTGGATGCTCTTAGTTGCGGGAATTTTCTTCATGTGAAGTGATATAACAAGTCATTTGTTGACGTCCACCATTGGTGCTATTTTTAATGGTCCATACCAAAAGGACATTTTTGTACATTAAAAGTTGACTATGAGTTTCAAGATAATTGTACTATATTTGGTTGTTTAAGAGCATCCACAATGAAGACATCTAATTTTGACTATTTTTTTTGAAAAATAATAATCCGTGCCTCTGAGACACCAGTTAATGATACTAAAAAGGAAGTTATTAGTAGTTATTGCATTGAAAATTGTGTAATCAATCCACAAAAAGTAAAAAAAATGTCCTTTTCAATTTATAACTTCCTTTTTTTGGTATCCTTAATAAGTGTCCCCGGAGAACTGGTTAGCATGACCCCTTTTTTTAAGGAACCAATTTTGGATATAGGTTTCACGTGGACACATCATTCATTTATTATTTTTTACTAACCGAGGATAATAATTAATAAGTACTCAATCACTCAAATCCAACACCTCTAACATATAAGTTCTAAATGAGTCCCACCAATTACTCTTCATCATTAAATTCCAACAATAATTTATTATTTATTAATGAAAAATATTGTGGGTCCCACTTAAGTACATTGCAAGAGTGATTAGTTTAAGGAAAATGCTAACATGTGCCCTTAAGACACACATCAATGAGTCAAATGTAGAAACTTTTTGTTGGAATTCGAACATTGAATAAATTTTTAACTTTTACTCCCTCCGTCCCAAATTGTATGTCGCTTTGGAAAAAAAATTGTCCCAAATTATATGTCGTTTTACAATACCAATAAAACATTAATGTTATTTTTTCTATTATATCCTTAATTATTTATTACTCTATATATTTTTTCAATTCTTTAATTTATCTTTCTCATACCATTTATTAAGGACAATTTTGTAAAACAACTCATAATATCTCTTTCCCACACAAAATTAATTATATTTCTTAATACGTGTGAAATGCTCAAAACGTCATACAATTTGGGACGGAGGGAGTAATTAATTGAATGCACAAGTATTAAATGAATATTTCTATTTTTGGGTTTTTTAACATTTTTTTAGGACAAAAGTTAGCATGACCCTTTAAGTTTGAAGGATACATCTAATAATATTGGTAACATGCTTACGACAAATCAATCTAAATCGTTGGATAGAAATCAACACACCTGCATCAAGATTTTGACAAATGAAAACCGAAAATGTCGATCATCGAATTTGAATTTATTTATTTTTGTCAAGTAGCTTAATGGTTAAAAATTTATAATTTTTACGGTGAAGAAGTGAGGTGTCCGGAGTTCGAAGCTCAACCCATACATATATTATACAATGTTCATACCTAAGAAGACCGGATACTCCAAAATGGAGATGTACCCGTATCGGATACCGACACTCCGCGGATACGTACCCACGGAGTGTCAGAATTAATTATTTTAATTTAAAATATATATTTTATCGGATATTTGTAAGATACTCGACATATACACACATATACTTATAAGATACTTCACAGAAAAGTATCCTGGAAAAAAGAAGGGTTAAAAAGTGAGAGTGTGTTGTGAAAATTCAATGGAGATATATATGATTAAATTTAAGATATGAATCACTATAATTGTTTTTCGATTAACCAATCAAAAATTACGTTTTTGGTGGATGAAAGTAACGAGAGAGAAGAGATTCAATCAATCAACATTAAATAAACTTTGTTTTGATTTCTTTTATTGATGCATTTGTTGATATCCTAACATATGAATGAAAATATAATATGATTTATACGAAAACTTTACCTTTTTTTTTATCACATGTATTATTTTTTGTAAATTGTGACTTTTATGATTATATAGTATCGAAGAGTAATCATTGTTTATTTTTTTTCCAAGTATTTTATGCATATAAACTTTAGTATAAATATTTTGTTAACGTATCTTAGTCGTATCATATCCTGAATTTTAAAAATTTTGCGTATCTACGTACCCGTATCGTATCGTACCCGCACCAGTACTATGTATTCAGACTTCACAGGTTCATACCAACTGCGTTAAACTCACGGGACATCGGATTTTGAAATTACTTGCAAAGATAATTAAATTAACTGATTCCATCAAATCCATTTTCAAGAAGCTAAAACTTGGCTGTCACAATATTGTTAAAAGCATTTCTCGTTTGTTTTCTTTATTTGTCTCAACAATTAGTTAAGAACAAATTCAACCACATTAGCTGTACAAAATTTGTCATAACCAAATCCTCACTTAAATACAAAAATACCACCTACGAATTATAGTATTAGTTTTTATTTTAATAATAACAACCTAGGATTTTTCTTTTCTCAATTTTTCCTACTTATTCCTTCAATTCCCAGAACCATAATTCTACTATATTCTTAATTTACCATTATATGGCCTCTGTTGAACCTCAAAATGAGAGAAATCACGTTTATAGATTTTCAACATTGCCTCAATCAGAAACCGAAGCTAATCATGAAGATGAACCATTATCAATTTCCACAAACACAACTCTTCCTGCAGTTTCCGACAATAATTATCACTCAGATGAAATCTTCAATATAAGCACACATGCATGCGACAAAATTCAAGACCTTCTTGCTCTTACATTGTTTATGTTAGTAATATTCTTACCTCTTTATAGACGTTTTGGATCACCAAAACAAGATCCTATTCCACCCATTTTTGTCCTCAATTCAATGTACATTTCAAATTTCACCGTAGGAACAAATGGACTCACCGCGACATGGGACGCCAAATTTACAGTCACGAATACAAATGTCTCATCCATATATTTTAGAACCATTGATTTCACAATATTTTATAAACAAAATCCAGAAGACGCTCTTTCAGCAGCGTCTTCGTATCCATTTTATTTGGACCAAGGTGAATTTGTGAAGTTGCATTTGAAGTTTACAACTATGGAGACAGCACATTGGGAAGATGATCAAGAGCAACCATTTGTGAGGAGTAAGTTGGTGGAAGAAATAGGGAAAGATAGAGATAAAAATAATGGCTCTTTGAGTTTTGGAATACAAATGAAGGTGCAAGCTATTTATTATGGTGAAACATGGGTTTCTGATGTTGTTATGACTCCTTATTGTGAAGATTTGATAGTTCAATTTTTGGCTAATAAGGATTCAGCAGGAAGGTTGGTTAATCCTAATAGGAATTTCTCTGTTCCTATACTATGGAAACCATTGCCTTTCTTTTGAAAGTTTACAACTTCTTAAACAGAGTCACAACTTCATATCAATGGTTTTTGATTGCTTTCTTCAATGACATTGATGTAGTTTAGCCAAATTAATAAGTGTTTTTTGAATTTTTAGTCCCTTGTAAAATTGTGACATAAAGTTGTTTGGTGATCTCTTATGTAATTAAGGAATGTCTATTTTCACAAGTTGGAACATGTTAGAATTTATTCTTTGGTGCCATTTAGCCTCGACCTGTGTGAGTATTGGTCCATAATGGACCAATATTTATAGCTATTGGATTAATATGTAAGCACAATAACATAATACAGCTAACACATCTAAAATTTTACTCTGTAAAATTTTCTCTTGCCTTCTCTCTCTTTCTGTAATTTTTGCAATCAATCTTCAATCGTTTTCAATGGAAACTCTCACCCACAACAATACTCCACCAACACCATTCCACTTTCAAGTCAGTAATTTTTTTTTCTCTTCATAATAATTTATATTTTTACATCTTAATTCACTTATAATCCTATAAACATCTCAAAAGAAGTGAAGACTCTTATAAAGATGGTGGAAGAAGAGGCTTCCCCTCATCAAATCGGGCGCCGGTTCCCATAACCATGACTGCAACGATTTTTTTGAAGTTGGAATAGCTCTTAGCATAATACAGTATCATATTACTCAAACAATTGATAATCCAAAGCTTAATGTTCAAATGCAATTTGAAAGAGTTCCTGCAAAACAGTGAAATCCATACAAAGGATGCAGCATGATACCAAAATTATTCATAACAAGGAGCAATGCTATTTTCACCCAAGTTTTTGGTTAACCATAAACACGATGAACCATTGGATTTAGAGGGGGAAATGAGAAGAAAGATTTATGTTTTTTTTTTTTTGCTTAGTTGAAATAGAGAGAAGAGGGAGGGTGTAATGAGAGAGATAAAGTTTGGGTTGTCTTTGGTAAGAGTGGACAATGATAATATCATATAAATAACATAATCAATCAGTGAAAAATTTTGGTCATGATGAACCAATTTTTTTAATGGTCCATTAAATACAGAACCTTATTCTTTTATTGAAGGGGAGGTTGTTGCAATGTTCAAGGCTATCAAACAGCTTGGTCAAATGGGACCTCACCGTGATTTTGAGAGTGATTCACAAAGTTTGAGGAAGTTCTTTCTCATCAAATAAGTATATATGAGTTTCGTGTTTTAGTTTAACAAAGTTAGAAATTTGTTGTCTTTATATCCCAACTTTGAGGTTAAGCTTACATAAAGTGCTTATTGTTACGAGATATTGTTCACAAGAAACATAGATTTTATGTGGCAACATGTAACTCATCCAAATAATAACCATCCACTACCCCATGTATGGTCAACCAGAATACCTGATTGATCAAAACCCTTATTTTGTTGGATTCTTCTCTTTCTTATATAAATCATTCTTACTCTTATAAAAAAATCTTACTAAATAACATTGCTCTAAGTTTATTACGCGGCAAGTGAATATTTTTGTTCAACTCATACTTTAGCTAGGGTGACCATAGTTGTTGTGTTTTCGATCTTATTCATCCTTGTACTTAAAATTATTTGATCTATAATATCAGTTAAATTTGATTTGTTCAAAACCCTTGCTCTGAAAACATGGTGGACATGTTATTCGGATCCCCTCCTTCACATTACAAAGGGAGGAATGAGAGATAATAGGGAATTGAAGGGTAAAAGAGATAAAAGAATAGAGAGATATAGAGAGGATGGAAAGAGTGAAGGAGAGAGTCGAAAGAAGAGGATTCAAGTCTGGTACGTGGGTATGACGACCCTCAGCGTTTCACTCAAGAAATTAAAACCCTGCCACCCTCTCAAATCCTTAGTCCACTCTATGTTGCCTTCAACTTCTTTTTTGTATACACCGACTCACTATATTGCTAAATTCACATATTTGTTTTTTTTATTGTTATGATTCAAAATAGATTTTGTGTTACAGGAATCTAGAATTTTTTTTAGAGATTTTTATAAAAAATCTTTACTAGCCATAAAATCATTTTTTTAAAAATGAGTTTTAGCTTGTCCATGTGTTATCGGCTTATTTTTGAAAAAAAATAGATTTTGGGAAAAACTAATCTTAGTAGATTTATTTTAGAGTAAAAAAATGACAAAAGTGATTTTTTTATTAAAAAAAACTTTTTTAGTAAAAAAATCTGAAACAAAACTTTTTTAATCTATCGATTCTATCTTTGATTAATTAATTAATTTGCAATCATCCAATCATTACATCGTGGTGCAAACCCTTACAATGTTGCATTCATCCTTGAACTCCACCTCTTCCATGCATGGTTCGCGTAGTACAAGATCATTTGTCCATTGGTTGCAGAAATGATCTTCGAATCTGAATCAGTGGACGTTGTTTTTTCAGATTCAGAATTGATTGATGTTCCTATTTCCAATCCCAATTGTCAATTGGCTCTCGTATTTGGATTTCCAATCGTCACTGCATTATGAGATTCTACACCGCCCATTACATGTTTGATGAAATAACTCTTAGTGGCATTTGCCATTTTTCACTTATAAATGGGTTCTTACTTTTCAAACTATGTTAGGGGCAAAGGAATTGTGTGTGGCTTTAAATTGAATTTTATTCCATTGGTTTGCTTGAACAAATTGGCATGGTGAAATTTGTTCAGCAAGCTAGGGAAAAGTTCTCTAACTTAGAAGTGGTTGATACACAAGACTATATGGTGGTTATTGGTCTCAACGATTCAACTTAAGGACAAGGTTGATTTTAATGGAGGAAGTATTGTTATGATTCGAAATAGCGTATGGGAAAATACACGTGACATAACATTATTGGTTGAGGCAAATGGACTAGCTATAATAGAGGGACTAATTTGATGCTAAAAGGTATGAGGGAATAACTCTTCTACCATTTTTTGTGAAAGTTTTAATTTTTAGTAACAAATATATGTATTGAAATTGATAAATTTCTGGGACACATGCTCTTATTTTTTGTTGTTTTGGTTGGTAGTTAATGGAGCTGCTAAAAGAACATCAGAAACTTGGACCTTATACTAGTCTTACCCACGTGTAGAAGGCTCCTCAATCATGGATTCTGTTCTGAATTTTTTTAATTCTATTTGAATTAGGCTCACTAAGTAACATTACCCGTGTCTTACGATTGGTGGTCTTTTTACAATTTTTTTTTTTTATTTATAAAAATCATTTATAAACAGTTGTAATTGTAAATAGTAAAAAAACCTGATTTTTTTTATCCTATCTAGGTCCAACTTTCTTATCCCTGCTATGCTAAGCTAAGGTAGATTCTAATGATTGGTTAAGCAAATAATACAACAGATGTTAGCTAAGTGAAGGGACTCAAATGGATTGGCAAACAGAACCAGTTGTCTCAAGCTCTAAATTGCTCTCTATTCTTGAGTTTGAAGGTAAGCTTTTACTATATTTGATTACCTGTGTGTTTTGATTGTTATTCTTAACTAGTGATATTAGAGAGTGAAGAGTTTCTAAAAGTGAATATTGGTGTGGTACTTTTGACATTGCAGACGACCTTTAAGTCTAAAACATTTTTTTTTTTACTTTAGGCCTGAGGTCATCCAACGTGACCTAACCATCTCTTTTGATTATCTTCCTGTTTTTGTTTTTACCTTTATTTGTTTGGTTTGATTTTAAAATAATGAGAGTAGACACCGCATGCATCCATTGATTTTGATGGTGTTACTAGTATAGGAGCTTGACAAATTACTTGTCACTATTTGTACACACTGTTTCGTTGTGAGTATGGATATATGACACAAAAAAAATCCTTATTTGAACCATCTTCACCTTTATACCATCTTTGTCTTCTTCAAACTTAACATCATTCATTTTTTTCTCTAAATCAATCCTTATTTGCACCAAAACCCCCCAAATCAAACACCACAAATTAAAATACCTAATGAAAAGAGAATCTGAAGAGATTGAAGGTTCATATTCATAATTAACCAAAATTGAACGCTAAAAAACAAAGAAATCAAAATCGATTGAATTGAAGTCGAAAGAAATCAAAACTGAACACTAAAATTGATATAAGGTTCAGGTTCAAATCTAGTGTTTTGTCCGTTTCAGTTGCGAAATCAAGGAATAAAAAAACTCAATTTAGTTGAAATCTCGATTGTTTTAGAATTGCGGTTGCATTGTTGATTATGGTTCTTCACAAAGTTTCATGCTGAGATGGGTATTTTAGGTTTTGTACTTGATTAATTGGGAGTATATGAAAATTACACATGCCAATTACACAAGACTAAAAATTGCAATATGATTACAATATGATTCTACTGCATTAAAAGAAAAAAAATTGCTTATATTCTTGTAGAATAAAAATAATTTTTCAACTTAAGAATCGTTCTTGTCAAAAAACTTAAGAATCGTTCTCACAACTCAAAATAGTTGGCGTGGCTTAATTTTAAAACTGCCCTCTTTCGCATGTCAGCAACTTGAACCTTTTCTGGATCGTTTCTTATATTACAACTTTTGTAGAATTTGTAATTTCTTGGTTCAGTATATGCTTGTTTTCTGGTTTTCGAAATAGGTGTAGATCATTAGCTGGTGTAAAAATACACGTTTTCATTAGTTTGTACTTGGTACTACTCTATTTCTTTTTTAGTCTCTTTTAAAGATTTTTTTTATTTATCATTGTCAAATTTTAAATTTACAAAAATGCAAACCCATTTATCGACCATTCATTCAGGAATAAATAAAAATAGAACTGTAACAAAAAAAAAAGAACTAAACATTATTAAATTAGAGGATAAGGAGAGCTGGCTCGGAATAGACCAAAATTAATAGACATATTAGAGGACAAGAGTAGATAATCCTTGACCATTAACTTTAATTACATTTGAACCAATAACTAAGAAAGATAGATAAAAAAAAATGAGATGTTAGAGAGGGATACAGAGAAATTTTGTGAAAAAAACTATGCTACATCAAATAGAAACAAAAGACCAACAACCTTCCCTCATTCCTGTCAATCTATTTTTGTATCTTTCATTCATTGTTTACATCATCTCACCAAAAAAAAATCAAAAATCAAAACAGAGAACAAACTTATTGCAAATTATCTCCCTCTCTCTTTCTCTCTCTCAAAATAATCATTGAGAGAGAGAGAAACAACAAAAATCATGGCTGATTCATCAAACCATGAAAAAGTACCTCCAAAAGAATCATCCACCTCCGATCATCAATCCTCAACAAACACAGACACATCACCACCGGTGGCCGCACCCCATATGATGTATTATCCAACGGGTACTGGTTACCCTGGCCATGGCCCACAACCACCACCCTATCATCCTTACCCACCACCGCCCCATGGATACCCCCCATACCAGCAGGGATACAATAACTTTCCTGGTCATGCACCATACTATGACGTCCCTCGAACCTATCATCACACCGGTAATGGAGGTAGCAGCTTCTTTCGTGGATTTATAATGTGTTCATGTTTTATATTTTCAGGCTTATTCCTTCTAACTCTCGTTGTGGCATTATCGTTACATCCTCAATTTCCTGTTTTCAAAGTTGTTTCCTTGTCGGTTTCAAACTTCAACACAAGTTCGATTTTAACCGGTGATTGGAACATTAGTGTGACTGCTGAGAATCCAAACACAAGATTAAAAGGTTATTTTTTGGATTTTAAGGTTGATGTTGTGCATGACAACAATGAGTTAGCGATGAGTTATGTACCTAATTTTGAATTAGAAAAACGTGAACAGAAACAAATGGATGTGAAGGCATCATCAAATAACGTTGTGACTGGCGTGTCGTTTCAAAAGTGGGATTTGGATAAAATGAGTAATGAACGACAAAGTAGTTCTAATTCTATTATGTTTGGTGTGAGGGTGTCTTCTTTGGCTGAATTTAAGTCTACATCGTTCGCTACGAGAAGTACTAGGATGTTGGCTATTTGTGAAGGGTTAAAGGTTGTGTTTCAAAATAATACTGGTACGGGTTCGCTAGACAATGGGGGTAATCCTGTTACTTGCCAACTTTACATGTGAAGAAAAAGAAGAAAATGCTATGCTATGCTATGCCTGTGTTATTTATTGATTCTTTCTTTTATTTTTGTTGTTTCAATGTGGGAAATATGTTGTTCTTTCTTTTTGTTTAGATTGTTTAGAGTAATTAATTGGATTTGAATTTATGTTCAAAGTTTTTAGGCTGTCATCAATGGTTTCTATACAGATCACATAACAGAAGTTGTTTAAGGTTTTTTGATCAACATTAAGAAAAAAACTAATTAATAAATAATTCTTTGTAACTTTTACCAAGTTGTTTGACAATACCAAATTTTGAGCTTATGCTTATAAGTTGATCATATGACCAAAGAAAATAATACTTGTTTGGTAACAATTTTTTTCTACGAGCATATAGTTTTTTTTACTACTAACTTATAGCTTATTTTGATAAGCTAGTTCAATTAACTTATCATTTTTTATCTCAGTTTTTCCCTTCCATATTATTTGAAAAAATTAGATATTAATTAAACATATCTTCTTTTATGTCATTTCATTTTTTTTAACATCAACAAAATTTTATTGAAAATGATAGCAATAAATACAAGTAATACTAAATCAACAGCTTATGATGAAGCACAAGGGATACTCAAGCCTACTAAAAAAAAAAATAGATGGCTTAATTGAATCACCGGTCCCTTAACTTATTTCTTTGTTTCGATTTGGTCTCATAACTCTTAATTTTTACAAACTGGTCCCTCAACTCACTTGCCGTTAATCATTGTGGTTCCCTCAAAAAGGAGATTGTTGGATATGGGAGGTCTACCATATCTTATTGGTGTATCACCAACACCTGATTTATTTACTTTCTTCATGTTCTTCTCCATCTTCATCTTCATTCATCCTTCATCATCTTTATAAAATAAAATAAAAAACCCAACTTTTTTTTCTTTCAAAAATTCATAAACTCAATAATTAACACCACCACCATCTTCCAAATAAGAATCAAAACTAAATTAAATTGGTTATAAATTTTGTTCCCAAATTATAAAAAAAACTCAAATTCATGTAAAAAAAAATCCCAAATCGTGAATTAACTAAAACCTTTTTTTTTTTAGGGTTGCTTCTTCAAATTAATCCACTTACTAAAACCCAGATTTTTAACAATTGCAATTGCTTCTTGCTAAATCCCAAATTATTTTTACAATTGCTTTTTCAAATTAATCCAAAAAAACCCATCTTTCATCCTTCAAAATCAAAACTCATCCTTTATCATAATGATTACTCACTAGACCATCGCTCACCATTCTTCAACTCAACTCACCCTCGTAGTCGTACCTCCACCAACACTAGAAACTCCATCTACATATTCAACACCATTCATCCAAATTCAACACATTCTTATACAGAAACGCATACACACACAAAAAAAACCCTAAAATTTTTGTTTTCGCTTTGCTGATTCATCTTCTTGCATTTGATTTAATTTTTTTTTATGGGTTTTTATGTGTTTTGGATAATGGGTACTGGGTTTTGATGATGAGGGCGATTTATATTTTTTGGGCTTGAGTTTCACAATGGAAAAAAGATGATGAATGTTGATGTGTATCAAGATGAAGATGAGAGAGAAAGCGAATAATATTTAGATTTCTATGTTTTACTTTTAGTGTTAATTCTAGATTCAATGGGTTTGATTATGTAGTTTTAGTCTCACTCTATCTCTCAAGCTATATCTGGTTTATTTCTCTCTCTCTCTCTAACTCACTCACTCACTTAATTCTTACCAACTCAAACCTGGGTGAATTGAATCAAATGCAAGAAGATGAAGCAGCAAAGCGAAAACAAAAATTTTAGGGTTTTTTTTTTGTGTGTGTATACGTTTCTGTATAAGAATGTGTTGAATTTGGATGAATGGTGTTGAATATGTAGATGGAGTTTCTGGTGGTGGTGGAGGTACGACTAAGAGGGTGAGTTGAGTTGAAGAATGGTGAGCGATGGTCTAGTGAGCAATCGTTATGATAAAGGATGAGTTTTGATTTTGAAGGATGAAAGATGGGTTTTTTTGGATTAATTTGTAAAAGCAATTGTAAAATTAATTTGGGATTTAGCAAGAAGCAATTGCAATTGTTAAAAATCTGGGTTTTAGTAAGTGGATTAATTTGAAGAACCAACTGTAAAAAAAAGGGTTTTAGTTAATTCACGATTTGGGATTTTTTTTTACATAAATTAGATTTTTTTTTTATAATTTGGGAACAAAATTTATAACCAATTTAATTTAGTTTTGATTCTTATTTAGAAGATGGTGGTGGTGTTAATTATTGAGTTTGTGAATTTTTAAAGGAAAAAAAAGTTGGGTTTTTTATTTTATTTTATAAAGATGATGAAGGATGAATGAAGAAGAAGATGGGGAAGAATATGAAGAAATTAAATAAATCAGGTATTGGTGATACACTATAAGATCTGGTAGACCTCCCTTATCCAACGATCTCCTTTTTGAGGGGACCACGTTGATTAACGGCAGATGAGTTGAGGGACCAATTTGTAAAAATTAAGAGTTATGTGACCAAATCGAAACAAAGAAATAAATTAAGAGACCGGTGATTCAATTAAGCCAAAATAGATAGACCAACTTAACAAAATTGGCAATCAAGCCATTTCATAATTTTACCTTAGATAAGTTATTTCCATTTCAACATTTTAACTTTGAAGTCATTTACCTTTTCTTTATTTTAAATTAATGTCATTTTACTTTGAAGTGACTTAAATTTAAACCATTAACACTTAACCAATTTAAGCTACATGGTTATCCTCAATGGCACCCAAAAGGGAAAAAGGAGGAGGCTCTCAATAACAATACTATTGGTGCTTCTGGATTTGTTGCTATGTCAGGCACATCTCAATCTGCTTGTTGTTTTTTCTGTCGTTACTTGGAATAATGAATAGATAATTGATACTGGTGCAACTCATCATATGACTTGTAATAAATATATGTTTACACATTTATCCTCTAATAGTCCTGTTCTAGTCATTATAAATGCTAATGGTGTTTCTTCCCCTGTTATAGGTATTGGTATTGTATCCATTTCACCATTATTATCGCTTTATGATGTTCTCTTTGTTCCCTCTCTCAACTGCAATCTTTTCTCTGTTAGCCAACTAACCAAGTCCCTTAATTGTGCCTTCTTGTTCTTTCCCACACATTGTATTTTGCAGAATATTCATACAAAGGAGAAGATTGGCAATGGTAAAAGAAGAGAAGGATTATACTATCTTGAAGGTAACTCTCAACATCCCAATGGAAAAGCACTAGTTCACTCTATGAGTGATGGATTACAAGCTAGAAATATAGATGCGATTTGGCAATGGCATATGCGATTAGGACACCCATCTTTTAGCTACCTTAAGAGATTGTTTACTTCATTGTTTAGTCGTTGTAATATCTCTGATTTTAAATGTGAAACTTGTGTAATGGCAAAAAGCCACCGTGTTTCTTTTCCTATAAATAATAGTAGAGCCGATGCTCCTTTTTCAGTTATTCACTCAGATGTTTGGGGACCATCTCCCTTTCCCACAAATAATGGAATGAGGTGGTTTATGACCTTTGTGGATGATTGTACAAGAATGACTTGGTTATATTTTCTTAAACACAAAGTGATTTGTTTAGTGTCTTTCAAGTTTTTCACAAAATGATAACAACACAATTTAATACTCCAATTAAGATAGTTAGGTCTGATAATGGATGAGAATACCACAATAATAAATTGACAACTTTTATGAAATCAGTTGGTATTCTTCATCAAACATCATGTCCTAATACCCCTCAGCAAAATGGAGTAGCTGAAAGAAAAAATAGACACCTTTTGGAGATTACTAGGTCACTCTTGATTGGGAGTAATATTCCTTATTATCTATGGGGTGAAGCTTTAAGCTCTGTAGTTTATCTTATTAATAGAGTCCCCTCAAGTGTGCTAAATTTTAGAAGACTTATTGATGTTCTTTCTAATCACTGCACACTTAACTCTATCAATAATTTACCACCCCATATTTTTGGTTGTGTTGTATATTTACATTTACATCCTCACCAAAGAAACAAATTAGAATCTAGAGCAATGAAATGTGTTTTTGTGGGATACAACACCACTCAAAAGGGATATAAAGCTTATCTTCCATCTTCAAAAAAAATATTTTGTTTCAATGGATGTTACCTTTCATGAACATGAATTGATTTTTCTTTCTAAAACACTCCATTCTTCACCTCAGAGGGGAAGTGATGTAGAGGTGCAGAATCATGAAATACGCATCCATGATATCATGTTATTTGATACTATGCCAATAGCAAATCAAAATAAAATTCAAGATATTGAAGATGAGAATCAAGATATTGGAAATGAGAATATGACCGAAGATGATAGTATAATTTCCTCTTCGACATCAAATCCATTGCTGATCCAATCCTCAGAAAATTCTGCAGAGGTATCATCTGAAACTATTACTTCTATTCATTCTATTGCTGATACAGAAAATTGTGTTTCCACTGATATAGAAAATAATGTCTCTTTTTCTAGTCAATTGAATTTTGACCCTGTTGTTAGCACTTACACTCTCCCCCCTCGTACTAACAGAGGACAACCCTTAATAAGGTATGAACCTGACCCTAATTGTAAGGTAAAGTACCCTATAAACAACTATGTGTCATTCCAAAAGTTGTCCAAGTCGTATGCTAATTATGCATCTCAATTATCCATTGCATCTACACCTAGTAACATGCAGGAAGCTCTAGCAGATTCGAGATGGACACAGGCAACAGCAGCAGAAATGGAAGCATTGGAGAAAAATGCTAATTGGGAACCTGTCTCCTTGCCGGTTGGAAAAAGCATTGTAGGTTGTAGATGGGTGTTTACTATCAAACATAAGGCCGATGGAAGTGTTGAGAGGTATAAAGCGAGGTTAGTTGCAAAAGGTTACACTCAATCCTATGGAGTTGATTATCAAGAAACTTTTGCACCAGTTGCAAAACTCAACACAGTGAGGGTATTACTATCATTAGCAGCAAATCAAGATTGGCCGCTTCTTCAATTTGATGTAAAAAATGCCTCTTTACATGGAGATTTAATAGAAGAAGTGTATATGGATGCTCCCCCTGGCATACCAAGGTACTCAAATATTTCTATGGTGTGCAAGCTTAAAAATGCCCTATATGGATTAAAACAGTCACCAAGAGCTTGGTTTGGAAGGTTTACAAAGTCTATGAAGTTTTTTGACACAAAGTAATTTTGATCACACCTTGTTTCTTAAACATAATCATGGTAAAATCACTACATTGATAATATATGTTGATGATATGATTGTGACTGGAAATGATCCTAATGAAATTTCGAGCTTGCAGCGATATTTAGCTTCTAAGTTTGACATGCAACAACTTGGAGATCTAAAATATTTTTTGGGGATCGAAGTTACAAGGTCCAAGCATGGTATCTTTCTTTCTCAAAGAAAGTATGTGTTAGATTTGTTAAGCGAGACATGAATGCTTAGATGCAAACCAGTTGATACTCCCATAGAACAAAATCACAAAAACTTTCACCACTACTAGAAAAACGCGAATTAGAGACGGATTTTAGGGAGGGAAAAAATTTCCTCACAAATTGTGACGGTTTTTGAGACGGATTTTCATATTCACCATAAAAATTGAGTTGACAAACATTAGTGATGGAATGGGTTAATTATCCGTTACAAAAATTCCCTCACAAAAATTCCGTCGCTAAATCCCTCAGAAAATTGGTGAGGTAAACGTTTGTTACGGAGTTAGACACGGAACTGATCCTTCTCTAATGTTTCCCTCACTAAAACCATCACTAATGTCAACTACATAGTTGGTGAGAAAATTAATCCCTCACAAACAATTAATGAGAAAACTGAATTTTTCTCCCAATTGTTTCACCTTTTGGCTTTCCCTCCTATTATACTAAAACATTCCCCCTCTTTTTTTTCATAAACCCTAAAATAAAATTTTCCCCCAAAATTTTTCTCCAAATTTAAACAAACGTGTGAACTCCCTAAAATAAAACATTCCCCCAATTTTTCTCCAAAGAGCAGTAGCAGCACAGCTTATGAACTCTTCTTCTCCTACTGAAGTCTCCACCTCGCCTATGGATTGAACATCCTTCTCCGGAATGAGTGTAGCAGCATAGCTTATGAACTCTTCTTCTAGCAGCACAGCTTACATACTCCAAACAAACAAACGTATTCCACCTCAAATCTCTCTTAAATCCTCAAATTCTTATATCAAACCAAAATATTCACTGAATCTCTCTCAAATCCTCAATTCATACCAAAATCGAATCTCAAATCTTCACTGAAATCGAATACCAGTACCAAAATCGAACCTCACTCCCAAAATCGAATCTTCTTCCTTCTTCCAAAATTGTTCCCTCAAATCTTTCCTTTTCTCAAAACTCACGGTAATCTCTCTCTCTCTCTCTCTCAATCTCAGAATTTATTAAATTATTTATTATTTTTTTTATATTTTACTGTAATCTGATTTGGGTTTTCTGGGGTTACAATGAACTCACTCACATTTATGAATCCAAAAGTGAATAAGTGAAGTTGCTCTGAATAGGTGAATCCAAACCCTTCTTTCTGTTTGTTATTGATTTTGATTTTCAATTTTGTATTTTGAATGTCTTGTGTTTGTGCAGTTTCTTGAGTTACTCTATATTTACTTCATTGCTAACTCTTCTTTCTGTAGCTATTTAATTTCGAGACAGTGAAAAAAAAGAGGAACTAGCTTATTAAATGTGTGTCCAATGAATTTTTTATGCACCTTGGGTTCATATTCCTTATGTTGTTGTTGTTGTTGAACATGTTATTGAGGTAGTATATAGTTAAAAGAGGAACTAATATGATGTGCTGCTGTTGTGGTAGGGGTCCAATGTTGTTGTGTTCTTGCTGTTGTGGTGCTGCAAAGATAAATTTGTAAATCATCTTGGTGAGATAAATTAGTTATTATTAAAGTCATTTACTATTATGTTCAACTTTGTTCAATTTGATATTGTAACTATAAAAGTGGTTGATTTTTAAGTCTTGAAATAATTGGTCTCATTTTTTGTCCATTGTATTCTTGATCTGTTCATCAACTTTAAGAGATTTTGTCATGCAATGACCATTTTTAGTGTTTACAATAACAAACCATGTTGAAATTGACATGATTGTCTGGACGCTGGAATACTTAAGCTCTTATGACTTTATTTACCCAAAATTATAGTTGGTAGAATCTTTTTTTTTTCAGTCTGCTGTGAATTTCTTGTAAACCTGTTATAATTCAAATCATAAGCAAATTCTGTTTGCATCATCTGAGTAAAAAAGGTGTTAAAGTTTCTAATGGTCTAGTCGATGTTTCTCGATTAATTGGAGGTGTAAATAAGAAGGGTCGTATATATGGTTTGGGCCGGAAGCAGGGAAATATAAGTCGTCTAGATCTTCCAGATCCGACGACATCCTACAATCTGAATTTGAACAAATGAGGGCTGAAAACGCATCACTTAAAGATCAATTGAAGGCTCATGAGGAGTTAATCTGTGCATCGCAAGAAGATTCACGTTTGCTTAGGGAGCAAATGACTAAATTGATGGAAATGTTTTCTCAAGGTCATCCACCTCCACGTCCACCTCCATCTACTTGATATATAGATATATAATATGTATAGTATATGGTTATTTTGATAGCTTGGTTGCAAACTTAGTTTCAAGAACAATGTGCTACTTCTAGTACCATTAAAAATGTTGAAGTATTTCTTATGAAACTTATTTTGAGAGTTTTCTTATGACTCTTATGTATTTTGAGAGTGTTGAACAATGATTGTAATGAATTTTATGTTTTATGGTGATGAATGTATGTGAAGGGTATGAATTTTTTATTGTGTATTTATACGGCAGGAAATTGAACATTAAATCGATAATGCTTTGAATTTCCTCACTAATTAGTGACGGAAATAAAATCGTCATTACACCATAGGTTGTAGTTTGTGAGGGAATTCAGTTTCGTCACAATTAGTGAGGAAACATGCCCTCACAATTTGAAAGGGAAAACCAATCCGTCATTAATTAGTGACGGAAATATTGGTGAATAAGGAAAAATGGTCCCTCGCTTGTAATATCCCGCTTAGACGTAACTTTTATCAGTGTTAGAGAGATTGTGTGTAGTAAGGGTATAAGCGTAATTTCACGCATAAGGCTTTAGATAAGCATGGCAAGGCAAAGTTATGTCATTTTCACTCATCCTTTCTCTCTCTAAGAAGCTGATTTCCTCTCCCTCTCTCTCTAAACTTGCGCCATCCTCTCCTTGTGTTGCCATCCATCATCTTCCTTCCTACCAAACTTCTTGAATCATAAGCAAGCTAGCTTTGGGAGATAGAACAAGAGAAAGCTAAGGAAAACCAAGTAAGAGGAAGATTTCTCAAGTTGGGGTTTTGGATTTGAAGCTTAGCAAGATCATCACCAGTATTAGGTGAGCTCCCTATGGTTTTTAGAACCCACCTGGAGTGAGTTGTATGAGTAATTCATTTTTATGCTAAGATATTATTTTGTGCCCTAATCCTAATTGTTATCAATTCCTTGATAATCCTTGTTTTAATCAGTTATTTCGTAATAGAAAATCAGTCTTAACATTGTTGGGAAGCTTGGGTAACTTGGGTTGAGTTAAAGTGGTTAAAAAATACAGTTTTCAGCAATTTCTGCACTGTCATGGTCGCTACAGCGACCAGCCCGTCGCTGCAGGGAGCATGCTTAATTTTGTTACGGCACTGGGTCGCTATAGCGACCAGCCCGTCGCTATAGCGAGCTCACCAGAACATCATTTGTCAGCTGAGCTGTTTCAGGTGATCCAGCGCGTTTAAGTGAGGTTTTTCGCAACCGTTTTCTCCAAAAACTTTAAAGAATCAAAGAACACCATTTTAACTCATCCTAAGGGCCTTTAACGGACAAAAATCATAAAGGAGCAAGGAATAGGTAACCTATGGGAAGTGCAAAACAAAGGTCCGAGGAATCGGGAATTAATACAACTGAGTTAGTAACTCTTAAGGATGACATATGACAACGATATGTCAAGAACCTATGTTAGGTAAGCAGGAATAGAGATGTATTCGGTTTAGAATACAAGGATAATAGGAATGTGTCAGTACATTCAAGGCCTCAGATAGGCCTAAGGGGTTCAGATACCCAACATGTTTAGGTGGCTTATGAGAACGATAAGATTGAACCTTAGTATAGGTTAAGAACCTCATGTTAAGTACTTGGGGAATGCATTAGATATGCATAAGAATAGTTTGATGTATCAGATTCTAAGATTATGTTAACGTGTTCATCAGACTCCGGGATACGCCGGATGGGATTTCTCCGAAAGGGCTATCCACACGTAAGTTTTTAAGACTATGTTAGCATGTTCAGCAGACTTCGGATTATGCCGGATGAGACTTCTCTGAGAGGGTTGTCTACATGCAAGTTAAGTTGTGTTCAGCAGACTCCGGATCAGGCCGGATGAGACTTCTTCAAGAGAGTTGTCCACACAATGATAAGAGGAGTCCGGTGATTAGCCTCAGATAGGAATTTTCACCGGTTATCAGGGGAATGTGCTTCGGGGTTACTCCACTCGGGGGCATTCCATAAAATGAACTCAGATAATAATGTTTGTTACACGCTAACATCTAACATGTATGTATCAGTTTATACTTTATTGTGTTATCAGGCAGTATATACCTCAGATAGGTATCAGATGGTGATCTTAGGAGTCCCCTCGATCACTAAGTTATCAGAATATAGTCTAGATTTCATGGCTATACAGTTATCAGGTGAAAACCCTTTATGGGTAAGTTTAAAGCTTGGCGATCTTAGGATCCCCGAGATTGCCAAAGTAGGCATGGCGACCCTAGGTTCCCTGAGGGTGCCAACAGTAGGTTGGGCTGGAGCTCACTGAGACATTATGTCTCATCCCATTCCTTCTGATGCAGGTTCACAGGTTGCACGCAGCAAGGGTAAGGAGAAAGCTTTGGATTGAGCGTGCCGGTTTTCTTGTTGTTCAGTTTACCTGTATTCAGATGTTGTACCTTTGTTGTATATTTATCAAAAGGATATGTATAACAGTTGGATGTATTATTACTTATGTGATGTAATATTATGATATAACTTTCAGTATTGTAAATTAATGCATCCAGTACGAAATTTTAATACTCGTATAAGATCCTAGGCAATCTTTATATGGGTGTTACAATTTGGTATCAGAGCAGGTCGATTCAGATCGTGCCTTGGGTCATTAAAATACAATCCAATTATGTGGACCTTTTGGATCCAGGACATTATTCTAAATGTTATATCTGGTTGGAACTGATCACTTTGACTTGTATATGACAATTAGGGTAAGATGTCTGGGAGGAGAAGGGGTCCAGGAAGGCCTAGAATGAATCAGGCTAATGAGGAAGCAGGAGAAGACCCTAACATGGATTTCTGGGCTCAGATGATGCAACAACAGCAAGCGTTGCAACAACAATATCAGAAGCAATAGACTGCACTACAGCATCAGCAGATGATGCTTATGATGCAACAGCAAGCCCAACAGCAGGCCCAATCCCAGCATCAGTGGATGGAAATGATGCACCAGGGACAAGGGTTCCAGCAACAGCCTCCACTGCCTCCAGTGCTTGGTAATCCCGTGTTCCGGGAATTTAATAGAAATCACCCTCCTGAGTTTAATGGAGAAGGTGGTCCCCAGGAAGCCAAGAGATGGCTGAAATAGATGGAAAAGATCTTCCGAATGGCTTAGTGCTCGGAAGCTGATAAAGTGGTGTATGCCAAGAATCAATTCAGAGGCGCAACGGAAGATTGGTGGGAATTTGCTCAGCGCAGAATGTTGACAAGTGATATAGAAGTGAACTGGTTAAACTTCAAGGAGGTGATGCTGGAGAAATATTTACCTTTGTCTTACAAGGTGAAAAAGGAACAGGAATTTCTCGAATTGAAACAGGGTAACATGTCAGTTACGGATTTCACTAAGAAATTCGAGGAGTTGTCATATTATTCTACTCACAACGAGTACGCAGGAAATGAAAATTGGAAAATGAATCAATATAAGCGAGGCTTAAGGGGTGAAATTGACACCGCAATGAGTGTTCAGAGGAACACAGGTTATGATGAGCTGGTTCATGATAGTTTGATTGCTGAAGCGGGTTTTGCAAAGACCGCTAAAGAAAGGGCTGTAGCTTTCGAGAAAAGGAAAGGCAAATTTCAAGATAAATACCATGACAAGTTGAAACCAAGGGTTCCCCTCAGAGAGGAAAGCAACCATACTCTCCACGATCAAATCCTACTTGTAAAAATATTGGGAAATCACACTCTGGTGAATGCATGTGGGGCGCAGGTGTGTGTTACGGGTGTAGGCAACCGGGGCATATTTTGGCAAATTGTCCAGAAAAGAAGAATAGAAGTGGAGCTGAGGGTACTACCACCAGCAAGGGCATAGTGTATTCCCTGGATGGTCGGAAAGCTTTGGCCAACGAAGATTTAATTGCTGGTATGTGCTATCTTGGTCAGAATCCAGTTAAAGTTCTTTTTGGTTGTGGTGCATCGTGTTCTTTTATTTCTTATAAGTGTGTAGAAATCTACAATTACCTATGTCACCATTGTTCCCTTCTATGACGGTATCTACTGCTACAGAAGGCGGGATTGTAGCAAGTTATGTATGTGAGAATTGTCCTATCACTGTATCCAGTAAGACGTACTACATAGATTTGGTGTGTCTCCCCATGGTACAACTTGATGTGATTCTAGGGATGGACTGGCTCTCCGCTAATCATGTGTATATCGGATGTGCCAAAAAGAGCATCTTTATGCCAACAAGTGATACAACTGAAGGTGTGGCTTTATCCGAATTGATTAATCGCACCCATCAGTTAATTCAGTTTATTTGTACTCAAGATAGGGGTTTTTATGTAATGGTTACTGTGACTCCAGAATAAGAACTGAGTCCCAGTGACATACCAGTTGTTAATGGTTATCTAGATGTTTTTCTGTCTGAGATAATCAGTTTACCCCCAGAACGTGAAGTTGAGTTCTCTATAGACCTCATTCCAGGATCAGAACCAGTATTTGTGGCACCGTATAGGATGTCACCGGCAGAACTTAAGGAATTGAAGTCCCAGTTAGAGGACTTGATTCAGAAACATTTTATCAGGCCTAGTGTGTAACCTTGGGGTGCACCAGTTTTGTTGGTTAAGAAGAAGGATGGTAGTATGAGATTATGCATAGACTACCGCCAGTTGAATAAGGTAACTATAAAGAATAAGTATCCTCTTCCAAGGATTTATGATCTTCTAGATCAGCTCAAGGGAGCAACGATATTTTCTAAGATTGACCTTAGATCAGGATACCACCAGATTCGTATCAAATCGTCAGATGTGTCTAAGACTGCGTTCAGAACACGTTATGGACATTATAAATTCCTGGTTATGCCTTTTGGAGTGACTAATGCTCCAACAATGTTTATGGACTACATGAATAGAATTTTCCAGCCTTATCTGGATCAGTTTGTGGTAATCTTCATTGATGATATTTTGATTTATTCAAAGGACCCTCAGGAACACGCCCATCACCTGGAGATCGTTTTAAACATTCTCAGAGAAAAGCAATTGTATGCCAAATTCAGTAAATGTGAATTTTGGTTGTCAGAAATCAAGTTTTTGGGTCATGTTATCTCTCAAGGAGGAGTGTCAGTGGATTCATCGAAAGTTGAAGCTATCCTTAATTGGGCCAGACCAACGAATGTGGCTGAAGTTAGAAGCTTCTTGGGCTTAGCAGGTTACTACCGAAGATTTATTATGAGGTTTTCTCATGTTGCTTTGCCTTTGACACGTCTCACTAGGAAGAAGGTGCCCTTCGTGTGGGACGAGGAGTGTGAGAAGAGCTTCAGAACTTTAAGAAATAAATTATCTAAGGCTCCAGTGTTAGCGATACCGGATCCTGACAAGAAATATGTTGTATATTGTGATACGTCCTCTAAAGGACTGAGTAGTGTGCTCATGCAGGAAGGGAATGTAATAGCCTATGCTTCTCGGCAACTTAAATCTCATGAGGAGAATTACCCCACTCATGACCTTGAGCTGGCAGCTATAGTTTTTGCTTTAAAAGTATGGAGGCATCATTTATATGGAGCGTAGTTCGACTTGTTCAGTGACCATAAAAGCTTAAAGTATTTGTTTGATCAACGGGAATTGAACATGAGGCAGAGAAGGTGGATGGAGTACTTGAAGGATTTTGATTTTGACTTAAAGTATCATCCAGGAAAGGCGAACGTAGTTGCTGACGCCTTAAGCATGAAGTCCTTGGTTAGAGCAGAGGTGATGATGCATACTTGTGGATTGTATGAGAAATTCAGAGATCTTAATCTCAGTGTCACGGAGATGGACAATGGCATTTTGTTGCAAAAACTAGAGATCACTTGTGATTTGCGGTCCAGAATCGCACAGGCTCAAGGATTGGATATGGATCTTCAGAGAAGGGTCGGACAATCAGAGTTTTCAAGGGCATCAGATGGCACGTTGCTGTTTGAAGGTAGGATTTATGTCCCGAATGATGCTAATTTGAAGAGGTTAATTTTGGAAGAGGCACACAAGAGTAATTTCAGTATCCATCCGGGTACCACTAAGATGTATCAAGATTTGAAGAGAGATTATTGGTGGCCTGGTATGAAGACCGATATTGTGGAATTTGTATCGCGATGTATTGTGTGTCAACAAGTAAAGATTGAACACCATAGGCCTGCAGGGATGCTAGTACCATTGGAAATCCCTCAGTGGAAATGGGAAGAGATATCTATGGATTTTGTAAGTGGATTACCTCGAACTCAGCGAGGACATGATTCAATTTGGGTAGTTGTCGACCAGTTAACCAAGTCTGCTCACTTTTTACCGGTTAGGACTACATATAAGGCTGCTCAGTATGTAGAGTTGTTTATTACAGAGATTGTGAAACTGCATGGTGTTCCAACTAGTATTGTTTCGGATAGAGATCCAATCTTTACCTCTCACTTTTGGAAAGCTTTTCAAAGGGCTTTGGGAACGAGGTTAAAGATGAGTACGTCCCATCATCCTCAAACAGGCGGTCATTCCGAGAGAACTATTCAGACATTAGAAGATATGCTACGTGCATGCATCTTAAAAGATGGAGGAAGTTGGAATAATCATCTGCCTTTGATTGAATTTTCTTACAACAACAGTTACCATTCCAGTATTGGAATGGCACCATACGAGGCATTGTATGGCAGAAAGTGTAGAACATCACTTTGTTGGGCAGAGGTTGGAGACAAGAGTATTCTGGGACCCGAAATTATTCAGGAGACCACTCTGAAAAATTAAATCTATTCAGGATAAAATGAGAACTGCTCAGAGTCATCAGAAAAGCTATACGGACAAGAGGCGAAGGCCTTTAGAGTTCGAAGTGGGAGATCACGTATTCTTGAAGGTTACACCTAAGTTGGGTTTACGTGGCGTTTTCAGGACAAAGAAGTTGTGTCCAAGGTTTATTGGGCCATTTCAGATTCTTAAACGCGTCGGTCCGGCAGCTTATCAGTTGGCTCTGCCACCGGCTATGTCAGGATTGCATGATGTTTTTCATGTCTCTCAGTCAAGGAAGTTCATTCCAGATCCTTTTCAACCAGTAGAGTTGGAAGCTATTGACTTGAGATCAGATTTAACGTTTCAGCCAGAACCAGAACAAATTGTTGAACGGGATGTTAAGTCCTTGAGGAATAAGGAAATTCCAATTGTCAAGGAGGTATGGAAAGGTTCTCCCGACGGTGAAGCCACTTGGGAGCTAGAATCGGAGATGCAAAGGAATTATCCGCATCTATTTTCAGGTAAATTCTAAATTTCGAGGATGAAATTTCTTTAAGGGGGGTAGATTGTAATATCCCACTTAGACGTAACTTTTATCAGTGTTAGAGAGATTGCGTGTAGTAAGGGTATAAGCGTAATTTCACGTATAAGGCTTTAGATAAGCATGGCAAGGCAAAGTTATGTCATTTTCACTCATCCTTTCTCTCTCTAAGAAGTTGATTTCCTCTCCCTCTCTCTCTAAACTTGCGCCATCCTTTCCTTGTGCTGCCATCCATCATCTTCCTTCCTTCCAAACTTCTTGAATCATAAGTAAGCTAGCTTTGGGAGATTAGAACAAGAGAAAGCTAAGGAAAACCAAGTAAGAGGAAGATTTCTCAAGTTGGGGTCTTGGATTTGAAGCTTAGCAAGATCATCACCAGTATTAGGTGAGCTCCTTAGGGTTTTTAGAACCCACCTAGAGCGAGTTGTATGAGTAATTCATTTTTATGCTAAGATATTATTTTGTGCCCTAATCCTAATTGTTATCAATTCCTTGCTAATCCTTGTTTTAATCAGTTATTTCGTAATAGAAAATCAGTCCTAACATTGTTGGGAAGCTTGGGTAACTTGGGTTGAGTTAAAGTGGTGAAAAAATATAGTTTTCAGCAATTTCTGCACTGTCATGGTCGCTACAGCGACCAGCCCGTCGCTGCAGCGAGCAGGCTTAATTTTGTTACGGCACTGGGTCACTATAGCGACCAGCCCGTCGCTATAGCGAGCTCACCAGAACAACATTTGTCAGCTGAGCTATTTCGGGTGATCCGACGCCTGTAAGTGAGGTTTTTCGCAACCGTTTTCTCCAAAAACTTTAAAGAATCAAAGAACACCATTTTAACTCATCCTAAGGGCCTTTAACGGACAAAAATCATAAAGGAGCAAGGAATAGGTAACGTATGGGAAGTGCAAAACAAAGGTCCGAGGAATCGGGAATTAATACAACTGAGTTAGTAACTCTTAAGGATGACATATGACAACGATATGTCAAGAACCTATGTTAGGTAAGCAGGAATAGAGATGTATTCGGTTTAGAATACAAGGATAATAGGAATGTGTCAGTACATTCAAGGCCTCAGATAGGCCTAAGGGGTTCAGATACCCAACATGTTTAGGTGGCTTATGAGAATGATAAGATTGAACCTTAGTGTAGGTTAAGAACCTCATGTTAAGTACTTGGGGAATGCATTAGATATGCATAAGAATAGTTTGATGTATCAGATTCTAAGATTATGTTAACGTGTTCATCAGACTCCGGGATACGCCGGATGGGATTTCTCCGAAAGGGTTATCCACACGTAAGTTTTTAAGACTATGTTAGCATGTTCAGCAAACTCCGGATTATACCGGATAAGACTTCTCCGAGAGGGTTGTCTACATGAAAGTTAAGTTGTGTTCAGCAGACTCCGGATCAGGCCGGATGAGACTTCTTCGAGAGAGTTGTCCACACAACGATAAGAGGAGTCCGGTGATTAGCCTCAGATAGGAATTTTAAGCTTGGCGATCTCAGATAGGAATTTTCATGGCTATACAGTTATCAGGTGAAAACCCTTTATGGGTAAGTTTAAAGCTTGGCGATCTTAGGATCCCCGAGATTGCCAAAGTAGGCATGGCAACCCTAGGTTCCCTGAGGTTGCCAACAGTAGGTTGGGCTGGAGCTCACTGAGACATTATGTCTCATCCCATTCCTTCTGATGCAGGTTCACAGGTTGCACGCAGTAAGGGTAAGGAGAAAGCTTTGGATTGAGCGTGCCGGTTTTCTTGTTGTTCAGTTTACCTGTATTCAGATGTTGTACCTTTGTTGTATGGGAAATTCTTGTTTACCCATCAATAAAAGGTGGGTAATACTACCCATGTTGAGTTGGACCAATCAAAACAATGTATTTATATAACATTAAAAATAATAGAAAACAAACAAATAACTTTGATTGGTGCCAATCAACATGGGTTGTGTTACCCACCTTTTATTGATGGGTACCCAAGTTGTTACCTTGTTGTGTATTTATCAAAAGGATATGTATAACAGTTGGATGTATTATTACTTATATGATGTAATATTATGATATAACTTTCAGTATTGTAAATTAATGCATCCAATACGAAATTTTAATACTCGTATAAGATCCTAGGCAATCTTTATATGGGTGTTTCTATTAGAGAGGGAACACACATTGTCCAATTTTCAGCACATTTCTGCTTCATATTTAGTGACGGGTATACAATATTAGTGACGGATTTTATCCGTATCAATTAGTGACAGAATCAAAAATCCCTCACAAATATTTAGCAAGGCCAAAATTTGGAACGGATTTCTGGTCGTCACTAAATTCGTTTGTGACGAAATTATAGTAGTTTAGTGACGGATTTATACCCTCACTAAAACTGATTTTTCTAGTAGTGCACTGTGCTGATGCGCCTAGTACAGATCGTGAAAGATATCAAAGATTGGTTGGGAAGTTAATTTATTTGTCTCATACTAGGCCGGACATAGCATATGCAGTTAATGTTGTGAGCCAATTTATGCATGACCCAAGAAAACCGCATATGGATGCGGTTGAACGAATACTGAGGTATTTAAAATCTGCTCCAGGAAAAGGTTTGTTATTCTCAAACCATGGTCACCTCAAAGTCGAAGGTTATACAGACGCTGATTGGGCCGAATCTGCGGATGACAGAAAGTCTACTGCAGGCTACTTCACTTTTGTGGGAGGAAATTTAGTAACTTGGAGGAGTAAAAAACAAGTAGATGCTAGATCAAGTGTCGAAGCCGAATTCAGGGGGATGGCAGTAGGAATATGTGAACTGTTATGGATTAAAAACCTTTTAAAGGATATTAAATGTGAACAAAAGGATGCCATGAAGCTTTACTGTGACAATAAATCTGCCATAGAGATTGCTCATAACCCTGTCCAGCATGATCGCACAAAACACGTGGAAATTGATAGGCATTTCATCAAAGAAAAGATTGAAGCTGGTATTATTGCATTTCCATTTGTAAAATCAGAACAACAACTTGCTGATATCCTCACTACGGCAGTGTCATACCCCATTTTTTGACTCTTTTTTCTTTTGTTTTTCTCATTTTATTTTTTATTTTATTTCTTGTTTTCTTCTGCTTTTATTATTATTATTATCTTTATTTTCTTTTTAATATTATTATTATTTTTGTATTTTTCTTTTTATTCTTTACTTTTATTTTTACTTTTATTTCTATTATTATTACTATTATTATCTTCTTCATTATCATTATTTTTATATTATTATTATTATCATCATTATTATATTATTATTATTATTATTATTATTATTATTATTATTATTATCATTGCTATTATTATCACCTTTTTTATTAATACTATTATTATTATTATCTTTTTCATTAATACTATTATTATTATCCTTTTTTATTAATACTATAATTACTATTATCTTTTTCATTATTTTACTATTATTATTATCATTACTATTATTACTATTATTACCTTTTTCATTATATTATTATTATTATTATTATTATTATTATCCTTATTATTATTATCATTATTATTATTAGTATTATTATCATTACTATTATTACTATTATTATCTTTTTTCATTATTATTATTATTATTATCATTCTTATTATTATTATCATTATTATTATTATTATTATTATTCTCATTACTATTATTACTATTATTATCTTTTTTCTATTATTATTATTTTCATCCTTATTATTATTCTCATTATATTCATTATTATTTTCATTATTACTTTTATTGTTTTTTGTTTTATTGTCTATTTCACAAAAAAAGCAAAACAAAAAGAAAAGGAAAGAAAAAGAAAGGAACAAAGGCTGGACACGTGCCCAGCACACTTGTTCAGACTCAAGGAAAGAAAGAAAAGAAGCCAAGCCAGGAGCACGTGCCAGGCAGGTGCTTTCAGAAGCAATGGCTGCCCCTGGGCATCACTTCTTCTTCCCCAAATTTCCTCTGCATTCTGACCCAGGCTTTCCAGCAAGCCATTTCCATTTTCCCCTCTTCTCCTTTATCAAAAACCAGTCAAGGATTGCTGCAAAACTGCTACCCTTGGTTCTGAAACCACTTGCCCTGTTTCTGAAACAGCTGACCTGTTCCAGCATTTCTTCTTTCTCCTGAGTACAACGTCTTTCTCCATTGTTTCTCCCAACCTCTGCACAGTGCAGCATACCTTTTCCATTGTTTCCCCCAAGCTCTGCACGAGCAGCACCCTGTTTTCCCATGTTTCCAGCAAAATCCTGTCAAACTCAGCCCCCAATTGTTCTGAATTAACCCAAAGTCTTCACACTGATCACAAGGCAAGGTCGCTTCCTTCCTTTTGCATTAAATGCTAGCCAAGGTCCTGATCATAGCCCACAAAACAGCCTTGTTTTAGGGGATTTGTCATGATTACAATTGATCATTTTTGCCTATATAAGCAACACAATGCAGAAGGATTGAGGACAGTTAATTTTCATAGAAGACTGAATCTTTTTGAGCAATTTAAATAGTTTTACACAGTTTGTTTAACATAGCTCAGTTCTAACACACAGTTCTTACACCCAGTTTTCAACACATAGTTTCTACATAGTTTGTTTAATCCAATTCAATCTGATCTTAGGACATTTAAGCAGTTTGTTTTTAGGGGATCTTAGAACAAACTCAGAATCAACAGAAACATTAGAAAAGCTCTGTTTTTCTGTTTCCTTCTTTCACAAACCATCACAAATCATCACAAGGTAATCAAACAATCCAAACAGCCACTAAACATCACACAAAGAGTGAATAATAATAGCCAAATACTATTGTTGTTGTTGTTGTTGTTGTTGTTTGTATTCTTCAACATTCCCAGCTTTGCAAAAATCACAATATCCAAAGCCCCCTTCAGTTTTCTTGCATCCCAAGCCTTGGCTAGGAATTTGTAAGTCACTTTAAACTCTTTATCTTTCATTTGCATTTCTGTCTGCATTCATTCTGTTGTTCCTGTTTTGATTCAGCATCAGTTTTCTGCATTTTAGTGTTTTTCTAACTCATTTTGAACTAAAAAACATCTTTTAAAACCTCAAAGAAATCTCAAAGTTTGAGAAACATCAAAACAGAAGTGGTTTACTTCTTTTTCTTATTGAATTCGAAAGATTTTTACCCTTTGAGGTTCTGAAAATCAGAATTCAGGTGCTTCTGAACAGAACTTCAGACCCTGAAGTTTAGAGTCTGAACAGTACTTCAGACCCTGAAGTTCAGAGTCTGAACAGTGCTTCAGACTCTGAAGTTCAGAGTCTGAGGGTCAACAAAAGTCAACCCATGAACAGTGCTTCTGAGGGTCAACAAAAGTCAACCCATGAACAGTGCTTCTGAACAGTACTTCAGAAGCAGCTTCTGAACAGTACTTCAGAAGCACTGTTCAGCTTCTGAAGCATTTTTTTTAAGGTTCAGAAGCAGTTTTCTAGGCATTTTTAAGGTTCAGAACTTGTCTTTTCTTTTGAACTCTTTTTGAAAAGGATTAAAACTCATTTTTCTCAAAGTATAACAAGTGTTTTTGCTCTTATTTGGGATTTCATTGAGTTTCAAAAACAAACTTGAAAAACAAACTTTGTTCATTAAGTTTCAAAAACAAACTTGAACAACAAACTTTGTTCATTAAGTTTCAAAAACAAACTTGTTCATAAGTTTCAACAACAAATTTGAGCAACAAACTTGTTCTTAAGTTTCAATAGCTAAGTGTTAATGCTTTCAATCTTGGTTTCATATATCTTTTTTTATTAATTGTCATTTCTTTGTTGGTTTGAAACTCAATTGTTATTCAACAATTTTTATTGCTTTCAATCTTGGTTTCATATATCTATTTTTCTATTAAATGGTCATTCTAATTTCAATTTACCAAAATATAAAAAACAATTTTCTTTTTGTGAGTGAAAAAGGAAAACTTGGGTAGACACCCGACGCTTCCCCGAATATTCGGAAACGAGGTAAACACCTCGCTTTTGTTTGAATATTCGTTCTCCGGTTAAAATCAATCCCAACTCACCAAATTAAACCTTTTCACGCCCTTGCGCGTTTTCAAACGGATACCATCGCCCAAGTGCGAGTCCGTCCCTTTTTACCTTCATTAAGCTACCATCACAACGATAGTAGGTAAAATAATTTGTCGGTCTTCATTAAGCTATCATCACAACGATAGTAGACCATGTTTTGTGCATTATAAAAGCAAACTTTTTCGCCCAAGCGCGATCAAATCATTTTTCATAAGTAAAATCAACCAACACACAAACATTTGCTACAAAGAACTACGTAGCTTTGATTTCTCCATCGCACCGGGAGATACGTAGGAGCAAGATCAAATTCTTGTCAAGCACATTAATAAAAACTCATGTTTAGTCTTTTAATCTTTTCTCTTCTTGTTTCTTTTATTTATTTAAGCTCATTTTTTATCTTTTAATCTCTTCTCTTTTGTTTCTTCTTTTATTTATTTCTTTTATAAACATTTGGCATAAACTAACACAATTAAACGCTAAACCAACTAACGGTTCCCGTTGAGTACAACGGATGTGAGGGGTGCTAATACCTTCCCCTCGCACGATTCCCGAACCCTAAATCTTTAAAAATGTGGTAATTTAGAACTTTTTTCCACTTTTCTTTTGAAAAATTAAAAGTTCAGTCGTGAAATAAAATTAGTGAGTCAACGCTAATCAATAGCTTGATCTCCGAAAATCGACACGACAAAAATGGCGACTTCACTGGGGAATTCTTAGTACAAAAATGAAGACCGACAAATTATTTTACCTACTACCGTTGTGATGGTAGCTTAATGAAGGTAAAAAGGGACGGACTCGCACTTGGGCGATGGTATCCGTTTGAAAACGCGCAAGGGCGTGAAAAGGTTTAATTTGGTGAGTTGGGATTGATTTTAACCGGAGGACGAATATTCAAACAAAAGCGAGGTGTTTACCTCGTTTCCGAATATTCGGGGAAGCGTCGGGTGTCTACCCAAGTTTTCCTTTTTCACTCACAGAAAGAAAATTGTTTTTTATATTTTGGTAAATTGAAATTAGAATGACCATTTAATAGAAAAATAGATATATGAAACCAAGATTGAAAGCAATAAAAATTGTTGAATAACAATTGAGTTTCAAACCAACAAAGAAATGACAATTAATAAAAAAAGATATATGAAACCAAGATTGAAAGCATTAACACTTAGCTATTGAAACTTAAGAACAAGTTTGTTGCTCAAATTTGTTGTTGAAACTTATGAACAAGTTTGTTTTTGAAACTTAATGAACAAAGTTTGTTGTTCAAGTTTGTTTTTGAAACTCAATGAAATCCTAAATAAGAGCAAAAACACTTGTTATACTTTGAGAAAAAATGAGTTTTAATCCTTTTCAAAAAGAGTTCAAAAGAAAAGACAAGTTCTGAACCTTAAAAATGCCCAGAAAACTGCTTCTGAACCTTAAAAAAAATTGCCCAAAAAAAAATGCTTCAGAAGCTGAACAGTGCTTCTGAAGTACTGTTCAGAAGCACTGTTCATGCGTTGATTTTGGTTGACCCTCAGAAGCACTGTTCATGGGTTGACTTTTGTTGACCCTCAGACTCTGAACTTCAGAGTCTGAAGCACTGTTCAGACTCTGAACTTCAGAGTCTGAAGTACTGTTCAGAAGCACCTGAATTCTGATTTTCAGAACCTCAAAGGGTAAAAAACTTTCGAATTCAATAAGAAAAAGAAGTAAACCACTTCTGTTTTGATGTTTCTCAAACTTTGAGATTTCTTTGAGGTTTTAAAAGATGTTTTTCAGTTCAAAATGAGTTAGAAAAACACTAAAATGCAGAAAACTGATGCTGAATCAAAACAGGAACAACAGAATGAATGCAGACAGAAATGCAAATGAAAGATAAAGAGTTTAAAGTGACTTACAAATTCCTAGCCAAGGCTTGGGATGCAAGAAAACTGAAGGGGGCTTTGGATATTGTAATTTTTGCAAAGCTGGGAATGTTGAAGAATACAAACAGCAACAACAATAGTATTTGGCTATTGTTATTCACTCTTTGTGTGATGTTTAGTGGCTGCTTGGATTGTTTGATTACCTTGTGATGATTTGTGATGGTTTGTGAAAGAAGGAAACAGAAAAACAAAGCTTTTCTAATGTTTCTGTTGATTCTGAGTTTGTTCTAAGATCCCCTAAAAACAAACTGCTTAAATGTCCTAAGATCAGATTGAATTGGATTAAACAAACTGTGTAGAAACTATGTGTTGAAAACTGGGTGTAAGAACTGTGTGTTAGAACTGAGCTATGTTAAACAAACTGTGTAAAACTGTTTAAATTGCTCTTGTTTTTCTTTCAACAATTGCTCAAAAAGATTCAGTCTTCTATGAAAATTAACTGTCCTTAATCCTTCTGCGTTGTGTTGCTTATATAGGCAAAAATGATCAATTGTAATCATGACAAATCCCCTAAAACAAGGCTGTTTTGTGGGCTATGATCAGGACCTTGGCTAGCATTTAATGCAAAAGGAAGGAAGTGACCTTGCCTTGTGATCATGTTATTGATTAC
The DNA here is from genome assembly GCA_018208015.1 of Medicago ruthenica. Classification (NCBI taxonomy): domain Eukaryota; kingdom Viridiplantae; phylum Streptophyta; class Magnoliopsida; order Fabales; family Fabaceae; genus Medicago; species Medicago ruthenica. The sequence goes on along the minus strand of WNNG01000600.1, from coordinate 259,723 downwards.
TGGTTACGAAGCTGGAGAGGAAGTAACTTCAATCATCAACTTGAGAGGGGATGTTGGAATTAATTGAAATTGATTAGTTTTAGGGATTTGCTGTAATTTGGAATTCAAATTATAGTTGACTCTTATCCTTGTATATCTTTCCATTTATTTCTTGTAGTTATGTTTTCATTTCTTATCTCCTATAATCATGGAGGAAACCTTGTATATATTCCCTACTTTCACATCAATGAAATATACCAGAATACCATTTTCTTTTACAATTTTAACCTCAAAAACTGAATCCAATTAGATGACATTTTTTAACCAACCCCAATTTCATGAATCTACTTATTAATCTATTTAAACTCCCAAAGTCACACTAATTAAACATTTATTTATATTTTAAATTTTGGTTGACTTTTCTCAGACCAGAAGTACATTGTAACCTTAACAAGCCTAGAGGCTCACATTGCCTGCAAATCGATTGTCCACTTTATCCTTGTCTGCTTTGTCAAATTTTTAACAACTAAAGCAAATGATGACATTGATCATCTTTAGAACACTAGTTCAAGTGACACAACCCGCCCCAACTGAATGTCTAGACCTTCCTCTCACATTTGTCTTCCAACGCTACAACGAATGACCAGTGTGCTATATTTTGAACTTTTTAAAACCTTGTCAAAAAACAATTTTTTTTACATAATTTAAAGATATAAATTATCATTTTGCAAATTTGAATGATTAATTTGGTTGACACTTACAATTGATTTTCTCAGCTCCTATTTTTAATACCAAAAAGATAAAACATATTTTAATCATCGTCAAAATTTCAAATCCAACTCTTATCGAATTATTATTCGTCCCCTCTACTTTTTGTTTTCCTTTTTTCATAAATTAATTTCTAGCTTATAAAAAAATATTATTGTTTTTAAAATTGAAAAATGTGTGCCTTTTAAAAGAGGTTTTTTTAATTGCAGATGTAGAACACTTAGGGCTCTTTAATGATCAGGATATGATAGAAACATAATATATTATAGAACTGGATATTGATAGGATACAAGCAGGATAAACAATATTCTATCATGTACTTTAATCGCACCGAATAACAAACATGACAACGATATTTTATGGTATCATCTTTTTTGTACACACCATATAATAACATGATAACACACACAAACACACACACACACACACACACACACACATGTATATCATATTTAAATGCCAAGATTCCATTTGTAAAACAATTACATATATATATATTTTAAAAAATATATATAAACTTAAAAAATGAAAAATTGAATAAAAAGTTAATAATTTTATATAATTTTAAAAAAAATCAATTGATACTGCTAAATAAATAATTTCAGTTTTTTTTTTAAACACGAGTAAACCAAGATATGATATATATTATAAATAAATGATAGAACTATCCTTGCAAGAAAATCATATTTAATTTATCAAAAAATTAATATTCATATTTTTGTAATAGTTAATAATAGTTTTAGTTTTAAATATTATAATTTCAATAAATTAATTTTTAATACTTGTAATTTTATTTCAATATCAAATTATTATTTGTTTACTTTTTTATTTATATATGTATTTTATTATATTTTAATCTTATATTTTAAATTATATTTTATAGAAATAAATCAATAATTCATTTTTCTTCTTTTGACAGGATGTTAATTTATCTTGTGAGGTAGAACTCTCAACTTCTCGCCAAAAATATTGGTCCAAGTGGTAAGAGACTTGAGCCCCTTACGCATATGGTCAGAGATTTGATTTATGACTCAATCATATGGAAAAAATTTGGTTGGGAAAACTCATCTTGTGTGTCCCACAGGTCTGCGACAGAGATTAGTTACTGTTAAGCGACGGTGAAAACTTCGTACCAATATCATAGTAACAAAAAAAAAACTCTCAACTTCTTTATTGGTTTATTGGGATTCCTTAATTCCCTCAAAAGAGGAAAATAATACAAGATGTTTAGGTAGATTCTTATTTAATCATATCTAATTTTTTTAAATTTTTGATGAAATTTCTAATTGCTTTATTCAAATATAGAAAATCTCATTTGAATATGCTTTTCCAAAAAGACACTAATAGAAAATCTCATTTGACTATGCTTTTCCTAAAAGACACTAATTTTACATATATAGCGTTGGAGGACAAAAAGTAAGTAAGAATAAATTAACCATTCAAAAAGAAAAAAAAAAAAAGTAACATTACCTTAAGTTACACCATTTTATTTTCTGCTCCCATTGACATTTCAATAAAGAAGCAAGATGTTTCATCCCTGTCAAGAGTTTGCATCTTAGCTCTTAAGGAATCGAAATTAATTACCATGGCATACACATAAATTTTTAGGGAAATTCTTGTTTACCCATCAATAAAAGGTGGGTAATACTACCCATGTTGAGTTGGTCCAATCAAAACAATGTATTTATATAACATTAAAAATAATAGAAAACAAACAAATAACTTTGATTGGTGCCAACTCAGCATGGGTTGTGTTACCCACCTTTTATTGATGGGTACCCAAAGTTTTCACCGGTGCGTGACAATGACTAATGAGTTCCCTCATCCAACAAGATTTTTTCCACAGTATTTAAGAGCTTAATTTCTTAAAAAGAAAAAAGTTTTGTTAATGAGCATCCTAAGGACATTAATTAAAAAATTCATTAAAAAAATTTTGTCTTTAAAATACAAGTTGGTACTTTTGTTAATGCAATACTTATATCATTTTTATACAAACTTACTACTTTTAGGACCTCCTAAGGACACTAGTTAGAATTCTAAAAAAAACATATGAAAACAATTTTCATTTTTTTTCTTCAAATTGTATCTTTTTGGTGATTTTTTTAATAATCATATGATACGAGTGTAATTTCGTAACATGTTTAAGATAATAATTATCGAGAAGTGTTAACAACATTCTCTTTTTAAAATCCACTCTAACAATCACACCTTTATTGGATGAAACTAATGTGAGTTATACCATTTTATGTATGTCTCATTTCAAAAGTGTAGACACACATTGATTTCAAAAGATAACGAGTATTATAGAGAAAGTGTTAGGAAAAACCTCAGAAATATGAGGAGTCTTTTATTTTATTTTTTTTACCTTTTCTTTTTCTATATTAGATTTATGTCCCCTAATTTTTATGGGGTTAAATAAGTAAATGATCCCCCTAAATATACCAACATTTAATTTTAGTCCCCCTAAAATATTTCTTAGGCTTTTGGTCCCTTCAAAATTTTTCATCCATGAAATTAGTCCCTACTTTTTAGTCAACTTATGTCTAACTTTCATATTTTTTAATTGAATTTTCCAAAAATGGGTAGAAAAATTATGACAATATTTTCCAAAAAAAAATAATTTTTTTTAACAAAACATGAATTTAATATGAATTTTTTAGCACCAAAAACATAAAAATTCATATTTAATTCATGTTTTGTTAAAAAATTCCAATTTTTTTGGAGAGATTATCATAATATTCTACCTATTTCTGAAAATTTTCATTAAAAAATATGAAGGTTAGACTCATACCCAAACATTTAATAAGTTTTTTTAGCTTAAAAACAAAATCAAAATGTCGTAACTCTCCTCAATTTCTATTATTTATTCACTCCGTTTCTCTTCATTTACAACATTGCATCATAGTGCTCTACCTTCCACTTCTCCCTCTCATAAATCTAACTATATAGCTTCTATATATTAAAGCAAACAACATCACCCACCCTCAATATCCAGCTACGCCAACATGTACCAGCCACAGCAGCAGCGCTCCGCCGTGAACTCCTGTCTATGCCTCATCCTCTCCATCATGACCGCCATTGTAGTATCCCTCGGTGTGATCATCTTGGTCATGTATTTCATTTTCAAACCCCGCTACCCGGAAATCCGAGTCGACTCAGCTCAACTCACCTCCCTCAGTGTCACCAGCAACCAGCAGTACCTCTCCGCAAAATGGGACATCACATTCATTGCCTCAAACCCTAATAAAAAACTCGACATCACCTACAACGCCGTTTCTGTTGGTGTCTTTTACGGCGAAAAGAAAGATCAATTCGGTGTTCTAGCCAAGCCTCATGTTCAACCTTTCTACCAACCAAAAAAGAGTAAGACTATGTTTGGAGTCCATGTTGAGGTTGTCGATAAGTTCGTCGGTAGCGCAATTGTTAAGGGCATTACTGACGAACGGTTTCGTGGATCGGTGAAATTTGGAGTTGTGTTTAATGCTATTATCAAGCGTAAGGGTTTGTTTCAGCCGAAGGATAGTCTTTTGCAGGTTACGTGCTCCCCTCTGAACTTTATCCCGTCCAAGACTGCTCCTTGGGTTTTACAGCATCCTGTAAAATGTGAGATATGATGTTATGTAATGGGGGGAGTACTGTGCTTGTTGATTTATTCAGTGTCTTTAATTTATGGTGATTTAATAAAATTAATTAGTATATTTGGGTATGAGTCTTATATTTAGAGATGAACAACTATTGAAATTTGCTTCTTGTTAAAATGTCTCATATCATGAGTTTTGAAAGAAAACAAAAAACATCAAATTTTGTCTTGATCACCCTATTTTCTCTTATTTTTGAATTTGGTACCATTAGGTATGGCAGCGCGGCGGGTGAGGTGAGTTTTAGCTCACCACTCGGGCCACCGAATATCCGAAAAAAAAATTGTACATGTTTTCCATTTGAGTTGGAATTTGTATTATCATTCCCACCCCCAACCCCAACGAGAATCGGATTTTTATGCCCCTTGCCATATAAAAAGTAAAAAAGTTGTATTTAGTATACTTAATATAGTAAAATAAATTTTTTAGGGGAATAAAATAATTATTATTTTACCTAAATAATGGTAATAATTATCAAACAATAAGAAAATAAAGTTATATATAAAAATATTTGTTTTGAGAAGAGATTATATTTTATAATATATAATTAATTGTTAAATAAAATAATTAAGTATATCCATATGAAAAAGTTAGATAATATTTTTTCCTAACATGATGGATTCCGGGCTGGTGCGAAGCGCATATCAACAATACTTCCACCTCGCCCTGACTTTGAATATTAAGAAAAAGTCACACCAGTCAAAATGGGGTTTTCTCGTAATAAGTTATAGTGAGTTTGGGTGGGTTGTTTACCTTGTTTTTTGGTAAACAACCGCCGGTTATAAATTTATTACTTGCAAAATCAACCGTAATCTTAGGTCATTGTGTGTCAAGTCTGTTTGAAAATCTCTGCATGTTTTTGTTGATTCTTATATGTTTCGAATGTATGAAAATAAAGATAATCTTCAAGTTCGATTGCTTGAACTTGTCGAATGGAAATTACAGGGTAAAGATAAATTGCAAGAATTAACTTAAAATAAAGTAAATTGCATTGATTTAAAATAAAGGTTGTTCACAAGGATTATACATGATTCGTGGCTCTTTTCTCGCTGTAACTTGAATACTTCGAGTGTATAGAATGTTATGTATTTGATTAGTGACCTCGTTTTCCTAGTGGAAAACTCTTATTTATACTTAAGGAAATAACTGTACAATCCTATCCAAACTATAACTGCTACTAACGTCTAATAACAGGGAGAATAACCTATTTGAAATTCAAATTATATTCCTTCGACAGTCACGAATTCTGAGAGTTTGCAAATGAACCTCTTCAGAAAACAACCAACTTTTGAGTTGTCGAGATGTCCTTTCGACCAACTTTATTCCTTCGATCGTGTCGAACGAACGCGCAATCTTAAAAACTCTTTATGTCCAAAAAAAAACTCCACTTATCTTCCACGTGTTTAGTCAAACCTTAATGACCGCATTTAATATCCTTTGTCGAAAATACATGCTAACATGGGTACCGTCGAGTGTGATTATGTTGCCATACCTACTCTCCATTTTTAAATCTAAAATTCTAGTCGTCCAATTTTTAAGAATTAATAAGTTTCTTCAACATTGAAATCTGGGTTTATTTTTGTTGCAGTATCTGGTTGAATATGGCATTGCTACAATAAGGTGTCTTATGGTTCAGTCGATTTAGATTTTTTCTTTCAAATAACACTTAACATATTATTTTTTCCAAAAACCTTATTTGAAGGAAAGCTAAGAGTAAACTAAAAGAAGACTAAATTGTCTTTTGTGACTCTTGAAATCACTTTTAAATATTTGTTTGGGGTTGAATTATTTCATTAAAACAAACAAAATATATAAAAAAATATTTTTTTAATCATGTTCCATATGCTAAATGAAATATTTAAGGTGTTAAATAAAAAAATTAATCAATTTTTACAATTTCCACCAAATTTCTATGTATTTAATTACAATATTCATAATAAATTAATAAAATGTTAAAAGTGTTTTCAAGACTACACATGTTTTTTTAAGAAGTCAAACCAACTCAACTAAATTAACAGCAGAGAGAATCAAATCTGAGACTTTGAGGAACACATTTTAAGTTTCCGAGTCAATACCACAAAACCAACCCAAGCAAGTTTAGTAGGTAGTTAGTGTTATTTTAGTTTGTTCTTGGTTTTCCTTAAAACAATATAAATCAAGTAAGTGATTTTCTACAGTTATATTAAAAAAAATGAAAGTATTCTTCACAACTGAATTGTAGAAATTCTCGAATAATTAACTAACAAGTCGCAAGATGGTGTGACAATGCATATGTTGATTAAATCTTATTATTTTTCATATCATTAAAAAAAATTCTTCTAAAAAAATTATCATTAAACTTTTTACAAAAATAAATAAAACTTTAATAAAAAAATGAAAAACACTAAAAATATTGCTTTCTCAAAAAAAATTCAACGGTGTAGAAAATTACGAAGACTAAAAGTGCATTTAAGATAAAAAAAAATCATTACATAATTGTTAAACGATTAAAATTTATACAAATACACTTTTTATTGAATCTTATTTTGTTAATGTAATAAACATTAAGAATGAGTTTTTTTTTTCTTTCGACAAAAGCCAAATTAATTATCTCATATCATTAACAATAGCATCAACAATACTATAATATAACATCAACTCTGAAATTTGAGAATCAACCATAGTATAATTGCCCTAGCTAAGTTATGGGGATGTTACGTTAGCTTCTCTCTAAAAAAAAACTCAACCAACAGATTTGATAATAATTCACTAAACGATAAATAAAGTAGGTAGTGATAAAATCAAGAATGAGTTTTCCTGTTGGAGAACTTAAATGACAAACAACTTTTTATAGTGTACTTCCTCCGAATCAACATTTTCCAATCTACAAAATTTGACATAGGGATTTATTTTGGGTGTTAATATCCAGTTCTCGGAAGAAAATAAAAAGGACTCGAATAACGTGTAGTTCGGTCAAAATGTAAGTAAAACTTGACAAAAAATTGTTTCATCCAAAAATCAAACTTAGATTCTCTTAAAAGATTCGTTCTTAATGAAACTTATTAATTACTTCAGTCTAATTACTCGGTTTATCATTAGAACCTTGATTATAGGATCCGGGCCTAACTTCACACGGACCCATTAATATTATTCTTTTGAAAGACTAATCCATAATGTTAATTTTTTAGAGAACAAAGCATCCAATTTAATACGAGATTTTTTTTATAGAGATCAGGTGATACAATCGAGTCAACCAATTTAGTTCGATTTTTTCATGTGATTCGACCAGTGACACACTGGTTCGATCATTGACTCAGAAAAAAGACCCAACACCCTTATCGAGTCGATGACCTATCCGGTTTTTAAAATTATGTTCCATATAATATTGGTAAGAGTTTTTTAAACTTTGTCCTTAAGCAATCGAAATTAATTAATAACCAGCAACGTTCCATAAATTTCTTTATAATTAATCCTTTCACAATGTAAAAGAAATTAAACTACTATATTTGTACAATTCTTTCTATATGTAGTAGTGTACACTTTTATATTTTTCCTCCGTTTGAAACATTAGGCAAGGAACCGGAATAAGAAATTGTTAAGAAAGGAAGTCTTAAAAAAGAACTTTCACTGGTTTCCAAATAATGCCATTAAAAATATTATTTTGAAAAAGATAAATGTGTTTTTTTTAAAAGGCAAAAAGATATATATGTTTTTTTTTTACCAAGAAAGATATATTTGTTTTATTTATATTGAAATTTCCTTTATTTAAAAAATCTCACTTCATTTAATAAAAATTATATAATAAATTTTTTTACAAATTGAAGAGAATCATAAATAAATGAAGAAAAAGGAATAATTTTACTAAAGGAATTTTTTTTTTTGACTAAACTAAATGAAATTTTTTTTTGACGAATTACTAAATGAAATTTATTAACTGTTTGATTTTCATCTACATAATTTTAAAATAATACTAAGACGCGTTCTAAACTTTCTCCTCCTGGTATACTAATCAATTAAAAGAACACAATATCTGTGGTACGTCTTTACCAATTTCTCTTATTTATTCATCTGTTTCTCTTTGTCTCTCTCTTAAACCTTAATAAACTTTCTCATAAGTCATAAACCAACAACATACGAGAAACCTTCACTCACGTAACACCGGAACCCTCTCTTAAACGCTTTGTCTTTAACCCAATGGCAACATCCAGCAACGACAAAAAGAACAACAGCTCCTACCCCCCTCCACAGAATCAACCCCCCGGTGGTTACTCCGGCGGCGCTTCCTACCCTTATCCATCTCCTCCTCCACCACTACCCTCTTCATACGCCGCCACATTCTATCAAGGACCAGCAACCACCTTCACATACCAAGAACCCCCGGCTGCTGTAAGATCCTTCCTCTGCGGCTACCTCTCTGTCATAACCGCCATCGTAGCTCTCTTCGGCTTAATCGCCTTGATCAGCTATTTCGTTCTCAAACCCCGTATCCCTGAGTTCAGTGTCAACTCAGCTTCACTTACCTCGTACAATTTCAACGGCTCCGGTCTCACTGCAAAATGGGACATCACACTTATTGTCTCAAACCCTAACAAAAAACTCGATATCACATACGACGCCGTTGCTGCCGGTGTCTTTTACGGTGATGATGAATATGAATATGGTGTTCTAGCATCCACTCGTCTTGCACCTTTTCACCAACCAACACATAGCAAGACCATATTACGAGTACAATTCGAAGTTCTCAATGAGTTTGTGGATAAAAGGGTTACTATTGGTATTACTGATGGACGAGTTCGTGGATTTGTGCAATTTGGGGTGGTGGTGAATACTTTGATTAAGCTGAATGGGTTGTTTCATCCGAGTGATAATCTCTTGAAGGTTACATGTAAACCTTTGAACTTTGGAATTCCGTCGTCCAACATTAACAATGTTACTTGGGAATTATTGGGAAGTGTAGCATGTGAATAATGTAATAATGGGTTATGGGTGGAGTGTGCATGTTCAATGTTTTAATTTATTATCATTTCATGAAAATTATGAACTCAATTACATTTGATTTATTTCATACTGCAAATTGAAGAAATAAAAAAACAAAAATTATTACTTTATCACATACCGTCAAAAATAAAACTTTAACAAATTATATTTATTATTTTTTTATAAGAAATTTATCTTTATTTTTGTTTGAGAGGAGAATTATCTTTATTTTTTTGAAAGGAGGAGATTTATCTTTATTGTTACTAGAATTTCAATGTTTTAATTTATTATCATTTCATGAAAATCATGAACTCTAGATTGGCTTTATTTCATCTGCAAATTGAAAAAAAAAAACAACAAAAATGTTACTTTATCAAATTCCGTAAAAAATAAAACTTTAACAAATTATATTTATTATTTTGGCTAAATTACATATTTGGTCCCTTAATTAATTTTGGAGTTTCACGTTGGTTCTCTATTTAATAAAAGTTTCGTTTTGGTCCCTTAATTCCATCTCCGTTTGTCAAATTGGTCATTTCTATTAGTTTTTAACCCTAAATGTCTAAGATGGACCAACATTGTAGGTGGTCCACCATAAACCTTATTAATATTTTTAATTTAAACTGTTTGATCTTTTTTTGAAATAGAAAACCGTTGGATTTTAAAAGTCTATGACATCTAACAATGGACTATCAACACCTAATTTTATTTTATACTTCTTCCTCTTATTTCTCCCCCTTCACCATCTTCATAATACATTCATCATAAACCCAGAAGAAAAAAAACACATAATTGATTCACATCAAAATTGTTTTTCCATGTTGATAATTATAATCAATTTTTATCATTTCTTTTATTCATCCCTTCTCAATTGATTCATTTCAACCCAAATCCCTTAGCCCTCTTTTATTCATCCCTTCCAATTAATTCATCGTCATCATAGATTACATAATGTTTAATCATTATCTGGATCATTAAATTTTTCTGAACCCTAAAATTTAACACATCAATCCCATTCTTATTTTCGTTCATTCTTGTTTATTTCATTTTTGAGTCCAACAATTGATCATCAACAGACACCGTCGTTTTATTTCTTTCTCACTTCCAAATCTTTATTTCCCCTATTTCCACGAGAATCCCTCCTCCCTCCCAGATCAGGAAAAATTAGAAAATGAAGAGAGAGGCATGGGAGATGAGAGGAGACTTGAGAGGGCTTCACAAATGTGCAATCAAGCAGCAAAGCAACATTACATACAATATTTAAAATAAAAATTATAGCATCTGGGAGTAAAATAAGGGTTGGGGGTTGAAAGAAATTTGGGATTCTGGTAAATGAAAAGGAGGAAAGGAAGTGTAGCTCATCAAACTAACATAATCATATTGATTTTTTTTAATAAATTTATATGGGTTTATTTTGGGTTTGATTGATGAATATTTATGAATTTGGTGAAGATGAAGAGGAAGAAGAAGGAAGATGATGAATAAAAGTAGAAAAAATTAGGTGTTAGTAGTTCACAGTTTCATACAATACACCTGCAATCAAATGGCTAAAATTATATCAAGAATATTAGACATTAAAAAACTAATAGAAATGACCAATTTGACAAACGGAGATGTAATTAAGGAACCAAAACGGAACTTTTATTAATTAGGGGACCAAAATGAAACTCAGAAATTAATTAAGGGACCAAATGTATAATTTAGCCTATTATTTTTTATAAGAATTCTACCCTTCTTTTTGTTTGAGTGGAAGTGTATCTTTATTTTTTTTACTTAAACGATATTCATTCATCTTTATTGATAATTGATAAAGTAAAAATACAATACAAATTTCCTAAAAACAAAAAGGATGAATATGCGAACAAGATCACAACATCTATGTTAATAACATAAAACGGCGAAACATAGAGGTCTACCAATATGACTATATTAATATCTACCAAATACCTATGTCTTCAAATCTGTAGCGCTGACCACTCCAAATTCATTGATTGAATCTGCACTGGATTAAACCTGATCTCACAATCTGAATCGAACAAACATCTGAACAAGACGAGAAAGACAAACAACGCCACACATAGACAACAAACAAAACAACATGGCACTAAGTCGACAAAATCACGAAAGAAAAAACTAAATAAATGTGAAATTCACTTATTTAAATAAAAGTGAGGGGGAAAAACGATTTGGAGGGATGATTTGGAGTAAAAAATTGACCCTAAACCACCCATCTTGGGTGGATGAAGGATGAGAAATTAGGATTTGAATTAGGTGACGGATCACAAGAGATAGAGAGAGAAATTTATCATTATTATTACTAGCATTTTCTCCTGCGCTAAATAGTATATAGAAAATGATATCAATTATATTTTAATATATACTATAATAACGTACTATGATTAATTTTTTTAAATAAGATTAAAATGAGTTATCTATAACAATATATAAAGAAATATTTTCTTCGCTTTTCATCTTCATTTAAACTATTTTATCATTTTTATAATATTATTTAAATTACCAATTAAAAAATTAGTTAAATCCCATTAAAACATAAACAATTCACAACAATAGGAGACACAACACACAACAATAGGCACAATATTGGACACTACAAAAAAAACCTAATTTTGACCTTATATAAAAATATTGTGTTTTGTTATAACTTTTTTTTCTTTAAATTTTACGCTTCACTAAATGATTTTTTTTTAACATTTTATAATTCTTTACCAATAAAAGAGAATAGACCCGGTCTTGATTTTTAAGTTATTGAACAATTTTCAAGCATCTCAGAGTGAACGATTTGCAACCAATTTACGGAGCCCGTGGAAAAGTAGGAACCTGAAGCTCTAGCAACATGGCAATGAGACGAGTGCTCATATTTTGGAACACGCAACCCATACTCTAGAAGAATGGAAGCTAGCCCAAATGATTTCGACAGGAACCGTGGGTTCCTGTAACACCCATACTAACTTTAACTAGTATATTAGCATGTGCGTTAAACTGATACTGGATACATTTAAAAATTTCAATAATAATAATACATCACAAATGAATGAATACAAGATTACTCGTTTGTACAAATAATCCAATACTATTACAATACTTATAATATCCAATAAGCTCCTGAGCTGGTACACAACGAGCAACTGTACTCCATCCAGTATCTCTGTGAAAATCTCCATCACGAACCTCTGACTTACCTGTAAACCTGCACCAGAAGGAATGGGATGAGACATAATGTCTCAGTGAGCTCCAGCCCAACCAACTGTTGGCAACCATAGGGAACCTAGGGTCGCCATGCCTACCTTGGCAATCTTGGGGATTTCCTACGATCGCCAAATCTTTACTTTATCCACAAAGGATATATCTCTGCCTATAACTATGAATCTATCTGTAACTATATCTCTAACTATAACTATAACTGTAAACCACCTATAATTGTAACTGCAATTTCTGCCTGTAACTATAACTTAGTGATCGAGGGGAAACCTATGACCACATTCTATTAACTATCTATAACTGTAACTGTAACTTACTGTGACTATAACTGTAACTGTAACTTTGACTATAACTATGAAACATAATACAAATAAAGATGTTTTATGTTAGATGTTAGCGTTGAACAAACATTATTACACTACAAGAAAACAGCATTTTAGCGTCGAATTTTAGCGTCGGCCGCCGACACCGACGCTACTAGCGTCTGACTAGAGTCGGCCTAACTCACTCTACTTCAATTTCTAGTTTTCCTTTATTTTTAAAAAGATTTAGAGTCGGCCTAGCCGAGGCTAAAGGTTAGGGGACCCACGTATGACTTTTTAGACTATATTTAGAGTCGGTCTGTCCGACTCTATTATTTTAATTGATAAAAATTTAATATAATAAAATTAGAAATAGTTATAGAGTCGGCTTAGCCGACGCTAACAGATTGGATCAGCCAAATTAAAACACGAGTCCCTTACCCTTTCCCTCATCATACACCATTCAAACTTTTCATCTTCATCTTCTCTAAAAACCTAACCTCCTAAAACTTCCAAAATCAACCAATCTTCATCAAAACTTCACCAAACCTCATCAAACACAACCCAAATCAATAACCCACAACCTATTAAGCACATTCCAACCTTCAAAATCACAAATCACCTACTACCAATAAAAATCCCAAATTTCGTATAAACCAAATCCCTAAACCAAAACCTCCAAAAATCTTCACAAATCCTAACTCAAACACAAAAATTCATCCTAAACCTTAAAACCCACCATCAAAACAACTTTTCCCAACCAAAATTTTCACAAAAACCAAACATTTCATCATGCACCATGTTGCAAAGGATTTGAAGGGAGATCAAGTAGGAGGAGTTGCATTGATCTATCATCAATTTGAGGTGGTGTGTTTCCTTATTCCTTTTGTGTTTTTCTTATTCGTTCCTTTTCCTTTATATAATCTGCTTATAGCTTTTCTTATAGCTTCTAATTGTTCTGCTTATGCTTATAGCTTTTCGATTTCTGCTTCTGCTTATTGCTTTCTGGTTCGTGTTCTTGATGTTAATAAATGACACTAGTTATACAAGCTTATTGATGAATAATTGTGTTTTATATCAATCAAAACTTGAATTAAAGCAAATATCATTTGTGGCTATACAACTTTATTTAACAACAAGGTGCTGCCATGATATTGTAGCGTAATGAAATTCCTGTGTGCATATCTTTACCAGTATGGGCTTTTATAGTCTTTTGTAATGAACTTCATAATGTCTGTCCATCAATTTGTGTTCTCTTCCTACTAATATCCTCTTAATTGTCTGTTCTCTACGATCCATTCTATAAGAATAATATTGTATTTTTGATGGTAAAGGTGGATGGTTCCTTTCATTAATTAAGTCGTAATCTCTACTTTCAATTATGGGTTTAACTGTTTTTATGTTAATTGTGACTTTTGATGATCTTTGATGATGAATTTCGTGCTCCTAATTCATGTGAATTTGTGGGTATGATAAACTTCATGAAATTGTTGAGTTATATGCTTAAACTTCAAAGTTGTTGTTATTGATAAGTTGTTTTGATGATTGTGGATTAGTTGGGTGCAAATCATGAATTGATGTATGATTGTTGTTGAAACATGTTTGATTTCACTTCATCAATGTTATGTATGATTGTGTGTTGATGGGGTTTGAATTGGTGTGGTTGTTTATGAAGTTTAAATATAAAAAAAAATGTGAAAATTGTTGGTTTTGGTGAAAAATGAACATGACGATGATTTTTGGCGTTCCGGGTGGTTGGGGGCCATTCTGGACATCCCTAAGTGTTTCTTTTGATGTGTTTAACTACTGTTTCGCCTTATAAACTTGCTGGAACATCAATTGGATTGACTTTAAATGTCGGTGAATTATTTGGAAAAAAAGACGATTTTTGAGAAAATAGACGAACTTTGTGAAATCTCAGAATTAATTGGATGAGCTATGATGTTGATATGTATGAGCTACTGTGATGTTATGTAATATATGAAAATGCTTTATTGATGTGTTTGAGCATGAGCGTCTCGTTTCGGTGAACTATTTGGAAAAAGACGATTTTTGAGAAAATAGACGAACTTTGTGAAATGTCGGAATTAATTGGAATTGAGCTATGCTGTTGATATTTATGAGGTATTGTGATGTTATATAATATATGAAAACGCTTTGTTGATGTGTTTGAGCATGAATGTCTCGTTTCGGTGAACTATTTGGAAAAAGACGATTTTTGAGAAAATAGACGAACTTTGTGAAATGTCGGAATTAATTGGAATTGAGCTATGATGTTGTTATGTATGAGGTATTGTGATGTTATATAATATATGAAAACGCTTTGTTGATGTGTTTGAGCATGAATGTCTCGTTTCGGTGAACTATTTGGAAAAAGACGATTTTTGAGAAAATAGACGAACTTTGTGAAATGTCGGAATTAATTGGAATCGGCCTATGATACCTATATGCATAAGCTACTGTGATCATATGTGAGTAGTGTATGTGCTTGGTTGAGGTGTTTGATCAAGTTTATCTTGTTTTGTTGAAATACTTGGAAATGTAGAAAGTGGTGTAAATAGACGAACTTTGTTGAAAAGTGATTTAATGACCGGATAACTTGCAATTTGTTTTATGTTCATGATGATATGATAGAATAAAAATGAATTGATAATGATTGGTTGATTGTATGGATGTAAGTATTTGATAATGCAATTGTTGGTCCTGAAGAATTATGCCTAGTACTTGTTTGAAGTAGGATGTCCTATGGATGTATTCTATTCTCTTCTATTGTTATTTGCCTGCTTTTCCTTGTGAGAGCACTTTAAGATGAAAAACTGAGAAGATGATGTTTCATGAAAATGAATACTCAAAGACAATTTTGTGTTGGTTTCAGGTCTAAATGGAGAAGAATATGTCTGCTATCAGTGTACAGTAAGTTTATTATCTCTTCACTAACTTTTTTGAACATATTCACTAAGCTAGATCTCTTAGTCTTGTTTTTCTTTCATTTAAACATTGCACTGTTACAAATAGACATTGCTAGAGGGACAACTTATAATTGATTCTTCCTGTCATACAAAACTTGACCAGACACAACAAGGGATATATAATTTAGAAGTAGTAGTTTTCTACGGAATAAAAATATTAAGGATGTCCGATGTAAAAAATAAAGGTTTCATGACTAAGTAACAGTTTTAGTACTTTAGAGATAACAAGAATCAAAACTACAAAACTTGTCATTAGAAATGTAAAATGTAAATGATATAAAATGGTAGTAATCTAGCATGAGAAAATGTGAAAGTAACACCATTGAAAATATATATGGTAAATTGGTTTAGATGTGGTAGACCTCATTTTGAAATATTATTGCCTAACAAGAATTGAAACTCCCACCTTTGTTCAGTGGATCATCGCGAGATTGTAATTCATGGGTCTCTTAGAATTTCGTCAAAGGAATATAATGAAAATAAATTCATTTGACTACTTGCTTCCTGAAATTCTTATCTCACAATACTTCTTTTGTCTATTGTAAGGTTAATGGGGGGCGAGAAGGTCGGCCAATTGGTGCTTTTGAACTGGCAAGAGCTGTTGAAGAACTTGGTGCTGGTGAAATACTATTAAATTGCATCGATTGTGATGGTCAGTCTCACTCTATCTTTTACCTGATTTTACTGTTTTGATGAGGTTTCATTAGCTGTTAAATTTCATTGTTTGGAAATGTTTAATTGTTTTGAATACCATCATCATCATCAACGAATTTAAATAAATAAAAATGGCTATTTGCGCTGATTTCTTATCTAAATGACCGAGTCAGTCTTCCCGATTAAGGAAGAGTAAAATAAGACATATGCCTCTAACTTGCCTCTAAACTTGACATTCTTTCTAATTTGTGTATGTCTATTGCTGTTATCAATATTTCAGGTCAAGGAAAACGATTCGTGTAGATTTAATTAAGTTGATCTCAGATGTTGTTAGTATCCCTGTGATTGCAAGTGGTGGTGCTGGCGTTCCTGATCACTTCTCTAATGTGTTTACTAAAACCAATGCATCAGCTGCACTTGCTGCTGGCATTTTTCATAGGAAGGAGGTATAACTTCTGTTTTATTAATTTCTTAATGCGAGGGGAATTTCTGTTGCCGTAGTTCA
The DNA here is from genome assembly GCA_018208015.1 of Medicago ruthenica. Taxonomy (NCBI): domain Eukaryota; kingdom Viridiplantae; phylum Streptophyta; class Magnoliopsida; order Fabales; family Fabaceae; genus Medicago; species Medicago ruthenica. The sequence goes on along the minus strand of WNNG01000600.1, from coordinate 242,733 downwards.
GTGCATATGGCCATATTACTCTTCATCCTTCAACATTTGTTACTTACTTTCTTTTTGGTGTTAATTTAATCCATTAGTGATCAATCATTCCATTAATAAGCTTTAAGGGAAAAACAAACACTTCTATGTTAATGTAATAACATTTTTGAAAACTTTGTTTTTATTTTTACTTGCACACAAGTGAGAACTTTTTTATGCGAGAGGAGTAAATCATGACCATTAAAACAAAATGAGGCGACTTCAAAAAGTAGTCATGTGACCATTTAAACAAATTTAAATCCTGACCATCCATGTATGTGATAATGTGACAATTATATAATGTTATATCTTGACCATCTATGTATGGTGAATATGGCAAATATTTAATTTTCACTCATTCAGAAAAAAAAATAATTTATTTTCATCGATTCAAAGATGTTATTGAGGCACTGAATCTGAACTTTTCATAAACTGCAGGTACCTATTTTGTAGTTTTAGACTATTTTGTAGTATCACAATAATCATAATACTGACTAAAAATTAATTTTTTTTCTTTAAAGCTGACTTTAGCGTCGGCCTAGCCGACTCTAATATTTAGTTGACTTGTTTCACTGTAGAGTGGGCTGGCCGACTCTAAAAGATTTAGTTGACTGGTTTCGAAGTTGACTTTAGCGTTAAAGTAGCCGACTCTAAATTTTATAATTAGCGTCGGTCTGGCAAACTCTAAATTATTTATTGACTTTTTTTATTTTGAATTTAATAGCGTCGGCTTTTGCGAAGAGTCGGTTTTAGAGTCGGATTAACCGACGCTATGTTAGCCTCGGAGGGCAAATAGCCGACTCTACCCAGTAACTTCGAATTTTTTAGCCTGCCCCCGACCCCGACGCTAATCCGACGCTAAATCTGTGTTAGCGTCGGTTTTAGCCCTGTTAGAGTGGGTTTTTGGCCGACGCTAAATTGCAGTTTTCTTGTAGTGTTATCTGAGTTCATTTTACGGAGTGCATCCGGGTGGAGTAACCCCGAAGTACAACATCCCTATGACCCGATGAAATTCCTGACAATCAGGCTAACACCGGACTCCCTATGAAACGTGTGGACAACCCTCTCGGAGAAGTCCCATCCGGCGAATCCCGGAGTCTGCTGAACACGCCCTGTAACTGTAAAACGTGCGAGCACGCCATTATCTTTGATCTTTAATTCTTTAACTTTAACATATAAACATGTATATCTGCTACTGTAATCATATAACCATCCTATAACACTTAACCTATAACACAAAGTTTCTTGGCTTATCGTTCTCATAAGCCACCTATAATTGTTGGAGAACCAACCCTATAATCTTATCTGAAACTATGATTGCCGAAGCATTCCTATTACCCTTGTATTCTAAATTGAATACATCTATAATCGTGTTTACCTAAAATAGGTTCTTGACTTATCAAAGTCGTATGCTATCCTTAAGAGTTATCAACTCACAAGCAAGGGATCAATCCATTAAATCCTTGCACTCATACTATAATTCTTGTTTTCCTATCATAGGATTCGACATATCGTTGTCATATGCCGCTAATAGGGTTTACCTAATCATATAACCATTGTTCTTGCAATTCCCTAACTTTGCGTATTCCTTGCCCCTATAATAATCCATACATCTCTAAGGGCTAGATCCTTTAATACTTAATAGTGATACCTAGCCATTGCACGTTGCTTAATGAGTCTGGAGTAGTATTGGACAGCTAGAATGGTGCAAGAAATGATGAAAAACAAAGTGGTTCTGCATGCTGTGCCATCGTGACACGATTTGGAAATCGTGTCACGATTTTCTACCCAGAAATCGTGGTAGTCTCTGCCTATAAAATCGTGACACGGTTGTAAAATCGTGACACGATTTTACCTGCAGTTGGACAGCATTGGGCAAGTTCAAAACGTGATTTCCACCATTTTGGCTTATCCAAACATACCCAAACATCATAACAGCTTAAGGGGCAAATTTCTAAGGCATATTGATACATTACATCATGATTGATCAAGAGATAACAAGAAAAGGAATTAGGGCACTAAAAACCTCAAACTTGCTCATAATACTATAAACTTTCAAACTTATTCAAAGTGGGTTCTAAAACCCCTCGGAGCTCACCTTAAACCTCGATTGATGCTTGTTAACCTCTGAATTCCAAAGCCTTAGCTTCAAGCTACCACTTCTCTTAATTCTCCCTTGATTCTCCTTTCTACTTTCTCTTGTTCTAGCCTTCCAAAACAAGTTTGCTAGCAAGAACTTCTACTAGAATTTGGATGAAGTTTAGATGAGTGATGGCAAGGGGAAGGAGGGCGTGTGGGTAGAGGGAAGGAGGGAGAGGAAACCGATTTTGGAGAGGGAAGGGAAGAAGGAAAAATGGACAAGAAAATATCTTGTTCCCTTCTTAAACAATTCTTCTCATTTCAAATAATTACATAATTGCCATTGCCACATAATTACAGAATTGCCACGCTTCTTAATTAACTTCTAACACGGATAACAATTACTTCTAAGCGGGATATTACACTCTACCCCCCTTAAAAGAAATTTCGTCCTCGAAATTTAGAAAATCCTTCTGAGATCCTGAAAAGTAAATCCTCCCTACTTCTTTCTCTACTATGAAAATTTCCAATTCTTTTTACTTATTGGGATCTCATGGCGACTCCAGGGTCTGACATGTAGAATAGTCACGCACCCCGATTAAATCATACTGGTAAAAACTTGTTCTTTAGCCATGATTTCCATTTCTGGAAGTCAAAACATATGACAGTCTCTTTCCAACCGAAAGGTCTGATGCGTGTTACATAACTATCACCTGTTAGAACGTATGGTTATCTGAACCAACATATCCATAATATCTGACTATGGTCTTTGTTCGGCATATTTCTTGTAAATCCAATGTAAAATTATTAAATCTTGGATTTCTTTTAGTGAATTCTATCAGTTCTTCTTTCATTGACCAATCAATCTTATCCTGGAAACGTCGGGCCGATCCGATTTTCTCAATTATTCTAACTTTCTGAGGAATCTATTACATTACTTTTAATTCAAAAGAATTCTTGTCTTTGACTTTCGCCTCGTAAGACGACCTTTTACTGTTACATTCGTATCATTCTTCATATAAATTTATTCTTACACTGAAAAACGCCTGATATTGAGTATTCTCAAACGGTAGTGAAATCTATTACAACTACCTCCACAATTCAAAAGCAAGGAGGTGGCTGTACTTATGGTACAAGTTCCTTTCTTTCTGACTTCCTGGTGTAACTATTATCATAATCATGAGCATTGCTCACATTCCCACTGCGGGAATCCTTAAGGACTCTAGAGATCATATGAGCCACTCATGCTCCGATTTAATTAATCAACGATAACGCGTAGCCAAAGGTCTTAGGAGCTTCCTTCTTTCTATGACTCTGACAATCTTGCATCAATCAAGATATTCCTTACTCATGGGAATTAATACTTTCTTTACCAATACCTTCAAACTTATGAAAGTCTAGTACAAGTGACGTGTGACATAAGCCGTCTCACATATCATCATATAATACAATCCATAGCACATAGCTTCCATACACGATCGAGTACGTGTACACTACTATCAGGTACACAGTACGCCGCATCATCATTGTCCAACTAACGGGACATCATACTTAGTCAAAATATTCCTGAGACAAAGCCACGCCACTAAGGTCACTATTCTTGCTCTTAACTCATGCTTGTACTCTTTGAGTATCTACAATCCCATACGTAACTATGATTGCGTCCCATTGACGTTATAACTTATTTCGTTCACGAACATTCTCCGTTTTCAAAAAAAAAACTCTATTCTGATCGCTATTCAAAATAGCACTCTTAAATTCTGAATCCTTTATTTCATAACTTGAAGTCGCGTAGCCTTTTACTGTAAACTATGAGTAATCTTCTAATCTGTATAAAACATTTCCTTCCTCTAACTGTGAATATTAAGTTAAAGAATTTCTGAATTCCTCAACTAAGATTTGTTCGATAACAACAAATCTGTTCTGCTTAAGACTTTCCTGTTAAAACATTACCGACTACGTACCATGGTTACCCATACATGTCACATGACTGTAAATTATGTTACACTACTATCTAAGTAGCATAAACTCTGCCTGGTCAGTATACATAATACTAATCACAACCTGTTACATGCCTGTTACATGCAACATGCTTAGCATAACGTGGGTACGATGCGGAATAACTGTATGCCACGGCATAATTCCTCTTGGGTTAAACTTACTACTCAAGTTAACCTTAAGTTACTGAGCTGAAACCGCTAGATTACCGAATTAGATGTGGCCTTCTTTGCAATGTACTTATTGTGCTATAAACACATCCTTTAAAGTTATCAAACTGCTTCGATTCTCTTATCTCATGAGTTTCGAGGTCTGCAACATTCCTCGTCTTATCTCTTAAAATTTCCTGTTAGAACTGATGATAAGTTCAAGTCATCACTACTTACAATTATTCTGTAGCTTGAGAATTAATCACTGAATACCCTTCCTATGATTCATCCGGCAAGGATTTTACAACCCTCATTTTTCTCTAAACTTCGGCTTTGAATTGTCTGTTAACTCATCCTTGGATTACTTCTCCGCTGCGCAACTCTGATTCGTGTTCCATCCTATAATTATCCGTAAGGATTTTACATTCACAACATTTTTCCAATACCACTACGGTCCACATAACTCTATCATGTCTCTTGGTTATTCCTCGGGTTTCTCCGGAAATATTCCGTCTGAATAAGACTCAACTTTTACCGGTTCTCCTGTAAGCCCATACACATGTTACGCCTCTTCGAGTATCCGATTAATTAATCTTTAAACTTCAACTCTCAACATTCCCATTGGATCCTTCCAATAACTTATTACTGTATCGATAACTCACATCTAATCTTATTATCTGAATAACATTCCATACGTCTTCTCGACTGTTGCCCTCATCATGGTTTCGAGCAATCCAAGGTCCGTATTTCCACTATCTTTAACACATACCACCATAAGATGATCTTTGTCGGCTTACCCGAATGCTTGTGTAAGGGGCCCATCAAAAGAGAATATAGAACTCTGTAACCTCAACCATAATTTTAACTGTAACTTGTACGTTAGTGTTCGGGGAAGCTAGAGGAAGAAGATCACTTGTTTTGTAGATTTAAGGTGGCAAGGGTGTGGTATTTGATTTTTAAGTATAAGTGAGCGGGAGTGATCTTACCCAGAGATCATTTTTTTTTAAAGAATCTTACCCGAGATCATTATAGTATGAATTTTTCACAAAATACACTTGCCATGATTTGATTGGACAATGTACACGGTAACCGCATATAAATCACTTGATCTCTCCTCTTTTTTTACATTAAATTCATACTTATCTTAAAAAATCATCTTGCATTTCAGATTTGCCATTTCAGTAAAGATCAAAATAAATAATAAATAATCACATACTATAAAATTTTGCTTTACATATTCAATGTTTTCCTTTTATTTTCAATATTTCCATAATTAAATACGCTGCTTACTCTATATTAGCCACGATAGTTTGTATTTATGTCTCCATTCCAACCTGTTTTTTCTCACTCTTACAAGGAAATGAGTAAACCATGAAATTGGGTCTTTGTAAGCTATTTTCAAATTAGTTTATGACTCTATTAATATTTCAAACTAATACATGTCTTTGTCAAAAGTTTCTCAATTAGGTCTTTGTCTTTATGTTTTATCATATGATGAAGAACCTAATTGAGAAACTTTTGACAAAGACAGCGACTAATTTGAAATATTAATAGAGTCAGGGACTATTTGAGAATGACATACAAAGACAAGGACCAATTTGGTGGTTTACTCCAAAGAAAATAGTTGCAACAAACTTCGTGGATGATATAAACTGTTGTAACTTGTTTGACGATATCGATGTCATCTTCCCCATCAACGAAGTTGCTTCCTCTTCCTCTTCCTTAATCTATATGTGTTATTTATTTTATTTTGAACCGATTATTTATTTATGGAAAATGTTAACGAGTGCCCCCGGACACTCTTTAAGACCTTTAAATGGTAACTTTTTATAAAAATATGTGTAATGAATGGATTGGAAATCGAAATATTTAACTTTTGTATAAAATAATTTCCTCTTTTGGAATCCTTAAAGAGTGCCCCGGGGCACTCCTTAACAAGACCCTTTATTTATTTACTTGCTATTATTATTATTATTATTATTATTATTATTATTATTATTATTATTATTATTATTATTATTATTATTATTATTATTATTATTATTAGGGTCATGCTAATGGCACAAGTTAATGAACTAAAAAAGGGAAATAATAAATAAATTTTGTATTTGAAATATAAGTTATTAAATTTTTACAACATTAAATACACAAGTTAGCATTTTCCTTATTTTATTATTATTTTCAACCGGTAAAAGTAATTTTCATTGCATAAATGATTTTCAATCAATCAAAGCCCACGTTTGGTGGTGCATCTAGTCTAGCCACTAACAACCCATGTGTGATTTTTACTTTATTTTAATTTAAGGTCAAGCTAAAAATAAAATTAAAAAACAAATTTAATATTGAAAAGATAACTTTTGAAACTTTTAAGGCAATAAATGCGCAATTTTTAAAAAAAAACTTTTACATTTGATTTCTTTACTTGTACTCTAAGGGCACAAGATAACATTTCCCTTTAATTTATACGAAAGCAGAAACTCTTTTTTTAGGGGAGCATAATGTAACACCCATACTAAATTGTCTAGAATATTTAGCATGTGTATTAATCTGATACTGGATACATTAAAATTGCAATAACAATAATTCAATACAACTGAATGAATACGAACATGCTTGTATTTACAACCAACTAAGTACCATAAAAACACACTTATATAATTGTCTCACAACCTCCATAACTGGTACAAAACGAGCATCTTCACCCCATTCAGCGTCTCCCTCGTAGAACTTCATCACGAACCTCTTGCTTACCTGAAAACCTGCACCAAAAGGATTGGGATGAGACATAATGTCTCAGTGAGCTCCAGCCCAACCTACTGTTGGCAACCACGGGGAACCTAGGGTCGCCGTGCCTACTTTCGGCAATCTCGGGGAAACCTACGATCGCCATCATTCTCTACATATTTCGCGATCAGGGGAAAATTAGGATCGCTATATGTCTTTATCATAATACTTAACATATTCATAATCTCATACATAGTGATCTGGGGACATCCTATGATCACTTTCTGTTCACTGGTGACTACTTTGTCTTATCTCTTAGCATATAATATATATACATATTCATCTTTTCATAACATTAAGTTAGAAGTTAGCGTTGAACAAACAATACATTATCTTGGTTCATTTTACGGAGTGCATCCAGGTGGAGTAACCCCGAAGTACATTTCCCATCTTACCGGTGAAATTCCTATCATATCAGGCTAACACCGGACTCCTCTTTCCTTTTGTGTGGCTGTCCTCGCGGACGGTAACTTCACCATTCCAGCTGTCCTTTCGGACGGTAACTTCACCGGAACCCCCTGTATTCTAACTAGCGAGAATACAGGAGACACATTAACTTTTCTTGACTATGATGCGTAGCTGCCCTCACGGACGGTAACTTCACCATTCCAGCTTAATCTGGAACCCCCTGTATTCTAACTAACGAGAATACAAGAGACACATCTAGTCCTTTAATTAACTTATTTCTCATTCTTTTTATTCTTCTTTATATATATATATATATATATATATATATATATATATATATATATATATATATATATATATCTAAATATAACTTGTAAACTTACGTGTGGATATCCCTTTCGGAGAAATCCCATCCGGCATAGTCCGGAGTCTGCTGAACACGTATAAACTTTAGCATAATTCTTATCTTAAGTACTTGTGGTACATCTAATACTTTTCTATAAGCTTTTGCATATCTAATGCATTCCTTAAGGGGATCAATCTCCCAATACTTAACATATGAGTATAGGGTCATAGGCTTATCGTTTTCATAAGCCATTACTTGGTTGTTGGAATCATTCCTATACCCGTCTAAACTTTGCCCTCACAATTCTAAACAATTCTAAGTTATTGCATAATCCTTGTTCCTTATAATTACATCCATTTGGGAGCTTCTTGGACGAGTTAAAATGGTGATCTTTGGTTCCTTTAAGTTTTTAGAGAAAACGGTAGCGAAAAACCTCGCATAAGCGCGTCAGAACACCCGAAACAGGTCAGCTGTCAAAAGCTGTCATGATGAGCTCGCTATAGCGACGGATCCGTGGCTATAGCGACCAGGACCAGAATTGAAAGTGGTATGCTCGCTGCAGCGAGCTCCAGCTCGTTGTAGCGACCATGACAGTTCAGAAATTGCTCAAAAACATATTTTTCACCATTTTTAGCTCAATCCAACTTACCCAAGCATCCCAATGATGTTAGGAATGATTTTCTAATACAAATTGATAGTTTAAAGCATGTATAAGCAAGGAATTTAGCAAATAACAGAGATTAGGGCACACTTTCTAAGTTTTGCTCAAATTATAAATTACACTCAAACTTACTCAAAGTGGGTTCTAAAACCCTAGGGAGCTCACCTTAATCCTCAATAGGTGCCTTGCTAAGCCTTTGATCCAAACCCTAACTTGGTTCTTAACTTCTTCTTGATTCTTCTTAACTTCCTCTTGTTCTATTCTTTCAAGAATTGAGTTTGCTTATGATCCAAGAAGCTTGGAAGGAAGGAAATTGATGGATGGTGGCTAAAGGGAGGATGGGGCGTGAGTTAGAGAGAGGGAGAGAACACAGAGTTGTAGAGAGAGAGTGGAGAGGAAAAAAATGAAAGGAAAATATCTTGGTTACTATATAAAAAGCCTTGCCATCTCGAATTTACCAGTTTGCCCTTCTTACTCGTAATTCCTCTGATACTGATAAAAGTTACGTTTAAGCGGGATGTTACACTCTACCCCCCTTAAAGAAATTTCGTCCTCGAAATTTAGAATCCTCTAGAGATTACATGTGAATGGATCCTTCATACTTCTTTCTCTACTAGTCAATTCTCCACTTAACTTACTTATCGGACTCCATGGCTATTCTAGGGTCTAACATATAGGTTACTCATGAACCTCGATTAAACTTGGATGGTTAGAACTGTTCCAAAGCCACGACTTCCATCGTTGTAAGTCAAATTATTTGACAATCTCTTCCATAATTGAGAGGCATTGCTGCACATTACATGATTCTTACATAATAGGGCGTGCGGTTATCTGAAGCAATACCCGACTCATTTGACTATGCCTCTTGTTCATACGCTTCTTGGAAATCCAATTTAAAGTTATTAAGTCTTAGACACTCATACTAAACTTCATAAGTTTCCTTCATAGTCCGCGTAATCTTACTCTGACGACATTGGGTCAATCTCATCTTCCTCACGTTTCCACTCCTTTAGAGGTCTAATGCACCACAACTAAATCCCATGGATCTTATCCTTATTTTCGTCTCGTATGACGGTATCTTTCATATGTACTTATATCATACTCCGAAAAAAACAAATTGTTCTACTCTGGAAAGCATCTGATGTCGTGTATACGTATTCAATGCTAGGACTATTCCAATTTCATCTGACATTCCTAGTATAAACAGGAGGTTTCACCTCTAGCACCTGCTCCTTTCTTTCTGACATCACGATGTGTTACTTATCTCTATCATTACTTCCACTATGGAATTTTCAAGAGCTCGCGAAATTCTTACAGATTACTCCTGTTCCGCTCCAATTGTTCTACGACGTCACTTATCTTAATAACTTAGAAATCATTCTTCATTACTTGGAGCTTGTTAATCTCCTATCATTCTTGTCACTACTTATCTCGAGTTCTAGCCGTAGCGTAAATATTTTCCACACCGATAATCCAAAACTCATAGGAGTTTAGCCCAAGTGATGAGTGGTATAAGTCGTCTCACCTATCATCATATAGTACAATTCATAGCACTTAATTCACATACATGATCGAGTACGTGTACACTACTAATGGGTACACTGCACGTCACATCATCCTTGTCCGACTAACGGGACATCATTCTTAATCTTAGCATATTTGAGACACTACCACATCAATTGGGAATCTTTTCTTACTCTTAACTCATGTTTATTTCTTGAGTATACATTGTCCCACAACATAAATCATGGTTACTTTTGTCGACATAATAAACTCATTTCTCATTCTGAACATCGAGTCAAGATCTTGAATATTCTTGACTAAAACGCGTTCGGTATCAACAAACCTGTTCTGATTAGCATCTACCATCTTTAAACATTACTAGTTGCGTACCTTAGTTACTTATACATGTCACATAACTGAAAAAGAATGTATTACACTACTGTCTGAGTAGCATAAACACTGCCCAATAAGTATACATTACTAATCACTACCTGGTACATACGACATGTTATCATAACGTGGGTACAATGTGGAATAACTTACACGCCACTGCATTGTCGTTTCTGTTCAGTGCTTCAAATTCACAAATTTCATCTTGCAAGTGCAATCTGTACTGATGTTGTTCCATGCTTAATTCTCTTTAAACTAAACTTACCCTTCAAGTATACTTGATGTTACTGAGCCAAAATAGCTAAACTACCGTTTTAGCGATAACTTCCATTGATTCAGACTTAATGTGCTAGAATCACATCCTTCTTATTCCTTACCATATATTCTTAAACTATTTCGATATTCCTTTTCTCATGGGTTTCGAGGTTTGAAGTATTCCTCAACTTAACTTCCAAAATTTTCCATTAGAACTTGTGATAAGTTCGAGACATCACTGCTTACTGCTATTCTGCGTTGTAAGAACTGGACCCTTAATACCTTCCTGTCGTTCATCTGACAAGGACTTCACAGGCATCCTCGTCACCTAAGCTTCAACTTAGGATTGCTCGTTAACTCATTTCTTAAATTACTTCTCCGTTGCGCTACTCTGATATTAAACAATTTGCTTTGGAATAGGAGTAATACACCACTATTACCATATAAATTCTCTTGACCAATCTTACTCTTTTATAACTTTGTAGGTACCATAGGAGAACCACTTTACGGCTCGCTGCTTCACTTGCGACTTAGACTACCTGCTTATTCAAGTCTGGTAATCCTTCGTTGAAGTCCTCATACTAATAACAAGGGTCAACTTCATATCATGCATCACTTCAAAACTACTTACCTTATTGACTAGTTATCTTCTGACTTGTGTTTTCCTTTAGACGTAAACAATATACTGAACCCACTCAGGGTTTGAGTCCCATTACTAATCATTCTAATCTTTATCCGTAAGGTTTTCATACTTATACTCTTTTCCGAGACAACTTCGGTCTCCATAACTCTATCATGTCCCTTAGGTTACCCTTGAGTTTCTCCGGACACAAACCGCATTGGAATAGATTCAAACTCTTACCGGCTCTCTTATACGCCCAAATTAGGTTACGTCTCTTCGAGCACCCGATTAATCGATCTTAAACTTCAACACTTATCATTATCTATCGAATTCCTCCAGTAACTTTTTACTATTGTCACAATTCAAACCTTGATCTTAATATCTGAATAATTCTGCATATAGTTGAACAATCCGGAACCTATACCTTATTACCACCCTCGGAAACATATCGACACAAGGTGATCTCTTTCATCTTCTAGAATGTTTGTGGAAGGAAACCCTTTCTGTTGAAAACGTATAACTCCTTAACATTAACCACAACATTAACTTGCGTACTAGTGCCGATCTTTCTGATAATAAAACCTCAAAATACTGGTCTACTTTAATCTTGCGTTATCTTAAACTTGTCTTCTTCATCCAATCAAGGGTGTTCGACTTTGTTCGTCCCTCAGTGCACTAAATTCCAACAGCTTATTATTCAATATCCACCTTTCATTGTGTAAAATTCCAATTAAGTTTAGCTTGTTTCCAATCTTCTTACTAATAGGACACATCGGAATATCTGATTCACGCTTCGATATGCAACATGTCTTATTATTACCACTTATTCATCCATCTTAGTTCTTAGGTTGCATACCATTTTCTTCTTAATTCACAAATCTGGCATTTGCGGTTCAGGAGATGCGACTGATCTGATGGGGTTAAACTTACTTGCGATTCACGCTCAATGACCACATTTGAGTGGTTAGCTTCATATGTCCAACTAATTCGCTTAATCCATAATTAATTCTCTTAACTGTTTGGACATTAAAATCTCATCCGTTTTGAGTTCGATTCTTCAACACTCTATCTTTGCTGGGAGTCTAGAGGTTTCGAAAACCGACCGATAATTCCTCATTTTGAGTCTCTAGGTTTGGTACTGCAATTCCTTAACTCAGTACTCAGAATTGTTACTTAGTCCACACCTCACTTTAACTTCTCAAATTGCGGTTCCCATCAAGGTTCCAAGTCATTCCTTAGGGTATCCCATGATTCCTTAATCCTTATGTCTTCCGCAGACGAGTTACCTGATGTGTCTCCATTTCCTGGAGGGCCTTATGATGACTCATTGTTGTCATCATACGCTTCACATGTTGCATTACCGTTGTGGTATAATGCAAATAATGTAAGTTTTCATTTTTCTTTTTCAACTTTTATATATGAAGTCGATATATATTTTTTTTCTATGATAACGTTTTAAAAAAATGACATGAACACATGCCGTTGTCTGATTATTTTTTTGTCTTCGATTATTGTTCGCGCGTAATTTTTTATATATGAAGTATATGTTTTTTTTTGTATGATAACGAAATGTCGAACTGCAGCCGGATCCTTCCCATCGGCAACAAACTGCCGCCGGGGTAAAAACGTAAATTACTGGTGTGTTTTAGCTTTCTTTGAAGTGGAAAAAGCAATCTTCTTATTTTTTAGTGAATTGAATAGACATATTTACTTTTGGTATAAAACTTTCCATCAAAAGAGGGCTGAGCAAAGGATCCGGACCCAACCGAACCCGATAAAACCGGATCTGCATTTTGAGCTTCGGGCGGGTCCAAATGGACTAAACGGGTCACGAGTTAATTTGAACAGGTTCACATGGGTTCACACGGTCGGGCCCGGTTTTGAAAAAAACATACCCGCTGTATCCGAACCCGACCGTATCCTTAAACTTCTACATATCTGATATCCATTATCCAAGGCTCATATCACTCACTCAGCAAAAAATCCTAAATATCCAATAATACCCTCATATAAAAGCCATACATGTGATACTCATGACCAAACCCTAGATCATTTTCCCTCCCAGCCCAGCCGCACACTCTCTGTCTCTCTCCATCATCTTCTTCGCTACTCTCTCTATCTCTCTCGACAGAGACTCTTTCAAACATAAATCTCCATCGATTCAAACCCTAAATCAACTCGTTTTCTTCTCTCTTCACCCTTCTTTGGTAAGGTACTTTGATTAGAACTCTAAACACCATTCTCTTCTCTTCACACCATTTATGTTTTTCATATTTTTCCTTAGTTTTACTTCTATTTTTCATTTTTCTCCAACTTCCTTGCTTAACATTTTCTATTTTAGAACTATTTTTTTTTAGAGCTGCTATATAGTGCGAATCATTTTCTAACGAATCATTTTCATGAACCTGCTTTTGAAAAAATCAATTCATGAAAATTTGATAGCTAGTGAGAAGCTGACAAAAATTAATTAATATGATATAAATTTGATAGCTAGTGAGAAGCTTACAAAATTCAATTAATGAAAATAGGTATATAGATGCTTGTAGATCAAATAATGATTAAATTTATGTTAATTTCTATAAAGTTTTTCTGCGTGTTCGTGAATTTTCGTTGGACATTTTTCGTCCTATGTAGCATTTTCCTTTTTTTTTTTTACTTTGTGACAGTGACTGTCAATTTTATGTGTTAATAATTATAAACATATTTATTTTCTAATTTTTAAATTTATTTTCCATTTACTTATGTTTTTTTATTTATTTTAAGCACAGAAGGAGGAAGAAAGAGAACTCATTGTCACTGTAACTCTTTGAAGACGGCTCAAGTTACACTAAAAATGGAAACTGTTGAAAATGGTAAGTTGTGTGTACTCTATAAAAATAAGAATAATAACTATGTTCTTACTTATTCCTTCAATGATTTTGTTGTTTGACATTTGCACTTCTTATTGAAGTATATTATTTAGTTTTAAAACTGTTATCATTAAGTAATACTGTGTTTTGTAGAATGAGATTTGAAAATTGAGTCTTTAGTAAAACTGTATCATTCCTTAATTCTTAGTTGCAATTTTTTAAGGTTTTGGTAACTCTAGACTTTGTGTGTATATAAGAATAAAAACTTTGTCATTCCTTAATCCTTCATTGATTTTTTTGTTCTCTTTATCTACTTGAATGTATGTATTTTATTTTATTCATTTGGAATTTGTATTTCTCTTTAGTGTTATGTTTGAGTAATGATCATAAGTTTTGCATTTTTTCAGCTATCAAGGCAGCACTTCAGTGCCAACAGCGGTAAATGTTGTTGATCCTGTCACACTTCCTACTGATCAGCCTCCAGTCGCAACTGAAAACGCTCCAACTGCTGATCCTACAGATCTTCCACCTAGGCCGTCAAAGAAAAGGAAGGCTAATGCAAGTGGCCCCCAAAGAACATCACCAGCCTGGGAGTCTTTCACTAGAGTACCCGAATCTGAATCTCCGGAGCCATAAGCTGCTTGCAACTATTGTGATAAGAGGTATCAATGTGACCCTAAAACTCATGGAACTACAAACATGCTTGCACACTCGAAAATTTGTGCCAAAAATCCCAATCTCTTGAGCAATGACCCTAATCAAACTGTACTGACTTTTGACCCTAATGGATGTGGTGGGGTAAACTTGGGAGCAGCAAGCCATAGGTTCAATGTTGAAGCATGTAGGAAGGCTTTGGCTAAGTTCATTATCTTAGATGAAAAACCTTTTAGGCTTGTTGAAGGTGAGGGCTTCAAACATTTTTGTAGAACCTTACAACCACAATTTGCAATCCCTTCAAGGTTCACAATACCTAGGGATTGTTTTAAGTTGTACCTAGAAGAAAAAGTGAGGCTGAGGGCTTTGTTTAGGTCTGATTGCTCTAGGGTTGCACTCACAACAGATTGTTGGACATCTGTCCAAAATCTAGGTTATTTAGTTCTCACAGCCCACTATGTTGATAATGAGTGGAACTATGTTAAAAGAATTATTAGCTTCAGTGTAGTGCCCAATCATAGAGGTGATACCATTGGTAAACATGTGGAGGATGTTTTAAGGAACTGGGGTCTTAGAAATGTGTCAACCATCACAGTGGATAATGCATCATCAAATGATGTGGCTGTGGGAGTTTTGAGAAGGAGGCTTAATAACATGAATGGGTTAGTGTTAGATGGAGAGTACCTACACTTTAGGTGTTGTGCTCACATTCTGAACTTGGTTGTGATGGATGGCTTAAAAACTAACAATTTAGCCATTTCTAAAATTCGTACTGCTGTGAGGTTTGTGAGATCTTCCCCTCAAAGACTTGCCAAGTTTAGGGAATGTGTTGGTTTTGCTGGAATTACATCAAAAAAGCTTCTTTGTCTTGATGTTCCTACTAGATGGAACTCAACCTACCTAATGTTGGAGGCGGCAGAAAAATACCAAGTCGCTTTTGATAAGCTTGACATTGAAGATACTAGTTATCTTAAGTACTTTGGGGATAGTTCTCCCCCCATCTATGAAGATTGGGATGATGCACGTGCGTTTATGAAATTTCTTAAAATCTTTCATGATGCCACCAAGGTTTTTTCAGCTTCTACAAATTTAACCATACATTCTGCATTCCACCACTTGTCCACCATACACAATGAGTTGAAAATGTCCATTTTGGATTCAGATCCTATTATGAGTGACATGGGGAGGGATATGAAAATGAAATATGATAAGTACTAGGGGAATATTGTGAACATGAATGAACTCATTTATTTTGGGGTAATTCTTGATCCATGTTATAAGATGAGGTTTTTGGAGTTTGAATTTCCTAATATGTACAATGACCAACCTGCTGTTGGTAAAGAGTTGTTATCCAAAGTCAAGGACAAATTGTTCAAACTGTATGATTGGTATGTTGCTACTCAAGGCCAACAAAATAGGAATAGACCATCATCTAGTGGTCCATCAGTTGTAGGAAGTAATGTTTCGGTTGAGCAACCAACAAGGTTGGCAAGGAATGTTGCTTTTAAGAGTTATTTGAAGGATATGAATTCGACTGATCAGAAAAGTGAGCTTGAAAAATATTTGGATGAAGCTAACATGGATGGAGATGAAAAGTTTGATGTACTTTTGTGGTGGAAAAAAAACTGCCTTAGGTTTCCGGTCTTGTCAATTATGGCCAAGGATGTTTTTGCTACTCCTGTTTCAACCGTAGCATCTGAAAGTGCCTTCAGCACCGGTGGAAGAGTTTTGGACACTTTTCGGAGTTGTCTAAATCCTGAAATGGCTGAGGCATTAATTTGTACTCAGAACTGGTTGATGCCTTCCATCCGTCAATTTAAAGACTTGAACATCCAGTAGGAGTTTGAAAATTCTGATAAAATTGTGACAGGTATTAACACTTATGGTTGCAACCTTTCTTTTTATGTTACATGCTGAGTTTGATGTGTATTTTAACTTATTTTTTTCATTTTCTCTAGAATTACATCAGCTGTCATTAAACGGACGAGGAGCTGGACCATCTGTCATCGCATCAGCTGCTGACACTGATGTTCCATCTTCTCAATCACAACCTTCTGGTTGTGATTGAGAAATTTTAGGTATTTTTTGTCTGCTTTATCTTATTTATTAGTTAATTTTAAGATTTAATTAGTTTGGGTTACAACCAGCTTATTGTATTTTATTTTTCATTGCAGCCTCATGTTTTTTGAGTTTTTTTGGAGTCATTGCTAAGACATGACTCAGTGCTCTGCTCGATTTGTTTTGGAAAGTCTTAATTTTGGAGTTGATATTTGGAAAGTTATTTTGGAATCTAGACATTAAAATCTTGCTATAAAAGAACATGCAGTAAGATTTCCCATATTGTGTTATTTTATTTTAACAAGGCATTTTATATATTTAAATAACATGTTTCATTTTTCAGTACCTACTTGTTGGTTGTTGCTGCCTCCATCTGTTCTGTTTGATTTCAATTCAACCATACTTGAAAAATATTCTGTAGTCTGTCTTGTAACCAAGTTAAGCTGCTGCCTACTTCAATCCTACCAAACTTGTGTTGCTATGTCAATTTTGACAAAAGGTTTGCCAATTGCCATTCTAAAGTAATCAGTCCCAGCTGCTTGAATCAATTGCTTGTTATTTTGAAATATAACTTGATGTTTATATTAGGCTGCCATGGCTATGGATATTTGCAACAAGTTGCTGCCAACATAATTTTAAGTGCTCCAAGACTTGTTGTCATTGTCTATGACAAATTAGTACTTTGTTTGAGGTAATATAGTTTAGAACTTTGATAATTTTGAAGCATTATTGGTTCTTTATGATAATGTAGTTTAGAACTTTGCGTTGAGGTAATGTAGTATCATACAAGTGTGCACTGTTGGTTTATTTCTTAACTTAATTTATAGATATCTCATTTTTTGTAGGAATTGTTGGAACAATGTTGGCATTGACAGTGGCAGTAAAGAACCATGGGAAAATGTTAATGCCATGTTCTGATTTGTCTAAACTTTTTTCTTATTTTGAATGTAATATATTTCAACAGCGGATTAGATTTGATATGACTCTATGACTACTAAACTTGTGTGAATGTGGTCCAAATCAAGCAGGGACAAACAAATATTATTATTAGGTTTGGTTTATTATCTATTAAGCACACTTGTTGTTGTTGTGCTAGTAGCATATGGATTGAATTGCTAGATATTGTATGTTGATGCTAAGACTTGAATATCTACTGCACAAGTGCACTGCCAAAGTGCCAATGGATGTTGATCTTATTATGAGTTATAACTATAATATTTTCTTAAAATGCTATGTTTTATTTCCATTTTTTTTCGAGAAAGATGTGTATTTAAATATATCATTGGATCATTTCAAGACTAGTAACTACAATGTATCTTTAAAATGTTTTTTTATCAGTTGGGTTTGAAAAATGACTTCAAAAATATGGACAAATTTTAAAAATAAAAATCAAACAGGCCCAATTGAAGAAGGCCCACAACCGATCCTACCCACCCGTCCAAACCGTAACCCGTCATAACCGAGACCCGCCCAAACCGTGTGTGATTGTGGTCGGAATTGGGCCTTGCAATATGGTGAACGGTTTCATCCATCTTGGCAAGTTCAGGCCCGAGCCCTCCCGAACCCGCCCACTGCTCTACCCTACATCAAAACATGCATGGATAAAGATTATGTTAAAATAAACATGTATAAAATATTACTTTCAAAACTATTAAAATTATACAATAGGTCAGATGCAACAAAGAACTATCCTCCAATGCCGAAGTTTGTGTACAATTTGGAAAATTTATATTATGGCATGATCAAAATATGTGGCCAGCCATCGCAAATCCTACAAACAGGCCATACTTCTGTCATGGTGTTGGGAGGACTGCCCAAGCTAAGAACAGACATTCTAATGGGCAAAGACGCTGGATTTATGCTTCTAAAAAAAAAGATAGAATAATAGTAACATTCGGCTGGCTCCCTTACGGGCTGGCCTCCCTATCTTTCAAGGATCGAGATGCACTACTAGAAAAATCAGTTTTAGTGAGGGTATAAATCCCTCACTAAACTGTTATAATTCCCTCACTAACAAATTTAGTGACGGATTTTGTGACGGCCAGTAATCCGTTCCGAATTTTGGCCTTGCTAAATATTAGTGAGGGATTTTGGACTCCGTCACTAATTGATACGGATAAAATCCGTCGCTAATCATGTGCATCCGTCACTAAATATGAGGCAAAAATGTCCTAAAAATGGGACAATTCCCTCACTAATTAGTGAGGGATTTGTGTTCCCTCTCTAACAGCGAGGGACCATTTCTTCCTTATCCACCAAAATTTCCGTCACTAATTAGTGAGGGATTTGCGTTCCCTCTCTAATAGCGAGGGACAGTTTCTTTCTTAATCACCAATATTTCCGTCACTAATTAGTGAGGGATTTCTGTTCCCTCTCTAATAGCGAGGGACCATTTCTTTCTTGTTCACCAATATTTCCGTCACTAATTAGTGAGGGATTTCTGTTCCCTCTCTAATAGCGAGGGACCATTTCTTCCTTGTTCACCAATATTTCCGTCACTAATTAGTGAGGGATTGGTTTTCCCTTTCAAATTGTGAGGGTATATTTCTTTTTTATTAGTGACGAAACTGGAATTCCCTCATAAACTAGTGAGTAAATTCAAACCATTATTGATTTAATGTTCAATTTCCTTCCGGATTTCATTAATTATATTAATATGGCAACTGCATTTATTATATTAAACCATATGAAACTTGTTGGAAATTATAAATACACAATAAAAAATTCATATCCATCACATACATTCATCATCATAAAACATAAAATTCATAAGGAAACTCTTAATAAGTTTACCACCATAGTTCAACACTCTCAAAATACATAAGAGTACTCATAAGAAAACTCTCAAAATAAGTTTCATAAGAAATATGTCAACATTTTTAATGGACTAGATGTAGCACATTGTTCTTGAAACTAAGTTTGCAACCAAGCTATCAAAATAACCATATACTATACATATTATATATCTATATATCAAGTAGATGGAGGTGGAGGTGGATGTAGATGACCTTGAGAAAACATTTCCATCAATTTACTCATTTGCTCCCTAAGCAAACGTGAATCTTCTTGCGATGCACGAATTAACTCATCATGAGCCTTCAATTGATCTTTAAGTGATGCATTTTCAGCCCTCATTTGTTCAAATTCAGATTGTAGGATGCCGTCGGATCTGGAAGATCTAGACGACTTATATTTCCCTGCTTCCGGGCCCAAACCATATACACGACCCTTCTTGTTTACTCCTCCAACAACATCTAAGAAGATAATGTTGTCACTTTCATGACTGGAAACATCATCCCCTAATGCCTCCTCACGTGAATCCCTCTCAACAATCCTTTTTTCAAACTCATCCTGCAAAATAGACTGAAGAATTAGCAATCTGAATTCTTTTTTTTTTGGAAGGCAACACACCACTTTTAGTAGTAGAAAATAATGCAACTGGCATTAACAATATTCCAAGAGGACAATGCAAAAAGATATTACACAGAAACTTCAAACTCATCAAAACAGTAACATTTAAACATAAAACTAAGCCATGTTTCAAACTATACAACTTTAGACTAAGGCAAATGGCCATTTCAACAGCTGTTCAAATCTGAATTCAGACTGTGATGCCCAAGGATTGAGACTTGTAACAAACTAAAATATAACTCCAATGAAAATGAAATCTTAGCTAATTAAGAGATAACTTGCGCTCCAAGCTAACTAGTCTTTAGTGATGCTATGTCCCCTCTTTCTCATCTGTTTGTATTGCTAATAGCCATAATATAAGCTCAAGCTTCTTTAATAAAAATTACGTACACCAATGATATATACTGACATGGGAAACTCTACCTCTCATTTGCAGCACCAGCACGAGCTCTTGCGCCACTGTTTTTTTTAATGTGACTACTTTAAAATGCAGCCATTAATTTTTTTAATGTGTTGTAGAACTGTTTTTTGTACTAGTGACATCAAACCTTTTTGTAACAAAGAGATCCTTTGACCATTTCAAAGTAGTCGATTTCATGACTAGTAACTGGTGTTGTTTCACAGAAATTTCCCTTCCTACCTCTCAATGTATATAACAGTAAATAAATGCAACTTCTAACATCCCAAACCTCAACAACAGAATCAACCCTTCTTCTCCCTCTTCTCACATAACTATGTCAAATTCCATAAACAAGAAATTTTACACTAAAATCACCCTAATATCCCTCCTTTTCTTATTGTTTCTTTTAGTACCTAAATCATACGCATACAGCCCTGATTTCAGTTTAGCCATCTATTGTGGTTCCTCAACTAACAATGCTGCCTTAGATAAACGAATTTCAATGCTGCCTCAACTAACAATGCTTTTATCTCAAGCGATTGAGACTTTTGAATGTTCCATCTCTGGTTTATGTCAGTTTTGCCACTATGGTTTTTGATTCTAACAAAATAGTTATGCAATAACCGAACATATAATTTAATGATACATAGATAATTTTATTGGTGCATTGAACATGTTATACACTAGTTAATAAGTT
The DNA here is from genome assembly GCA_018208015.1 of Medicago ruthenica. Taxonomy (NCBI): domain Eukaryota; kingdom Viridiplantae; phylum Streptophyta; class Magnoliopsida; order Fabales; family Fabaceae; genus Medicago; species Medicago ruthenica. Next base: position 221,451 of record WNNG01000600.1, on the reverse strand, counting down.
TGTACTCTTTACAGATATAAACTATTCTATGTTCAAACTATTTTGTTGTTCTAGTCTCATGTTGATATTTGCAGTTGTTGGTGTATTGTGTTTCTTGAGTTACATCATTGATTTCACCATATTAATTGAAATCTAGCAACAGGCTCCACACACATGTTAGAAGTAGCATTAACAGACTAGTCATGTTGCAAAAACTCCAATTTCTTTTATATTCTTAACCAATTATTTCACTTGTACCTAACACTGTATCATTGTTATCAACACATTTTAACTTTTTTACAGGCTATTCTTAGTGGTAAAGTTGATGAGCCTACTTTATCGGTAAACATAAATCTATGAACTTACAGCAATATCCTTTGATTTTGAGGAAACCCACTTGCTTGGATCACCTTTCAATTTGTGTGTCTTTAGAAATATTTCCCAACATGTTGGAGTCACATCTGGAGATGTTTTCTATAAACAAAACGGATCAATCAATGTTAACTGAAATTAAAATGCTTAACCTAACAAATACAATTAAACTAAAATTCAATTACTTACTAATCTCTTAGAAATCTCAGTTGTTGGAATCGACCCTCCAGTGTGGAGTGGAGCATCAGAAGATTTTCTGTTTTCGCTGTTAATTTGTGCCTTCTTTTTCCATTCTTCCGTACTCCATTTTTCATCCAATTTCTTACGCATTTCAACAGGAATCCAACTACCATCATCTTCCCCTTTTCTGACCCTATACATTGCACTTGAGTATAACTGAGAGGCTTTATGGTCAAATGACTTCTTAATCTCTCCATCAAGTTCAGGTAGCCACTTAAACTTCCTCTATGAAAGTAGCTAATAGAAAAAATATTACAAATAAAAGTAGCTAATAGAAAAAAGATACACAATTTCAACTAATAAACCACATATTACTATGAAAAAAAAAGACAATTTTTGTTCACTAAAGTCAATAAACTATATTACAGCAGCAACAGACAGAATTTTCTAGCAGCAACAGCAGCATTGAAGGTAAAAGATGAGTGCAAAGAAATGAAGTGTTGAGTCATGTTTGTTATAAACTATAAACCAATCCTCGTCAAATGCATTCATGTTTATTATAAACTAGCACTTGAATTCTGTTTTGCATATAAGGAGCACCATTTAAAGACTAACTTGAATGCATAATAAATGGAATCATGAAAACTAAAATTGTGAAAGTTGATGAAAAAACCATAACAAACAATATTCAAAAGCCAGAAGCCAATAAATCAGTGAAAGTTCACATGTATTATTAAACAAATGTTGTGAGATTTGTTAGAATTTATTTTTTCCTGCTGGACAATAAAGAATGTGGACAGAGGAGTCATGCCAGAATTCATTTGGTATGAATGGAAGAAATGTGTTTTCAACAGGCAAATGAGCAACTTTATAATCAAATTGAGAAATAAAATAAGTAATTAAAACTTGGACAAATAATATCTAACCCAATACATATGTAACACTATTTTACTCACATTTACTCACTTAGTTCTAATTAGTGCCAGTATATATAACACTATTTTTTGAAAGTCGAAACAGAGGACAATGAAAGAGTGTATTATTGAATCCATGCATGTACACATAGAAACAAAATAAATACAAAAACTTACATTACCCTATATACTATATTTACATGATACTGTACAACCATAGCTACCATAATTACATTATTTTTAACAAGCTCTGTCACTTTAGAGCATATAAATCATATGCATCAAGCTTGTTACTTGTATTGCTTATTAAAAGAAAAAAGTTACTTTAGAGCATATAAATCATATGCATCAAGCTTGTTACTTTGTTGCTTATCTCTGACCAAGCTCCAATTACCAAGCTTGTTACTTTGTTGCTTATATTTTGGGGATATCAAGAGCACTAATAATGAAGTCACGACTACCTCCTGAAATTTGGGGTTATGCTATAAGTCAAGCATTTTACATAATGAATAGAGTGTCTCCCAATCTGGTTTAAGCACAATTTCCTTATCATACTCTAATTTCTACATAATAAACTTCATGACCGGTCTACCTTGAAAGTATTTGGAAGTCTATGCTTTGTTTCCACTTAGTAAGCATGTAGAGCTAAACTTAAGCAAAGAGTTGGAAAATGTGTTTTTCTCGATACAAATCATTATTGAAAGGATATATAGCCTTGAACTTGCATACTCACGGAATTTTAATTTCAAGGCATGTGAAATTTGAAGAAAATATTTTCTCATATACAAGTGGTAACAAGGAGAAACTTTGAGATTACTTGAATGAACCAACACAACAATCCCTTGTGAAACCTTCCCAAACCAATCACCATATACTAGATACACGACATTTAGCATCCCTTAAACCCCCTACATATAACACTACTAAACCAGAGACAACATTGCTTGGATTTGTTAGCTGGGACATGTGAATTGGGATGCAAACCATCTAGTATACCAATGGATCCTGTCCCTTCTCCATGTGTCTGAGTAAAGAACCATGGTTGAAAATTTGTTGTACTTGGCAACAAGGCCATATATTTCTTATCTATTTTAATAATTAAATCAATTTTTCGACTGTCCTACCTTAGCACATTACAAGACTACACATAAGGTTTTGACAGATTTGAAGGGATGTCCTAAAAATTGCTTATTCTTCCCACATATTCCTACTTCATCTGTTGGGGGATTCTAGACACAAGAAGGTCAATAATTAGCTATTGTTTCTTTCTTGGTACTTCACTAGTTTGCTAGAAATCAAAGTAACAACAAAGCGCGTCCATGTATTCATCAAAGGCAGTATATAGAGAACTCGCAGCAATCACTTGTGAACTACAATGGCTCACATACTTGCTTAGGGACTTATACGAGACATTGAACAAAGTTATAGCCTTGTACAGTGTTAGTCAAAATGCATTATGCATTTCTTTCGGTCATGTATTCCATGAGAGAACTATACACTTCGACGTTGGTTGCCATGTAGCAAGGGAAAAAGCCAATCAAAAAGTAGAATTCGATAGAATTTTAGAATAAAAATTGTGCGATTGGAACATAGCTTATGATATGTGAGGGGTTTTTGCAACAATATGAGGACGAATAGAGCCTCTGTATAATATTCATCCATTAGTCACCCCTTTATCTTCTAAGTTAAAACAAAAACGAAAAAACGTGGACTAAAGTTTACAGTGGTAAAAAATGGTAAAAAGGGGCTTGTGATTGGCTGCAAGACAAGAGTTGGGGAAGAATCAACGGTGTGATTGAAGTATGAAATAGCGATACTAAGGTACAACTCATGAATTAGCAACCCATGTGGAGATAAACAGAACATGTGGGGAAGAAAACAGAAAAAGCCAACAAAACAAACAGAAAGGCTGTAATGTACACACAGCACATAGCCATACAGCAGAACAAAACAAGCATGAAACATTGCACAAAATGGAGGGCATTGGGAAGATGAATATCTAATTATTTAATTGAGAGTAATAACAGAAGTTATAGAATGATTTAAAAAACAGAATTACCAGATAAAGGAGAGCAGGTTGAGGTGAGTGACTCAAGACACCAGCTGCCAAAGCAGTTACCAGACCAATGGCATATCCAGGCAGCGCATACCATATGTATTTGTGCCCCTTTGAAGAATGTAAATCAGTGAGATTGATTGTATCCCTGCTCTTGCGATAATCAAAGCAGAGGACCAAAGCCAGCAGCATGCCAGGGATGGCCTACAAAAAGATGAGCAAAGATCATGAAACACCAAATACAGAAGTTTAGAAGAAGCGGGACTAGCTTATGTCGACACAGAACTGTAATGATATTTAAAGCTTTAAACCACAGTATTTGATAGTGTGTATGCAAACAAACACACGTGATACACTGAAGCAGAGACAAAGCTTCGATCACAATATGCCCCCTATGTAAACATTGCATATCTCACAACAAAAATTTCACTCAAATTAGACCAAATTGGCAGAATATGCCCAATTCAACCTACTTGATGCAAGAGAAATCTGCCAAGGACTCTACTCCTCTACTACACCAACTTTGTCTCATCACCAGAAGGATATTTCCAAACAGTAATATGCAACTCACAGGACTACAAGAACACCACTGCCAACCATGATCTTCACTACATTACTTGGGACAATCCTCCAAAACAGCATCCTAGGTCTCTAGGACTTAAAGATTATAGGAAAATGGTTCTAAGTAGCCGTCCGTTCGCTAGAAAATTCAAGAGAAATGATATTGTTCTTGATAAAATTGATAGAGATCTTCTGAAGAGGTATAAAGGGGGATTTTCTTTTGGAGGATGGTGTTCTCAAGGTGGAAAGAACAAAGCATGTTCAGGTTTGAGAACTGAGAATTATGGTTTGCTTAAACCTGGTCCTGGCTTGTTAAATCATATGCATCAAGCTTGTTAAATCATATGGACCTCTCAAAGGCTTAGTGAAACATCTACAAATTGATCATTTGAACCAACAAAGTTAGTGATGATGTCTCTGAAAAATTGATGTCTACTGCTTTAACATAACAGCCTCTACCATTAAATTATATCTTAATCAGTTTCAACTTAAATCCAATTATCAACAAAAATGGTATTTTCAGATTCTAATGATGAGACGAAATACAAGTTCAAAATAGAAATGAGGGATTAGTGATTTATACATATTTTTGTCCAAATATAAAATCAAACCATAAATAAAACTAACTCATAGGTAAATTATAAGATTAGATTCGAATTTCAAAGAACAAAAGATTAGGGTTTCAGAAAAATTAGGAATTCAGGGTTTTAGTAAAATACCTAGAAGAAAAAATGACCCATTTTGTTTGGACGGCTGATGAAGGAAGAGAGGAGAGGACGGCTGATGAAGGACGGTGAGAAGGACGGCCCAATTCGGCTGATGAAGGACGGCGGCGCTGAAGGACGGTGAGAAGGGTGAGCGGTGAGCGTACTGAGTTCAGTTTGCTTGGACGGTGAGAAGGGTGAGCGGTGAGCGTACTGAGAAGGGTGAGCGGTGAGCGGTGAGCCAGGAACGGTGGAACAACCCAGGAGCGGTGGAGCGTAGAGCTAGGAGCTAGGAGCGGTGAGCGTAGAACGGTGAGCGTAGAGCCAGGAGCGGTTAAGTTAATTTGGGGGAAAAATTTGGGGAAAAAATTTGTGTACTGAGTTCCTCTTTGAAGTTAAGTTAATTTGGGGAAAAAAAATTTGATTTTAGGGTTCTCATAAAAGAGGGGGAATGTTAGTACCAGAGGAGCAAAAAGTTAATTTCAATATTGGTTTGTGAGGGATTAATTCCCTCACTAACTATTTAGTTGAAATTAGTGATGGATTTAGTGAGGGAAAAATTAGAGAAGGAGAAATTCCGTCTCAAATTCCGCAACAAAAGTTTAACTCATCAATTTTGTGAGGGATTTAGTGACGGAATTTTTGTGAGGGAATTTTTGTGAGGGATAATTAATCTTTTCCGTCACTAATGTTTGTCCACTCGATTTTTGTGGTGAATATGAAATTCCGTCTCTAAATCCGTCACAATTAGTGAGGGATTTTTTTCCCTCCCTAAAATCCGTCTCTAATTTGCATTTTTCTAGTAGTGATGTACTCACGACCTTCTCCCCAGCCCCTATGTGGAGTTTTTGCCCTCCGTGGGAATCGAACTATGTATCGGGGTCTTAAGTACAAGTTCAATGTATTCCCACTACCAATTGAGCTACTAGCTCAATTGGTAGTGGGAATGCATTGAGCGTGTACTTATAGGTCCCAGATACACGGTTCGATTCCCACGGAAGGCATGAAACTCCACATAGGGGCTGTGGAGAAGACCATGAGTGCATCGCGGGGGCCGCCAGGTAGGCCAAATCCCGGATGTTACAAATAGGCTCAGCCTAACTCACACACACCAACAACAACAAAAAAAAAACGAAACAATCACAAATAAAAACACGCTGAATTTATGCTTCGCGTTTCTTCTTTTGTTCTTCAACAACCAACACCAGAAACATAAATATGAATATTTTTTTATGTTAATTACAAAGATAACTATTTTTATGTTATTTACAATTTAAATAAAGGATACCTTTTTTTAAAAATGAAATATGTTTATTTTTATTATTATCAGGGATATATTCTTAATATTAAAACACGACCTTCAATTTGACTAGGGCGGTCCAATAAGTGTGAATGGCAAAAATTATTAGTATTGTTTTTAGAAATATGAATTCAATTGAGCGAAAATATCATTTGTGATAATTTAATAATATCATTTACTCCAACGATACATATTTAGTCCAATGTACTTCAAAATATTAGAATACATTTGAGGAAGTTAAATATTAGAATACATTTGATGGTAAGGAAAGAAACTTAAGCACTAACTACCAACGATAGAAATTTTGGAATGTAGAAATGGTTTGATTAACTAATAAATTAAAAAGACTTAATAAACTTTTTCTAATACTAGGGCAAGGCGTACCTGTTTTTATTGGACATGAACAATAAAATATTAAAAAAAATTAAATGAAGAGTGAAATTGAAAGAAAAAATGTTCTACGAAAACACAATATATTATATATTTTATAATAATTCAAAATAAGGTGTATATATATATATATATATATATATATATATATATTATATAGTTTCCAATATAGTGTCTATTGGTATGTATTGCTCCTCCTATTTTGGTGGATCGTTCATATTTTAATAAAAACTAACTAATTTTTTAATTGATAATTTAAATAATATTATAAAAATGATAATAATAATAACAATAATGTATGGGTATAAATATATAAAAGACTGCGTTGAAATATAGAAATGAATTTGGTGCTCTAAAAACAATTTTTATCTCAATAATTGGATGGTTTGACAAAGTTATAAAAGTATCTCCAATAAAGACCCAATGGCTGTAATTGAAAAACCTATAAACAACAAATCGTGGTCCATTTAAATAGGGTGAACTTTAGTTTGTGAATCATATAAAGTAAAAGTAGAGGTTCGGAATCGCCATGAGCTTAGCTCACTTGGTAGGGGATAATGTATAATATATGCAAGGGTTGGAGTTCGAACTCCGGACACCCCACTTATTCACCTTTAAGGTTAATTTCTCTCGCCGCTAGGCTACTTGACAAAAAAAATAGAGGTTCGAAAGTAGAGATTGGAATAGGCCGGGCCGAGCTGACCTTTGCTTAAATAGGTCGGGTCTAGTTGAAAAAACTAAAGCCTAAGTCTAGCCTATTAGCCTGTCAAAGGCTTGATTTTAAGTCTAGCATGTCCTTTTTTAAAAGTCCGGTCTGACCTATTAGCATGTCAAAAAGTCTAATTTGTACTAACAATTTTAAATATAACATTTAACTTATTTATAAAAAGGCTAATAAACATATATTTTTTAAAATACTAATAAGTCAATAAAATTTTGTAAAGCATGTGCATCCATTTTCCCCAACTTTATTAGCATATGCACATATATATATATATATATATATATATATATATATATATATATATATATATCCAATAAAATTTTGTAGAACTACCACATCCATTTTATATAGGCTAATACGCGTGTATTATATAATGTAGTATATATAATTACATATATATGGACCGGCCTGATAGGCCTAGTAGACTTTTTATAAGTCTTAGCCTGACATATTTAAATTAATGAGCTTTTTAAAAAGCTTGAACCTAACCTATTTAATAAACGAGTTAGACTGAGTCGGGTTTTAAGTAGGTCGTGCCATATGTCCTGAAGGGCTGCACTATTTCCACCCCTATTCGCAAGTCATTCGAAGTTCCATCAGATCTCTTATTGGAAGTACAAACATTTGGACCTGTACATCCATCCTCAATGTCAGTGCAAATGCATGAAGAATCAAGGGATAATTTATCTTGCACTGCACATATTTGGATTTTGGAGTATCCTTTGACTTTATTTTCACCCAAAATTTCTCTCCTCCTACCGTATATTCGTACTGGTGCTACCTCTCCCTTAGGCTGGGCCATATACAAATATTTGAGGTGCACAAATGGACATAGAATAGATCCAATAAATATTTCCATAATTAAAAATAGAAAAGGTTAACGAGTGTCATTCTTTAAGAATCAAAAGTGGTATGTTTTTACGAAAGTTTGTGCATTTATTGCATTGGTAATTGAAGTCTTTAATTTTTTTTAAATAATTTCTTTATTAGGGATGCTTAAAGAGTGTCCCGGAAACACTCGTTAACAAGACCCATTAAAAACTATGACTCGGTAGAATTGAAAATTCTATAGACATGTACTGCATTTCGTCTGGAAAGAACCTTCTCTTGTCGGTATTTACCTACCTACCCAAAGTTTTTCTTAAACAAATAATTAATGGGAGACGTACCGTTGATAATTGATACTATTATATAAACAAGAACATGGATGACTAATCAGTGAAGAAGGCCAAATAATGAAGTTTTTTTTGAGGAAAATATATGCATATAGTGATATGAATTGTATACTTTTCTTGCACCAAAAACCACATGTTTCAAAGTTCGGACCCTACTATATGTGAAACAGCATGGGAACAAGTTGAATATATCCGTTCCTAAAGTGATGGCACTTGTGTGAATGTCACACAAGTGGTTTCCATCTTAAAATAAAACAAAAAATTCTTGTGAAAGAGAGAGAAAAAACCAAATAAACTATGTGTCATATTGTGGTTGGACAATGTTATATAACATTCTCACCACAATGTCACGCAAGTGGTTTCCTTAAAGTGATATAAAGTTGACTAATATTTATATAGGTAGAGATGGTTACATTTGCTTTTTATACTTTGAACTTTCATCGGAGAAATATAGAGTTGCTTCTTAATTAAATTAGGTGAAAAGGAGAAATGATCGGTAGAAATACTACTACTGGTTAATCACACTGAAGTTGCTTAAATTATACGAAAAGGCATCATTAGCTGCTGCTGCTACTACTACTCAATAAAAATTATTACTTCCCATCCTTTTAAATTTTATACATACCAATTTTTTTAAAGGAATACATACCAAAAAAATTAATAAATTAAGTTCGAGATGGTTTTTTTTTAAAAAAAAAAAAACAAATAATCATCATTCCAATTAAGTTAGAGATGGTTAATTTTAACAAAGCAATAATTATACATATATTTTGAACTTTGAAAATGACTGCTAGAAAAAAAAATGAAGGAGACGTAAGAAAAATCTTTTGTTTTTGTGTCAAAAACTTTTTTTAGACGTCAAATAATCCATCAAAATTTATATAAGAGATGAGTACTTCAAGGTCCTAAGTCAAAAACTTAAAAGCAAAACTCACACACACTAAATGTAAAGATAAAAAATATTGTTGGTTCAAACATGTAACCAAAATATTAATTGTCCTTGCAACCTTTTACTATTTGAGCTGTTTTTAGAAGACAACATGCAACATGAATTAGTAAACTAAAGGCTTCATTTGGAATGTAAATGTGTACATCAATTGGAGACAGAGTGAGACTGGGTAGAGTTATCCACAAATGAAAGCGTCACAAAAGTTTGGTATTTGGTAGTATGATAGCGTAAGCAGGAACTTTTAAATATTTTTTTGAATCAAATTCTTTGTGAAATCAAGACAAGAGATTTTGGCTTGTATCTTTCAATCGAAAAAAGTAGCTTTATCTTTTCCTCTATCTCTTTTTTTTTCTTTTTTACTAACCCAAATAATGCATAACAGGGCAAGATTGGAAAGAGAAAAAAAAACAATACAATCAATTTGGTCTCTTTTCTACTTGAAAATTGTTTTATACACTTTAAAGAAAGCTAAAACACACCAGTAATTTATGTTTTTAACCCCATCGGTAGTTAACTGCCGATGGGAAGCAATCCGGCGGCAGCTAACTGCCGATGGGAAGGAAATCAGCGGCACTTAACTGTCGTTGTCATGTTTTGCCTATATTTTCTAAAACTTCACATTTTTCATCTTAATCCGGCGACACCTAACTGCCGATGGGAAGAAAACCAACGGCAGTTAGCTGCCATTGCCATGTTTTGCCTATATTTTCTAAAACTTCACATTTTTTTCATCTTAATGTGAACAAAAACGATAAAACGAGTGACCAAAAACGATAAAATGACATGCGATTAAAGTGAAAAAGCTAAAAACAACAAAAAAAAGTAATAAATAAAAATGATAATTTGATGCGATTAAAGTGAAAAAGCTAAAAATAATTTGAAAATTATACTCTTAAAAATAACAGAATTATATTTTCTTTTATTATTATATATATGATATGATTTATTATATATATAAATAATTTGATTTATTATTATCATTTTTATTTATTATACTCTTATATTAAAATTATACTCTAAAAAGCAATTTTGATTTATAAATATATATAGAAAAGAATATAAAAAGAAAAGAAAAATAGAAAATAATAGAATATAAATAAGTGAATGTGTGGAAAATAATGAAAAAAATCAAATTCATGCTCCACGGCAGTTAAGTGCCGATGAAGTAGAGATGTGGAACGACAGTTAGCTGCCGCCGCAAAAGGGTCATTGGCAGTTAACTGCCGATGAGACATTTGAGTAATTTACTAGTGTGTTTTAGTTTTTTTTGAAGTGTATAAAACAATTTTCTTTCTACTTTGGCTTATTTTTCTTCATTGAGTTACACTTAATTGATCAAACCAAAGGAGTTGTATTTAGGCCCTCAACACGGTTAAAATACAGTTTGACGGGAACCAATGCATCTCACCAAAGGAAATTGCTTTTCCCACTTCAAGGAAGGCTAAAAAACACCATTAAAAGACTGTTTTACCCCGACGGCAGTTAATTGCCGCTGGAATGGTGCGCCGACAGTTAACTGCCGTCGGATGCATCGGCAGTTAACTGCCATCGGATGCATCATCAGTTAGTTGTCGTCGTCCCCATCGGCAGCTAACTGCCGCTGCGATCTGTACTTATGAAGCTCAGCCACCAGAACCTCCAACTTCATATCTTCAATCTCTACAAACTCTCCCAAATCTTCCAAAAATCCCAAAATGTTCAACCTCAAATCAACACTCCAATAACAAGTAAGTTTCCATAATCAATATCATTGTCATTTTATGCTTATATGTTACATTTATTATCTTAATTTAATTTTTTTTTAGTTTTAGACTTTGTTTAATTTTTGATTTTTTTGGCAAGAAATGATAGATTGTTTACATGGAAATGACTTATGTTGTTTAATTGTTTAGATCTTTGCATGTTTATGTTGTAATTTTTAGTTTTAGGGTTTATGTATAATTTGCACTACAAGTGTTTGATGAAATGTTTGAATGAGTTTTTAATGGGATTGTTTTTAATTTCTTATGGTGTAGATCTGAAAAATGGCTCAAGTATACTTTCATGTATCCTTCAACGGTGGTAACCAACATTTTTTCAAGGTTCGCGACGATGTGACGTTAAAAGAATTGAAGGATCTACTTCATGAAATCAACCACGGAGACGTGAGGAGGGTGGAATACGTTTGGTATCACCGTCCATAGTTCGACTCAGACGGGAATTTGTCGTTCACTTGGTCGGAGTTAACGAACGACGACGACGTGAGGAGCATGTTTTCGATATTTGCTGAGCCGAACATGATCCCCCTCAAGATGGATGTTACGTTGCTGAGGTCGCCTGAAGATATTCTCAAGTGTTTGATTCGGCCGGATGAAGATGTTTAGGTAGTATTATTATGTTGTGTCGTTATTTTGTTGGATTTTTTTTTTAATTCTTGAAAGTTTGCGGAAAATTTTGGCATTGAAGTGTCTTATACTTAGTGTAAAGGTTTGCAAGTCTTTTTGGAAACTCAAAAGAATGAAGAGAACACAACATGTATTCTGCCGAATCAGCTATATAGGTTCTCACATCGAATTCCTTCGTATAAGATGAGTGTGGCAAAAGGGAATGCAGTTCTAAGATGTTGTTTTGTACTTGATCATGCTCCTCTGTCAATTGAAACTTTATTAGTTGGTAGGGCAGTAGGATTAAGTTCAAAATAATATATTGGAATGCATTCTTTTTTGTCATGACTCATCTTATATGAGGGAATTCGATGTGAAAACATATATAGTTGATTTGGTAGAATACATGTGTTGTGTTCTCTTCATTCTTTTGAGTTTTCAAAAAGACTTGTAAATTTTTACACTAAGTATAAGACACGAGAGCATATATATGTTTTCCGCAAACTTTCAAGAATTAAATTTAAATACAACATCATTGATGATGATACAACATATTTAGGGATAATGTAATGTAATGTAACGTAACGCTTATTTTGTGAATTTTTAGTTATGATTTAGTTCGGATCATGAATGAATTGTTGTTATTGTTGTTTTGAAGTAATCAAAATAAAGCAAAATAAACATGAAATCATGTTAAAATTGTACCAAAAAAACTACGATAATGTGTCATAAATTTACAAACAAATCTAACAAATGTAAAAAAAAAACTAACAAAAGTCCTAAAAAAATGTCCTAATCCTGATCCTGGTCATCATGTTGCTGCTGCTGCCGCCTCCTCGACCTCCTGGACAGTATCGGGGTCATCATGTCCCTGATATGGCGCATCGCCTGATATAGCTGCTCACTGATCATCGCCTCCTGACCCAAGTAGTCATCAGCCTGGCTAGCAAGTCCACCAACCATGTCAATGGTATCAGGCGAGCCTCTCTCCTGGTGCCGCTGCTGATGGCGTGCAATGATCTGCTCCTCATTTGCTAGCCTCGGAGGAGATCCATCAATAGGTGGCAGAATCTTTGGGTGAGACACATGTTCGTACCACCTCATGTATCCCTCCTCGTACTGCCATGGCTGATCAACCTCCCTACCCCACGCAACCTGAGGAATGTTGTGCACACGGAAGTCTAGGAAAGCCTGTGCAACGGCCTGATAAGGGAGAGGAAGCACAAACGTCGGAGCTCGGGGGATGTCCTGCACGTACTTGTATTGCCTTTTAACCCGCTCAGGCAAGTGACGGTAGATGAAGTCACGACCACACATCATCCATCCTGAATACCAGCATATCTCCTCAAACTCCTGGATCTCCCTATGATCCTCGAATGGCATCCAGGTAACATCGTCCATCTCCAAACGATCCAGCGCCAGACGGTAGAGCTTCAGATTCGCATGACCCCTATGTGGAATCCATCTGGCCGCCCAAGGATAGTTTTGCATGTATTTATCATTATGGTGATGTGGGTAAACTTCTGGAAAATGTGTCAAGAACCATCCCTGCACAAACTAAACACATTTATAAGTTATTAGCAAAATAGTAAATTAAAAGACATAGTAAATTAAAAAGCTTAGTAAATTATTAAAAGATATAGTAAATTAAAATTATTACCACCAAAAGTGTCGTGTTTCCCCCGATCCTCTTTCCTGCAAGCGAAGAGGCCTCAGATAGAGTGTGGTAAAGGTATGCCAATGCCATTCCTCCCCACGAGTAGTCCCTCATCCCAGCAAAGGTCTCCATCGTCTGCAGGTATACCAAGTCGATGTGTTTGTTGCTCAAGTCACTGAACAACGTACATCCAAGCAGGTATAGGAGGAAACACATCACACAGGCATCCCTACGCTTGGCTAGCTCCTGTGTCTCAGCGGCAGCTAACCTGGTGGCCACACTCAGGTGATCCTCATAAAGCTCCTTCAGCGCCTTATAGCTAATGTAGCCACCGTACTCAGTCTTGCAGTTTTTCACTGCATACTCCTGGGTGACACCTAAGTGCCTCACCATTAATTCCACCCCATCAACCTGAGACACCTTCTTCCTATGGCTCAGCATCCGACCTTCAACATGAACATGCAGCAAACACGCCACATCATCTAAAGTGATGGTCATCTCCCCACAGTCATATGAAAGCTGCTGGTCTCGGAATGTCACCTTTCGCTTAGCGCCTGGAGCAGAGCATGATTAACATTAGAATACCCTGTGTACAGTAAATCATGCAACCCACTCGCCCTTACAGGATCCCAAAACCATATTTGATTCCTATGTGGACGCTAGAGAACTGCCACCTTCGCCCCGTGATTTATGCATCTCATCATACGGGTGTTGCGAATCTAAAATAATAAAAAAAAACACCACATAAATCAAAAACATACAAAAAAGCATATACTTCATATATAAAAAAATTACGCGTGAACAATAATCGAAGGCAAAAAAATTATCTGACAACGGCATGTGTTCATATAATTTTTTTTTAAACGTTATCATACAAAAAAAACATATACTTCATATATAAAAAAATTACGCGCGAACAATAGTCGAAAACAAAAAAATTATCTGACAACGGCATGTGTTCATATAATTTTTTTTAAACGTTATCATACAAAAAAAAACATATACTTCATATATATAAAAATTACGCGCGAACAATAATCGAAGACAAAAAAATTATCTGACAACGGCATGTGTTCATATAATTTTTTTTAAACGTTATCATACAAAAAAAAACATATACTTCATATATAAAAAAATTACGCGCGAACAATAATCGAAGACAAAAAAATTATCAGACAAAGAAAAAAGAAAACTTACATTATTTGCATTATACCACAACGGTAATGCAACGTTTGAAGCGTATGATGACAACAATGAGTCATCATAAGGCCCTCCAAGAAATGGAGCCACATCAGGTAACTCCTCGGGGGCTGTCGTAGCCGCAATCTCATCCTCATCTAGCGCAGCCGCATCGTCGTCCCCACCCTCATCAGCAACATGCTGGACGTCATAGCCATCATCTGTGGCATCGTGTAGCTGCTCCTCATAATGCAGGTACTGTGTGGGGTCTTCCACCTGCGACTGTGTCGGCTGCTGAGAAGAACTACCCTCACCCGCAGAATGATCAGGCCTCCGACCTCTTCCCCTCTTAGGCACATGAGGGTTTGCAGTCTGCCTCTCCCTACGGTAGCTGCCGGTCATCGTCTGTCTACCAGCTCTCAATTTATCAGCATTCTGATCAGACATATCTACACAAAAACAAAACAACATTGTCATCAACATATGCATAATGTTGTTTAACAGAACAAAACAACATTGTCATCAATTATTTTGACAAAACAAAGCAACTTTAAAATGGTGACATAAACACATAAACATAACCCTTAACTATTAATTAAATAAGAATAGTAGATAGATAAACCCTAATTCTTCTTAATCTAAAAATCCTCATCCAATGTAACACAATTTAACAACATAAACTAACTAAAAATCTAAATAATTCTCATTTAGGCATTTTATCAAACACATTGAGTGCAAAGTATGAAACAACTCATCATTGTGTTAATTCAACTTCTACACATTCACATTGCACTTAAACATAATCTAAACTACATTTACAACAACAACAACATTCATCTATAACATCATAAACTAACAAAAAATTCAATTTTTACACAAACCCTAACCACATAAATCTACCAAAATTAACAAAAATAAACCTACACAAACTAACATTAACATTATAAATGATTAATACTACTTACTTGTTGTTTCGTGGAGATGATTTGCTTCAATTTCGTGAAAATGGAATTGGAGAGGATTGAAGAGGATTTGGAAAGTTGAAAGTATTCTGCTTCTGATGCAGGTTCTGTTTTTCTGTTTTGGTTAAGTTCAGATCGCAGCGGCAGTTAGCTGTCGATGGGAACGACAGCAGTTAACTGCCGATGGTGTCCGGCGGCAGTTAACTGCCGATGGAACCATCCCAACGGCAGTTAACTGCCGCCGGGGTAAAAATGACATTTACTGGTGTGTTTCAACTTTGTTTAACGTGGGAAAAGCAAATTTCCTCACCAAAACCCATAGCAACTGTATTTAGGCCCTTAAAACTAAACTATACTTTAGGCCTTAGTCCAGGGTTTGGTGTTGCCAACACCTAGTGGAGTAACAGTATTTTTCTATTTTCAAACCAAGTTAAATAAACCAAAACATGGTCGGTCTGGCTGAGTTGGGAGCTCTTCTGTCATGTTAAGTGGGACCTAGTATAATGTGTCGTTATATATCACGTTCTTTTCCAAATTGGCTATCCAAACGTCATTTTTTTTTTCTGAGAAAAAATGTTACTTAGAAATTCATGCACCTAGTGTACATCTTGAGAGAAAATGAAATAGAAAATGAATTGTTTAAGAAATTAGACATGTTTAAATATCATTGATTTCAAGAGCAACAAGTGTTAATTTCATTTTTATTTTATTAAATTATAAAATTTTAAGTCTTTAGTGTTCTAAAGTACTATTGCTTAAAGAATCAATAAAAGTAATTTTTAATTGAGAAATATAAGCCAATAAATATACAACTTTTAAGTAAAAATTCCTTATTTTGATTTCTAAAACAAATTAAGTTCTATAAAAACACTTATCAACATTTTCCATATATTTATATAAATGTTCTACCCAATTTCTAACATATGTGCCTTTTCGTACCTTTGTAAAATTGATTATTTTACAAAGATGACAACTTCAGTGTCCATCAATAAAGGTGGGTAACACAACCTATACTGAGTTGACACCAATCAAAATTATTTATTTGTTTTCTATTATTTTTAATGTTATATAAATACATTGTTTTGATTGGATCAACTCAGCATGGGTAATATTACCCACCTTTTATTGATGGGTAAACAAGAATTTGTCTTTTACAAAACGTAAAGCAGCCCTTTGTTGACAATGGCAAGCATAAACATTAATGAAATCAATGCTATCATTGAAATGGACGAGAACCATGGAAGATTGCGAGTTTGGGTAGAATACACGGTTGGGGTAGAATACACGGTTGTCTAGTAATTTTGTGTAGAAGACTTCAATTAAGAATCACCATCTATTTATTCATACTAACAAATTATTACAGGAAAATGTTAATGAATATATTGTTTAAAGGTCTAAAATAGTACCCTCTTTGTCAAAAAAGAGAGTTATTTTACGAGGAAAAGAAATATCACAACTTATAAATTATTTTACAATATTAATAAAATATTAATGTTTATTTTTCTATCATATCTCTTGTGATATGTCTTAAAATCTCATATTAAAAGTTGGAAAAATTTGTTGTCATCCCGTCTCTTGCGCTAGGCACATGTTTTTTGTTGTTCTATGTGAGGCGCATAAGACAATATATTACGAACTATACTGTTGATGAGTCATGTGTGAGGCGCACATGAGGATGTGCCAAAAGCGGAGAGTAGTACTAGGATTTTTTTTTTCTCCCGCTTTTGAAGTGTCTACAAGGCAAATACTTGTTCTTTTTAGGGGTAAGTGTGTGTGTGAGAGAGAGGGGGGAGAGAGAGAGAGAGAGAGATTTTATGGTTAATATTTTGTGCTTTTTGATGAGATTCAAGGACCAAGAAAAATGTGAATCTTGTGAAACCAAGGGTTGATGCTTTTTGGGGAGGGATTCTAGGGTGGAAAGCTTTGTTGAGAGTGAAAATTATTGAGTGATTATAAGAGGGTAAATGAGAGGAATTTAGGGGATGTTCTTGGAGAACATTAGGAGTTAAATATCTTGGTGACTTTTTTTTACTTGCTTAATCAAGGTAAGAAAGTGGGAAAAATGGTAGAAATTAGGTTTACTCATGCAGAACATGTTGAAGCTAATTTATTGTAACTCTTTGTAATGACTATTTGTTATTGGATTGGAGAAAAACTTTATCTCCTATATGTAGGTCAATATTGAACGAAATTGGGTAAACAAGTTATTGGTGTGTTCTTCTTCAACTCTACTCTCTTTTATCTATGTTATTTGATTCAATTGTGGTTTTTCTTTACACATTTCTTGCTAAATTAGAGCTAAATATGTTGTTGTTGCTTGAGAGTATTTTGGTTATTGACTGTCATTGATATCTGCTTAAGACATCTAAGTTTATGGGTGTGATTTGAGTCTAAAATTCACAACAATCGATGCCCACCCTGGCGCAAAGAATGAAGTTTTTCAAGTGAGCAACGTGAATACCAAATTTGATATCGGAAAAATGGAACCAAACTTGATTCAACGAAAGTGGATAGACACAAATAAACCTTAAAACATAATCTTCCTTTCTTGTGAGCTTTCTTGGTTGAAAGCAACATTGAGATTCTTTGGTTCGATTATGGCGCCAATCACATACAACACAAGAAAAATTTCATAAATTTGTATTCTTGTCGTCATTATTATTTTAAATTCAGTAATTAATCATTGATATATAAATATAAAATTATTCATCAATTCAGTACGAATAGCCTATTTTCATCCAACACTAGTTAACTCCCACATCATGTAGTCCTAATTAATGACGCGACTGAAATATAGAACCAGAAAGGAAACACCAATCATCAAGTGGCAATTCTAAAACACGCTATCCTAATAGACATTGGAGGTAGGGCTGGACATCGGGAGGGTTTGGGCGGGTTCGGGCCAAAACCCCAATCCGAACCAACCCGCGGTTGCCACATAGTAGCCCATCTCGGCCCATTGTTCTCTACGGTTTAGACGGGTTTCAGGTAGAACGGGTGACAGGTTTTCGGGTCGGTTTATGCGGATATTCAAGGAAAAAATTAGAAATTTTTCTGCCAAATTAACTATCAGTAGATCTAGAAAAATATTTAGATCCAAGAGCGATCGTCCTTTCAACAAAGCAACACACACGCCTTGTTCTCTGATGCTTGAGTTTTAGCTCTTCTTCTTCATAACAGATCTCATCAATCATTAGATCTATGAAAAAAAATCAACAATCCAATAGATTTCTTCACCAGAACATCATCCAACAGGAGAAAAACTAAAACTTAGAAACATAAACCAATTAAAATTGTGAAAAAGTATGATATTGGAGAAGGAAACATAAGAAAAGGAAAGAAAAAAATAGATCTGACAAACTCGAAGAAGGGAAATTTGACATAGAAGATAGATTTGTGTGGTTTTTTGCTGGGAAAGGAGATAAATAAATTGAAAGATATGAAGAGGAAAGATGGGAAGAGAGGATATGCATGGAAGAGACAATATAATTTTGAAGAGAGAGGGTTGTGTCTCTAAAGTGATATTGGGTTTATGGTTTACCCTCTCTCAAATGACAATAGGTATGAGAATAAAATAAAAAAAACTACTTCGGGCGGGTTCGGGTTCCGTTGGGTGCAGTTTAGCCACCCGGACCCGCCCGTCTCAACCCTTATGAATCCGAACTTACGGGTTGCACGACCCGCTAACCCGTTCAAACTCGCCCGAAACAAAATAACCCGCACAGGGTCGGGCGGTTTTTCCCGGGCGGCCGGTTCTTGTCCACCCCTAATTGGAGGCTAATAAATTCTCTAGCAGTTATAACCTGCACACCCGACACGTTGCTTAATTTATCCAAGAGGTGAAAAACAGGGTACATATCAATGATATCATAGTGCAGGAGCTAATGTACTGAGTAATGATGGAATTAACAATAATCTCATTTTACTTTTATACTTTAGCTGAATTTGATATTAAAATGACATCACATTTTAACTAAGCTGGAGTAATAAAAAGAAAGAAGATAGGATATGAAATAAAAAATACATATATTTCAATGTCAAATAAACTTTTACATGTCATACAAATTAGCCTCAACCAGCTAACATTCAGGCTAATAATATGTATAATATTCTTCTCCCATGTAGTAACATAATCTTATCACATCTTTTCAAACCCATCATCATCACTATTTATTTCTAAATAAACTATAGCACCTTGAAAGCGATAAACTTCCAACACTTCTAAATTTTCCTAACAAAAACCACTCTCTAGCTACCATCTTTCACTCCTCTCACAAAAACTTCAAATCTCATTTTCTCCAAATTCCACTAAACAAAACCTTAACAACAACCTTAACAACCTCAACCTCAAAACCATGTCGGTAAAAGAGTGCAACCACCACAAAGGAAAGAAACACAAACGTTTCAGAAAAATCTTCTGGGGAATCATAATCTTCCTCTTCATCGTCCTAGTAACAATCCTAATCATCTGGGCTGTCCTAAAACCTTCTAAACCTTCTTTCATTCTCCAAGATGTCACTGTTTACGCTTTCAACGCCACAGTTCCAAATTTCTTAACCTCAAATTTTCAAGTCACAGTTTCTTCACGTAATCCCAACGACAAAATCGGTATCTACTACGATCGTCTTGATTCTTACGTCACTTACCGGAGCCAACAAATTACTTACAGAACCGCCATACCTCCGTCGTATCAAGGTCACAAAGAGGTTGATGTTTGGTCGCCGTTTGTTTACGGAACAAACGTTCCGGTAGCTCCATATAACTCTGATGCTCTTAGCCAAGACCAGACTAACGGTAACGTTCTTGTTGTCGTTAAATTTGACGGTAAGGTTAGGTGGAAGGTTGGTGCTTTTGTTTCTGGTCATTACCATATTTTTGTTCGTTGTCCTGCTTTTATCACGTTTGGTCCAAGAAGTAACGGTATTAGCGTCGGTGATAACGGTGCTGTTAAGTATCAGATTGTTCAACGGTGCACTGTCAGTGTTTGACAGTTAAAGCTGTTGAGTATATTGTGTTTCACTCCTTCCTCTGTTCTTCTCTGCTTCTGGTATATTACTCTGTTTAGTAATGTTTCATTTTACACGTATTCTTATTTTCTACCAAGGTATTTGAATTGTACATTTTGTTGTTGTTGTTGTTGTTGTTATTATATACAATTTATTGTTATAGAATAAAATTTACTTGGAGCTGTATGTGAAAAATTGATGGAGGAGATAGAGATGTTTAGAGAAAAATTGTAATATGTATTGTAAGTTTGTAACACGGCCATTTGAGGTGAATCAATACATTAATAAAATAATTTTTTTGTGTCAATTTGGATAGAAGATGTGTGTCTTGTGAAGCATCTATTGGTGGTGTGTTATTTTGCTTTATTCTTTTCTTATGAATATTCATGAATATAATGAATGATTCGTTTATTATTACTTTGGTTATGAATCATCTCCCCTTTTGGTTTTGGTTACTTTTTATTGGTTATGCTTACTTATGCATGTGTGTATCCTTGTCTATATTCTTGGCCACCTGTAGTATATTATTGGATCAATAATGAAGAGTGTAGCATATAATTAATTTTCAAATTGAAGGTTTTTCTTTTTTAATAGAAAGTTGAATGTCTATATTGTTTGACCACTTCTTTCTCATTTTTAAAAATGAAACTAAACCAATTATACATTTTAGTGTGTCATTGAAATGGACTGAATTATTGGTTCTTCCGTAGAATGACATCTTTGTAGAACAGCAGAAGGGTTAGTATCTAAATTTGTATTTCACTAATTAATATGTATTTATGTCATATTTGGAGAAATATTTTCTTTTTGTTGTAAAAAAGTTGTTAAAAAGATTATTTCCCTAAAGGAAACTAATTAACATACGCACTTAGAAATTAAGGTCAATGATTGAAGGATTTGTTTATATTCATTCCACATGGTATAGTGCTGGTGGTGGTCCTTTTCACGCCCTCACCTACCGTGCCTAAAGAAAGGGGTTTTGCTTATGTCAAATATATGCACCTAATTATTTATGTTCAACTATTATATATTCTTTAATCAAATATAGAAGAGATGGTTTACATCTCTTATGGCTATAAGTTCGAATTTGAGAATGCAACGTTAAATTAATTTCGTCGAATATTGTGATCTTATAATTCTCTATAGTTTCGTACAAAGGATACCTGGTCAAAAAAATAATCTATGATCAAATTAGAGGGTGTGGATAACCAAACAGAACACATGCATGCTTAGCATCAAGTAGTTTGAACTCAAACAAATTTGGTATTGTGAGCACCGTCAAGGTTGTGCATATTGAAAGGAACCTTCTTTGATTTGTCAACACTCAAAACCGGCTATCATGTGCATGTGATGTGATGTGATGAAACTTTGATAACGACTCACGAAGCTACATTTCATGCTCATCAAAGACTATGAATTTAGCCCATCCATACATTGAAACGTCACCTTTGTATTATTGTATTTTGCTTGCTTCTAACGGAACACAGTCATCGATCACATGCTCTCAATGTTACCATGTTGAATTGACAATAGCCAGATCTCTCTCGGCTATTTTTTTGTTCTCACTCTTCTTACAAGATGAATTTATACTCCTCAGTTTACAACTAGTGTCAAAGTATATATTGCCTTAGAATAATGGTATATAATGGTGTTATAAAGTCTGTACAACCATATTTTGATGATTAAGTTGACATAAAATAGTTGTATATATCATTACTCTATATAAAATTTGTTTTCTTGACTAATTAATTAATATCCAAGACTAAGAGTGTATTTAGGCGTGGTAATGAAATTTTTTAAGAAAATTAGAATTATATACAATTCAAATACTTCAACTGAATTCTCTTTATTTTTGTTTCTTTTTCTTAGGATAGATAAGAGTAATAAATTTCTTCTTTTTTAATTTTGTTGGGATAATTTTTTGTAGATTTTAAAAAAGTCATGATAAAAGTTTAAATATTAATAAAATGAGACTTTTCAAAGATTTGGTCAAATTTAAAATTTCAAAAAGTGGAGCAATCAATTTTCGAAATATGAAGAAACAGGTACAAACACTACAAAAAAACGCGCCTGATTGAGGCGGTTTTTTTAGGGAGGTTCTGCAAAACCCCCACAGATTAGTTTAGAAATGCCAAATGCCTATTATTCTCTGGGGGTTTAAAAAACCCCCCACAAATTTGGAGTGATTTTTTTACCTTTTTTTTCCACTTCCCCACTTGATGAAATAACCCATCACACACACACACACTCTCTCTCTCTCTCTAAACGCATGGAAGAACGAAACCCTGTCTCAAAGCGCAGCCCCCTTCCCTCTCACTCTCATCGGCAAGTCGTTCCTTCACCCTCACAACGCAACTCTTTTTCACACTTTGATCCCTTTGTCACCCTCCGTCGCCGCACAACCCTTCATGTCGCCCTCTATTCTGGTTCACATAAGCCCAAGTAAATATTGTGTTGTTTCTTCCCTTTCCCCAATCTTTTTTTTCCATGATTTCTTTAAAATCCAATATTGTGTTTGTTGCTAAAGATAATCTTGCATCGATCTCTCCTTTTCCAAGCAACAATTCCCTCAGTCAAGTTAGGTTACCTAATCCTCATTCTCACTCGTAACCCAGAAAGGCAAGTGAATCACAATACCCATCTTTAGATTTGATTTATTTGCTGCTAGATCTTGATTTGGGGTTTTAGGGTTTCTGATTTGGGGTTTTTCATTCATGTGTTCCTTCAAATTTGATTTGTTGCCAAGTTGTGATTTTGGGTTTCAGGGTTGTTGTCTGCTTGGTCAATTTGATTTGTAGGCTTGTGTTGTTGTGGTTTTTTTGTTAGTGTTGTTTTCACTGTCTATGCTGAATTATTAATTTTTTTGTTTATCTTTTATGAATTCAGTCATGGAAGCTATTAAGCCCTCAATCTGAATGTGTGACTCTCTTTACATCATTGCTTATGTTTGGATTTTAAGGGGTTGTCATTATGTGTGTGTGTTTTGTCATATAATATTTGATAAATGGATTTTTGTTGATGGAGGGTAAATTGTGTAATTATAATAACGTTTATGTATGTATTTATTCTTTGAAACTCAACCATATTCAAGGGGTTTCCAGAAGTGAATCACTTAGTTTATCAAGTTACAAATGTTCCCTTTTTCCAAACTCAAGATTTTGTAAGTATTGTTCCTTAATTTTTGTTTGACATAAGTTTATGTATTTTAATCGAAACTGAAGGCTCTAAACAAGTATTGAATGCTTTTATATATCTAATGCTTATGTATTTTAGTTACTAGTTATGTATTGCTTGCCCAATTAAGTCAGTATGTGATTTAGTGCATGTTTACTGCAGCCCAAACTCAGTCCAAGAAGAGAAAAGACCATGAGTTTTATGTGCTAATGAAGCTTCATTCTAGATTGCAAGAAAACTACCTGATGCAAACATTCATCAATTGGTACCACAAACTCTTATTTATATAATAAGCTTTGGATGGGAAATTTTTGAAGAGGTATTTATGTACATTATTTGGATGTACTTTGATATTTATTAAACTTGAATTCTCTATGTTTACTCTATAAGTTTTGGCATTGGCTTTTATTCTGGTGACTCAAAGCAATGATATTGTGTTGCTTACATGAAATTAAAGCAGTGACTCAAAACATTGATTTTACGTGTATTAGGGAAGCAAGTTGGGATTGAATTTTCATGTATTAGGGAAGCAAGTTGGGGATTGGTTTTTCATGTATTAGGGAAGCAAGGATGTGTTGCTATCACATGGCTTCTTGTGTGTAATTTTTGCAGGTTTAGGGACTGTTTTAGTGCTCTACAATTTGATCCTTGTCTTGTTTTTTTTTTGGTTTGGTGTGATTACTTTTGTGAATCATTTGGTGCCATTTTGTGGGGGTATTTATTTGTTTGGTTTGGTGAGTGCAGACTGTGTTGTTTGGAATGCAATGTACACCAACAACCGGCTAAGCAACTGGAAACACTAGCAAGCAGAGGAGTTAGATTTCAGAGAACTCTCAAGATCGTCGGAGACTGTTTAAGAGGTAGGTGGTTCATCTTTGGTTGTTGTTGTATATGTTGAAATGATAATATGGCTTAAAAATTTAATTAGTGATTAATTCCTAAGTCTTTTAATTGTGATTTTGAATATTTTCACTAAGCAATCTTTCTTTTGTTATTTAAGGGAGGGAGCATAGTTCACATATGGATGCAAGAGAGCCTAATTCGCCTATGGATGCAAGCGAATCATCTAGTACTAGAAATATGTTCATATTTAGTATAGATTATATTTAGGCTATTATTAATTGTGTGTCGTATTATCACACAAAATTATTGTTTGTAGTATATTTAATATAACTTTGATTATAATATTTTATGTAACTTTAATTATATTTTAATGAATGTTTAGTATTGTGAAGATTTTTTTTTACTTTCTTAACAATTTGTGGGGGTTTTTAACCTCCGCAACAAAACCCCCACAATTTATTCGGCAAGATACCAGCGGTTGCCCAAAACTCCCGCACATAATTTGTGGGAATAGTATAAGCGGCGGTTTTGAAAACTCCCGCAAAACAATTTGCAGAGGTTGAAAACCCCCGCAATCTGAACGCGTTTTTTGTAGTGAAAATTCAAAATTTAGGGACCAACTTTCAAATCTTGGATTATTTATATGGACCCGTTTTCAATTTTTAAAATTTGTAGGATTATTTTAAATTTGTAAAATTGAAAATATAAGGACCAATTTAAAAAATTGAAAAATAATAGGGACTAGTGTGTAGATTTGCATAATTATAAGGACTAGTTTGAGATTCACTTTGTATAGAGAAGGAAATTGTACTTGCAATGAGTACAATCTCTAAAACTAGAGTTTAAAACTGTTTAGGTGATATCTTGAGAATGCTCTCAAGGGGGTTTTATAACCTTTCTTGGACTTGATTTTCCTTAACTTAGACCCCAAGTAATTTGGGCCTGAAGTCACATTTAGAGCGTTCTAGAGGCTTCTAGAAGTTCTTTGAGGCGGCGCCCTTAACAGGCTCGCCTCTGATCCTTTTGGCCCTTCTAGAGGGCGTTGTACCCTTAATGGTTCAGAAATAAAGTTCAAATTATTAATTTTTATGTGGTATATGCAATTCTCTAAATTTATCTTTGCCAAAATCCTTTACAAAAGTCAAGGCAATCAAATAGATTTACCCGATCCGTTATGACTTGATGTAATTTGACCCAACTACATATATGGGTAAAATTAGGCGATCCTACTTGTTAGAAAATTGCTTTTCGGACACTCAAACTTTCTTAAAAACACTTTGAAATGATGCAAATACCCCCGGCGGTAGTTAACTACTGTTCGGCTTTTTCGGCAGTAGTTAACACTGTTTTAAATATCTCAACGATAAATAAATTTTATGTATATCTCAACGAGTGCGGTGCAATTATTTAACGTTGTTTTAAATATAAAATAAAAAATTATTTAATAGAAACCCTAGATTAATATAGATATTTTGAAATAGTCATGAGTTTCGAAAATTTTATCATATTTACTTTTTCATATATGTATAAAAAAATTTGTTTATGCTGATATAAACGCATAAAATCTACAACGGGTGTGGTGTAAACATTGAACAATGTTTTGCATATAAAATAAAAAGTTATTTAATAGAAACACTACTTTAATGTTTATATTTTGAAAATAGTCATTAGTTTCCAAAAGTTTATCATATCGACTTTTTCATATATGTATATCGAAATTTGTTTATGTATATATAAGCACGTAAAATTTGCAACAGGTGTAGTGCAAATATTGAACGGTGTTTTGCATATAAAATAAAAATTTATTTAATCGAAACACTACATTAATGTTTATATTTTGAAAATAGTCATAAGTTTCAAATATTTTATCATATTGATTTTCTTATATATGTATATAAAAATTGTTTCTACAAATATAAGCACATAAAATCTACAACGAGTGAAGTGAAAACATTGAACAGTGTTTTGCATATAAAATAAAAAGTTATTTAATACAAGCACTACATTAATTTTGATATTTTGAAAATAGTCATGAGTTTTCAAAATTTTATCACATCGACTTTTTTATATATGTACATAACAATTTGTTTTAGTATATATAAGTAAATAAAATCAACAACTGACGCGATTCAACTATTTAACAAATTTTTGTATATATAAGAGAAAAATATTTAATAGAAACATTACATTAATATTGATAGTTTTCATTTAATACTTTTAAACATTCGACATTATTAATAATCTAATTATTTTTTATATATTACCGTAATATTACGTGACGCGTGTGAAAACGCGGGTCTTTTACTAGTCGGTAATAACATTACAATTATGAAATGTTCTTCAACGAGAAAGCCATTGAAACCATCCATTTAAAGGCTATTGTTCATACGCTTTTTGTCAAGGAAAAAAATCTCACACTTCTCGGTACAAGATATCTTTCCAAAATCTTTACCATTGAATTTTAAATCATGAATCAATGGCTAGTATTGCATTTGGGTATGATACACAAATTCTATAATTTGGGTTGAAAAATTGTGTAACATTATTTATGCATTCTAGGGCAACAAACTTTAAAGCCAACCAATAGTTAATAACAAAATGTGTAGATAAAAACGATAAACAACCCTACAAAGACCAAGGTAAGTCAGTGCGATCCAACAAACTGCGCCAATAATCACACTTTTGTAGAAAATAAACCTTATTAGAGAAACTTCCTAGTGTCACTGAAACACAACGGATATTTACATACATGTTTACTATTTTAACATTAAACAAGAGTATACCAGTTTGAAACAAACAAAAATAACATACGTATCATCTAAATACTCTTTCACCTTCTTCTCAAACCCAGGTGAGAATACAAATTATTATTAAGTTGAATATAAACATTATTTTACTTGAATAAAATAAAGCAACTGATAGCAATTTCTTTTCCATAACATTATTTTTACAATACGGAAAACCCATTATTTTATATTGTATCATTTTTAACTTTATGATATTATATATTTATTATTATTTACAACTTGTTTAGGTAAAATTTATTAAAATAACTTTCTACAACTTTGATAATTAATATTTTTGAATCAAAACTAATTAGAAATAAAAAAATATATAAACATGCAAGGCCAAATTTAGATTCTTTATAAACGATCACCACTTTTAAAGTAAAAATTACTTAAATTTACTATAGACTCATTAAACCATGAGTGGTAATTTAGCCCCACAAAAAGTAAATTAGAAAGAAGAAAAAAAATGAAATGTCAAAGTCTTCATGATGATAGACTTTTAGCAAGTGTACTAAAAATGCATCGAAGTAATAAAATTTATAAGTTCGTCTCCACATGGATTGTTTCAATCTCAACTTGACAGTTTAATTATAATAAGGATTTAACAAATACGAGGTATGTAGGACATATATTTGAGTTCAATGGAAAATAAAAATAAATTGTTTAGGAAAAATAACAAGGATTAAAGTGATCAAGTCTTTCGAATCAATTAATTCTCGTTGTTTGGTAAATTGCACCTAGTCTCTACAATTACTCTCCTAGTCTCACGACAAACTAACAAAATAGTTCTGATCAATCCCTTGACTCAGAACTCTCTTCTCAAATTACAACACCCTAATTCCTTAGGTGAGTCTGTAACCGTTGAAGGTTTTATACGAGCGTTAATTTCTATGTCATAACCTAACAATCATCTACCCCTAGATTGTCCTGTTAGATTAACCGGAAATTAGGTCCAATTCAATAGCTAGTGTCAATAGTCAATTGATATTTGAAATCATTTTATATATGATCAGTATACAAAAAGCATTAAGAACAAATAATTCTGAATAAGACTAGGATTGTGATTGCATTGAAAAGAGTTTATACAATCACATGGTTCAAACAACTCAAATTAAAATCATCTAAATGACCTGATCAAATGAAATTAGCTACTCATGTTCATAGAAATAAACAACATAAAAAGAAAATAAAACCAAGAGTTTCGTTGTTGCCGACGTTGCTATTGAATTTCTTTTCAATTGGTGTTGTTGTTGTACATACCGTAGCAGCTTCTCTTCAATCGCTCATATTGTTGTGTGTGATGCCTTTGTGCGTTATTATGTTATTGTCTCAAAACCGTTTTTATTTTTTTCCCTCATATCCCTTTCTTGTGTGGCGCTCCATGTATATATATGTATTTAGCAAACCTCTTTTTCATTGAATCGGGTCAGAATCTTCTTGGGTCAAAGCCTATAATCACACCAAGTAGCACACTCATGTCCTCCAACTCTCTTTAGCCTTAACAACATGTCACACTAACTGACCAATAATAATAATAATAATACACTACTTGACTCAATAAATTAAAAACAACAATTTATTTAAAATGACTCTGAATTAAATATTAAACTAATGAAAATAGATGAAAAATTTAACTAAAAGTACTCTAAATATGATATCACAAACTATCATCACATGGATAACTTATGTGCTTGGATTTCTTTCTTTCTTCTGTGGCCCTAAACACGGTCGGGATGGGTGACCGGCTGACCGCCCAAGGCACCACATACACCATTTTTTTTATAGTAATGTATAGATATAGTATGCAAAAATATTGAGAAGGGCACTAAATTTTTTATAATGGTATAGTTTAATAGTTAGAGGAATGCAACTTTTGGTATTTGTGTGTTCGTTAAAGAGTATCTTATTTTATGCATTTTTGCAAAAGAGATAAAATACAAAAGAATATATATGAAAACAAATAATAGACTAAATAATAATTAACATTGCTCCCCTAAAAAAAATTAATGAACATTGTTGATGTTTCTCATCTAATTTCAAAGTGGTAAGCGATGTAACTTATGTTTTTTATAAAATAATATAACCTTAAAAAAATTTATGCGGGTACTTATAAAAAATAAAATTAGTTATTTAATAGATGAAAGATACATAATACATAAATCTAATAGGGTTTCAAATTTACAGCCACTTTGTATTTCTTCCATATATAATATTTATTCTCATGAGACATGCATGACCCAAAGAGTCGTATTATATATGCATGTAGTTGGTGGTGGTATTTGTGATTGAAAGACATGACTCCAAGAGTCATATTCAATACATTAAGAATGAGAGAAATATGTATTACTTGCCAATATATTGGTGGTTCGTCCATTTAGTTGGCAGTGTTGTGTTGTGATTGAAATGCATGACTCCAACAATCATATTTAATTCATGAGAATTGGAGAAAATCAATTGTGTGTTATTTATCTAATTTTCAAAATTATTTTTTTAATTCAAACTTAATGATATATTAATTGTGTGTTTTTTTTATATATTTTCTTTAATTAATAAAATATGCATTCATTATGGTTCAATAAGTTTCTAAAATACTTCTCTTTGTCAATTGATCCAAGCAAGTTGTCAATCAATTCACAACAACTTTAAATGTTGATCCAAGCATGTTTAATTCATGAGATGGCGCATCTCTTTTCTAGTTTAACCAAGGTTCTGACCTGAATCCAGCCTTTTGGGTATGCATCAGCGTTAAAACTCTTAGAGAGAGTTTGCCACCCATTTGGGTCCCAGAAGGCTCGAGGGATTAGTCTCTGCAGTTGCACGCGGAGGATACCTGGTTTACGCAAAAAAAACTAGTTAGTTTTAAGAAATATAGTTTTTGTTATTATATATATATATATATATATATATATATATATATATATATAGTTTTTGTGTTATTTTGTGTTGTGACATTTATTAGATTTATTTGTTCTTTCTCTATTTTAACTGAATTTTTTATGCTCCAGGAACCTTGATACAAAATAAGCAAGTGTACTAACTTATATCGAAGTAATAATTTAATTCGTATCCACATGGACTGTTCTAATTTCTACTTGGAAATTTCATTAATATTCAGGATGTATGTAAATGGGGGTTGCCTTAGGCAAATTGGTTTAAGTTGCAATGATAAATAAATAACTGAAAGTAAACTTGGTTTAGAAATATATTGAGAGAAAGGATTAGGTCTTCCGAATCATCTGCTCATCACTCATTAATAATCTGCTTCTAAATCCTACAAACGCTATTTAATTCCGGACAATTAACAAAATAGCTTAGGTCAATTTCTTGACTCAGAGCTATCTTTTCTAATTATAATTTCCTAAGTCCTTAAGTGAACCTATAATCATCAAAGGTTTTTAACACGTTAATTTTAAAGTCGCAACCTAACAACTTTTCATCCCTAGATTGCCCGTTAAATTGAACAATATAAATGAGTCAAAGTTATAAGCTGGTGTCAGCAGTCATATAATCTCTAAAATCAATTATATTGGTCAGAATCATAAAAGCATTACGAACAATTTATACTGAATAAACTAGAATAACATTCATAAAATTCAGAGTTACAGATTACATTGTCATGAGTTAGAACAGAATCATCTAATGACCTAATCTCAAGAATATAGTTAAACATGATCAAATTAGCAAACAACATAGAGAGGAAATTAAACCAGATAGGATCATGAACCGTGGAGGTTGATCTTCGCTCAAAAGTTCATCACAGTTTGTTTTTCCCTTGTTGCTGCCTATTGCTTCCAAATCGTGATTCCTGGTGATGTCTCCCCAAAAAAACTCCCCCGGCGTCATGTGTGCAACTCCTCTTATAATTGATCCAACCTAGTTCTTTTTCATCTTTCAACCAATCACGTGTCATGGGCCACATAATTTGGTCAAATTATATTTGATATTTAGCCCTCTATACTACACATGTTGCTTTGTTTTTAATTGCTTTTTGTTTACTTCAGGGTGTTACTCTAGTCTTCCTTTAATTGTTGGTCATGTAGCCATTGATCAATGCAACAATAGGTAATAATACATTATTTGACTCAATAAATAAAAAATGACATTTTATTTAAAAAGACTCTAAACTAAGTACTAAAAACTAAACCAAAACACATAAAAACTCACTGAAAAACACCATATGACAACATGTCATCAAACCTCCAAGTCACTCAAGGTGTCCAACCTCCACAACAAATTCAAAATTTGGAACAAAATCCTTGAGGTCACCATCACCCCGGGCTCGAAGACAACTCTGCTCACTTTATCAACTGGGACTAGAAGTTCATAATGTACCATCTGGACAAGAATGAGAAGATCAACCTACCTTTGATCTTGTTCATATATCTCATGAATTGCATTATGAATCAAGGGATGGGAAGAAGCCCAAGTGGTAGATTCCTTTCGAAAGTGCGAATTTTGAGCTACTCTATCAAGGGCAAGTAATTCCTTTGCTGAAGAAGTTGAACATGGTCGAGGATCTGAAAGTTGTCACTGGGACATCCTTCAATGCAAATGACTTGTTTGTAATGAAGTTGTTCCCCAAGGACAACATGATTAAACCCAAGAAAGCATCTGGAGCTAGCCCCCAAAGCATTTGGATCAGATCAAGGACTTCCTAATAATCACTAAGCATGATCATCTTGAGGTCATCACTCATAACAACTTATGTTGCTCTAGCTAAACCGCATGAATGGAAAATTCCAATAGAACATCCAGACGCCCCTCTAGACATCGACAACAGGAAGCCCGGAACCAAAATAAAGAAGTAGGTTTTGAATTCCTCTAATGAAGATAATTCTAATGATGAGCCTCTCATAAAAGGGAAAAGGAAAGATAAGACTCCCTCTGATGAAGAATCCATGGACGATGATGAGCCTTTCATCAAAATGTATGGCAAAGGAAAAGGTAAGTCTCCTTCTGCATCTAACCCTAAGATTATTCATGAGATTTTCTATCTTCCTTCCCCCTCTCAACCCTCTTCACCCATACCATCTCCTCCACATTCTTTTAACATTTCACCCTCTCCACCACAAGAACAAATCACTCCAACTCCTTACCGACATAGATCCTCGAACCCTCTGCTCCCACTCTCTCTGAACCATTTTTCACAAAACAATAACCACAACCTTTTGCCTATATATCTACTGCAACCCTAATTCCCTCAACCATTGTTCCTTCTATCTCTTCTGCTAATAAAAATCAACTTCAAAAATATATGAAAGATTCAGCAACTATGAAGAAATATCAGCAACCTGGTGAAGCCAACACCTCCATCTCTGATCCTTTACCCTCTGACGGTGACCCTTCTCCTTCTGAACCCTCTGACTCTCATATGTTTTTATACCATTAATCTTAATAGTTAATCCCAAATGAAAAATATGGGGACATGTAACTCATTTGATTGGGCTAAGAGATTAAAAAAAATAAAAGTCAAGGGTTTGAATTCTGAAAAATAAGAAAATATATACTAACATAACAATTTTTTTGGTACAACACTAACATAACAATTAACATTTTAAAACTTGTCATTTAAAAAAAAAAATCAATGAAAAACAGAAAAAGTCTCCTTGCTTTAGAAGAAGCAATTTAGCTCTTATGAAACAATATAACTAACATGAATATCAATCAAAATATAACTAAACAACATGCTTTCTATAAAAAATAAAAATGAAACTAAACAACATGCTACCAATAAAAAATAATGACATACAATTTTCTATCATTTGGAATTCAAGTGTGAAGTATCCGTCTATTTGTGTTTGTCGTGGGTTTGTCACTTGATAGATTTTCAATCCGTTTGAATTGAGTTATGTTTTACTTTATGCATTTTATATAAATAAATAAGTTTTTATGTATTATTCATAAGTTTATTAAGATAGTTTATGAAAAACTGTGTGCGAATATACAATTTTCGTTAATAAAAACTTAAAAATTACCATAAAATTTATTTATTTGCGTAAGTTATTTTTTTATAAGTTAAAAAATAAGTCATCTAAACGAACACACTCTAATGTTTGTTTTTCCTTTTTACCGCTGGTTATGTTTTTGTGTTTTGACTCTTGTTAAATTCTATATGTGCACACTTTGTGCTAGCTAGGATATAATTGTTGGTAATGTATATATTTTTACCTTCTTAAAAGAAAGTATGAATGGTAGGATAGTTCTATATACCAAAGTGAACTAAATAAAAGATAAATGATAATTATTACTATTTTAAATTTTAAAAATGACAAATATAAAAAGAACAATTTTTTTTATAAAAAAAAGTAACACTTCAAAAGAAACAAGAATAGTATTTAATAAACATAATGTTCATAAACTCAATTAACCAGTAAAAAAAATAAAAAATATGGAATGTAATTTATAAATTAAGGGAAGATATATTTTTAAAATCAGGAAGTATTTGATAATTTTTATGAAAAATGTTGTTTTGTGCAAAACAATACAGAACGGCTTGTCAAAAAATTATACAATGTTGTTATAAAATATGATAAAAAGAGTATGATATTCGATATATTTGCCTCGTTAAAAACCTTACTAAAAAAATTCATTGGGACAAAATCATGGTGAAAAGAAAAAAGAGTGTAGAATATATTTATTTCTCCCCCACAACCAAACAATCGATGAATATTAATCTTTTTGTACTAGTTGCTCAAAAGTGTTACTTGGGAGTTACTTTCTAAAGGGTATTCAAGATTATCACATGAACAAATTTGTTGGATGTTTAGATCACCACTCTTCTGTACATGAAAAAGAACTTTGAAAAAATGTTTTTTTTTTCCTATCTTCCTTAATGTACCATCCTTTCAACTCATCAATGTACATTGTATTATATTCATTAGGGATTGTTGCAATCATTCTTCTATGTGTTTAATCATAGACCTCAATCAAAACATTAATGTTGAGGATCAGAAAATAACCCTAATATCTAAAATAACAAATAATATATGATAGCATGAATAATTGTCAAAGTACATTATTGTCCTTCAACTGAACTAAAATATGATACTTCAAGACTAATTAGCTCTTCATTATTTGCATGAATTTTCAATTGATATTTTAAAATTGGTGTATTTTTTTTCGTTTTCAACAACACATCATATTATATGTATTTGACCGAACAATCTGCTACAACTTTCCCTCAAAAAAAAAATCAGTCTACAACTTATCTTCACATTGTTGTATATTTAATTCTTGATGGTAAACTATTCAATAATTTTTAGTGGGAGCAAAACTTAATTTTAATGAAGAATGTTTTTTTTTTCATTTACTTATAACAAAACAACCTATTTTTTTCTTTGTTTGGTGTATGTGAAGTGACTAGACTCTTACAACGTATCTCGACTATACTATCATCGATATCAAATGTGACTAGACTATTATAAATAAAAAATTACTTTTTAAATTCATAGAATAATTGAAGTATTTGGTATATATAAACAAATACATTAGTTTTTCAAAAAATTTAAAAATAATTTTGTATTTATAATAGTGACGGAATATTTACATTTAGTGCCCGATTGACGACACATCGTGAATATGTAAGTAGGGATGCTATTATACACACTTGATTACAATATCAAATGTCAAAGTCTTAGATAATTATCATAGCTGCCATTAAGGCATTATGGAGGCTACACTTACATTATTTAAAAAAGGCAAGGAATCGCAGACTTCAGTCAACACATAGCCCATTGATCATTTCCTTATACTGACCGGATTTTATAATTATTAGTTGAGAAATTTTTGCATGGTCTTGTCCTTAACACATCATCTTTGACAGGGGCGGATTCAGTACACACTGAGGGTGTGCACCTGCACACCCTGAACTTTTAAAATTTTCACCAATACCCCTGTTTTTTTTGCACTTTGCACATCTTGAATATTTTTATTTGCACCTTAGACCCAATTGAGCCCAAGTCTGAAAAACTACTCTCATAATTCACTTTCCCACTTTTCTCTAACTTCTCACTCTATCTTAATTTCTCTCCTCTCAACTTTAACACAACATACGTCTAACCTATATCAATCTCCACCATAACACCACCACCAGTCCACCACAGCAGCTCCGCCGGCGGCTGAGATGCGCCACCACTACACACACTCTGCCAGCCTCTCTCACACTGGGTTTTCTCTACAACTCGCGATCTCCACCATAACACACTATGTCGGTCTCTCTCTCATTTGTTAGTGGCCGCCGTACCCGCCGTACCCACCTCTCTCACTAAGGTAATGGATCTTGATCTTAGGGTTTTTAGAAATTTTCAATTGGGATTTTAAGTCAGGGTTCAATAAAATTCGAATTTGGGATTTTATAATTAGGGTTCAATAAAATTCAATTTTGTAGTATGGTGTTAGTGAATTAGTGATGAATCAAACTGGGTTCCTTTGTTATGGTGTTTTTTTATTCCATAGTTTTTTTTTATTCCATATTTAACTGGGTTTTTATTCCAAACTGTGAAAACTCTATGATTTACTGTTTTGTTTTTGTGTAAGTGATGATTGAATTAGGCAAGAAAGGGAAAGAAAACTAACAGAATACTGAATTAAGCAAGAACAGGGAATTAAAAAGAAAAGTTTGAATTCATTTTAATTATTCACATTGTTTTGTTTTTGTGTAAGTGTCTAACAATCTAAGTGATGATTGAATTAGGCAAGAAGGCAAAGAAAAGAATACTGAATTATTAATTAAGCAAGAACAGGGAAAGAAAAAGAAAAGTTAGAATGTGTTAGTTAATTCAATTACCAAATGACTAGAATGTGTTAGTTTAAGCAAGAACCATGATGATTTGGTTTACCAATTACCAAATGAATATGAATGTGATACCATAATATTATGATGTAATTTGAAATAAATTACTGCTAATGCTTTACATTATTCCCAAGTTGTTTTTCCTTCTACCTTTCCTTGTTCTTTCTTTGTGAAAGTTGTATACAAATTGAAATAAGGTAAAAATTTATCACATGGTATGCTGCATAGTTCCAACACTAGTACACCTCCAATAATTTTCCTTGTTCTCTGGTTTAAACATTTTCTTCACCTATTTGAATCATTAGTACACCTCCAATAAATGAATATCTTTTGGAATTTCAACACACAACCATCCAAGTCTGTTTTGGTGTCTAATCATTTGAAGCCTCCAATAAAAAATGTAGAGATCTATATTCACAAGTTCACTTGCTACCTCAAAATCATGTAGATTCCACAATAATTTATCAAATATGTATATAGTGCCTCTGTTCTGTAAATAGAAAATAGTAAGCTACCATTTTGTTGTTGTTAGTTTATTCACACATGCTTTGTTTTTGTTGTTGTAGGACTCTTTTTGAAGGTTATATGTAAATCTTTTTGATACATTATACATTGAGTACGGTTATATGTAAATCTTTTTTAGGGCTAAGCAGAGGACCCGAACCCGACCGAAACCGATAAAACCGAATCTGAATTTTGTCAATCGGGCGGGTTTGAATGGGTTAAACGGGTCACGGGTGAAGCAAGACAGTTTCAGGTGGGTTAATACGGTCGGGGTCGGTTTTGCCCAAAACAAAACCGTTATAACCGAACCCGACCGAACACTTACTCAAAAATAAGGACTGGCTATTAAAGCCCAACAGAAAACCAGCCCAAACTAATATCCAATCCAATACACATCATATAAATATCAATTTTCACATACCATCCTTCCAAACCCTAATTGTTGAAACGGCAGCCATCACTTTCCAACCTCAAACCCAAACAACACCCTCCAATAGTCCAATCTCCATCGTTCTCTCAAAAATCTTCACTCTCCTTTGGTAAGAAAAAATAAGCATTAGTTTCATTACTCACTCTTTTCACTTTGAGTTTTTCCCTTCACCATATTTTTCTTGTTTTGTAGTTTTTTTTTTCGATTTTTATTCCTTGTAAATATTTTTTTACGAAAATTAGGGCTTTAGTTCACTCAGTTCATTGCTTCAAGTTTAAACTGTATATCTTTTTTGTATGTTTTCTTCCATAAAAATTAGGGTTTGAAATCTCTAAGGGTTTCCTAATTTTCTCTCTATTTCTGGGTTCAAACTTGAAAACATTAAGTTTTGGCTTCAAATCTCTATTTCTTTCTTTTTCATTATGGAAAAATGGTACTTTTCTGATTTTTTTTTTTTTTTTTTATTTTGATTGTATGTTTAATGTTATTTCTTTATTTTGAATACAGAGAGGAAGAAAAATTCTCATTTACTTCATTGTAACTAGCTGACACAATCTGTTGGAGAAATGGAACCAGTTGAAAATAGTAAGTTATTTTAATTCTATAATTTATTAAAAGTTGTTATTATTTGAAATTGTCTATATATTACTTTTGTAAGAAAACTTAACTTTTGTTTAAAAATTTGTTTCAAGTGGTTATGCTGTACCAGCATTTAGTCTTTTAGTTACAGCAGTTTGCTGCAACATTCCTGTTATTTATGTTATATCAGTAGTCGAAACTGATTTAACCAGATTCTGTTATTACTACGATTAGTTCAAAGCTTGTATTACAGTTACTTATATTATATATAGCACAAGGTATCTCTACGTAGATAGGATTTTATATTCATGTAAACTCTCTACATTATAACAAAATTAGAAAGATTGAGTGATCATAGAGAAAGCGGCGGAAATAGGGTGTTGAAAGGACTTGGATGATATTGTATTGTTTCTCAATAATGGTGATACAAAGAAGGTTTATATCTTCTCAGTGAATCATTTTGCTCCCTCTTCTATTAAATTCGGGCACTTTTATATTTTGTAGTTTAGAGTTTTGATTTGATCTTGCTACTATTTTTCTGATTTTGTGGTTATTCTTAACAGAGTTTTCAATTCCATAACATTTACAACTATAATACAGATTCAACATCTAGGACCCCATACTAATCACTTATCACATAAACAAAGAAAAATCATAACTTAGAAGACCATGTTTCAGTGGGAAGAGATAAACACAAGATTTTTTTTTTCATTCGTTGATGTGTAAGTCCATAAACAAGGATATAATTAATGAAGTAATATATGTCATTTGATTGGTGCATTGCTACACTACAGTCTAAGCCATTGGTTTCCATTTATGAAGTTAATGTTCAAGAAAGGCTTTGCTTTTTTTATATTTGCTTTTCCATATTGTGCTGTTTTAAAAATTTTATCTATTTTATTTTAACAAGGCATTGTATCAATTTAAATAGCATGTTTCATTTTTCAGTATCTATTTGTTGGATGCTGCTGCTGCCTCCCGTAGTCTTATAACTGAGTTCAGTTATGTTGCTGCCCACTTCAAATCTGCCAAACTTGTGTTGCTATGTCAATTTTTGCAAAAGGTTTGTCAATTTCCATTCAAGAATAAATCAGTTCATGCTCTTTGATTCAATTGCTTGTTATTTTGAAATATAACTTAGTTTTTGTATTAGGCTGCCATGGCCGATGGGAATTTGCAACAAGCTGTTGCCAACATAATTTTACTTGTTCCAAGACTTGTTGCCATTTGGCTGATGTTGGAGTCTACACTTGTTGCTTCAGGCCTCTCCCCTAACCAAATTTGGATACAATTTTCAAATGAGGTGATTAAGTGATATAATATCTCTCAGTTTGATGTTTGATTAATATACTAAACCACATGTGTTAAGGATGGCATAACAAGTTAATGCTACAATCATACAACTATGTACTGTTGGTTTATTTCTTAACTTAATTTAATTGATATCTCATTTTTTGTAGGAATTGATGGAACTTTGTTGGCATTGGCAGTAGCAGTAAAAAACCATAGAATGGACAAATGTTAATGCCATGTTCTGATTTGTCTAGAATTTTTTTCTCATTTGGGTATGTAATATATTTCGATGGTGGATTAGATTTGGTATAATTGTAAGACGACTTGTGCGAATGCGATCCAAGTCAAGCAGGGACAAAACTTAGTATTATTAGGTTCAGTTTATTATCTATTAGGCACACTTGTTGTTGTTGTGCTAGTAGCATATGATTTGAATTGCTAGATGTTGCATGTTGATGCTAAGACTTAAGTAGCTATTGCACAAGTGCTCTGCCAATGAATGTTGCTCTTATAATGACTATTAGTATTTTAATATATTTTATTATATATCATTAGATCCTTTTAAGACTAGAAATTACATTATATCATTAAATTAAATGAGTTTTTTTGATCAAGTGAGCATTCATTTAGTTTCTGTACAATGATGTTTGGGCATAAAAAAGACTCCCAATGATTTTTGGGTTTAAAAGTGGAATTTAAAAAAATGTAGAATTTTTATATTATTTAAAAAAAAAGCTCATTTAAAGAATGCCCATAACCGATCCAACCCACCCGCCTAAACCGATACCCGCCCAAACCGAGACCCGCCCAAACCGAAAGTGTATATGGGCGGAATTGGGCCTTGGAATAAGGTGATCGGTTTCATCCATCATGGCAGGTTTATCCCCGAACCCGCCCGAACCCGACCGTTGCTCTACCCTAATCTTTTTGATACACTATACATTGAGTACAATGTAATATTTTGAGTATGTTACTTTTATATGCATGATTATTATTATTATTATTATTATTATTATTATTATTATTATTATTAAAGTTTTATATTTTGCACCCCCTGGCCTAGGGTCCTGGATACGCCACTGATCCTTGAATTATTAATAGTTTAACACTATTAATATATCCAAAGATGCATAAAATACTCATGTCATAACCGCGTTGTTCCATGGATTCTCCAATATAATGCATATCCTTTCAATATATACCCATGCACCGTTCCTTTCTTTCTCATTAATTTCACAATCAACAACAATTGTCTCTTCTTTAGTAAACCAAAATTGTTTCTACTCTTCCTTTAGTTTATGTCACATTCACCTAACATAATACAACAAGTATGGCAAATATGCAACCTCAATTGAACGACGCTAACTACTGGTCTACCGTTCCATTGGCACCAGGACAATCCAGCAGCAGCTACAACCAAAGCTGAAGGTGAGAAAAACACACAAGAAGGGGGGGTTGAATTGTGTGGGTAAATTCTTTTCTTTCTCAAAAACTTATGTTAAGTTCAGATTCTGATATAGATCAGTTCTGAACCTATTTTCAGAGTTGTTTGTGCAGCGGATAAAAAGTAAATGAGAGAGGGAAAGAGAGACACAAGAGTTTTTATACTAGTTCCTTCCACAAACCGGAAGTAGTCTAGTCCCCCTGTCACTTACAGGAGATTTGAACTATAATCAACTGATTACAATTGCTCAAAGCACAAAGCTAAGAGACTTCCAATGCTCAAGCACTTAGCAAGAGACTTCTATGCTCAAAACACAAAGTTAAGAGACTTTTATGCTCAAAACACAAAGTTAAGAGACTTCTAGTTGCTTAAACACTTAGTAAGAGACTTCTAAATTGCTCAAGCACGCAGGCTGAGACTTGAACCAAACTGATTTACAAAGAAAATAAGTTTAAGTTGAACACTTGATAAAATATCAGAGGTGTTCACAAAATACAACTCAGTTTAAGACTCTAAACTTAAGAAATTCTAAGATGAGAAGTTTGTAAGAATTTCTAAGAGTTTTTAATGACTTTCGAATTTTTGACAGCAAAACAGAGCACAAAGATTCAGTCTATAATTTCTTGAGTCTTAGCAATTTTCTTCTTCAAATCTTCACCCTTTTATAGAGAATAAAAGAGCTGTTGAGAATTGCCCAGAAATCCAGCAAAGAGTCGTTGCAAAAGAGAAGCTAGGTCCAGCTGAAATGTGTGCTAAATTGCAGAAAACAGAGCACGCAATTTTTGAATTGTTTTCCTTAAAAACTGGAGAATGTTTCTTCGAAGGAGGCAACTGTTCCATTGAGTTGTTCTGACATTGCAGGCATTTAATGCTGACAGTGACAATTGCTTTTCCTTAAGAACTCAGACTTCAGAAGCTTCTTCAGGAACTGTTCATCAGAAGCTCTCTTCAGATGCAGGTCTCAGACGCACCCTTCAGAAGCACTGTTCATCAGACGCACTTCTTCAGACGTTGACTTTCGTTGACCTTCAGACACAGTCTTCAGACGTTGACTTTTGTTGA
The DNA here is from genome assembly GCA_018208015.1 of Medicago ruthenica. Lineage (NCBI taxonomy): Eukaryota > Viridiplantae > Streptophyta > Magnoliopsida > Fabales > Fabaceae > Medicago > Medicago ruthenica. Next base: position 180,071 of record WNNG01000600.1, on the reverse strand, counting down.
CTTTCAGACTCAGTCTTCAGACGTTGACTTCTGTTGACCTTCAGACTCAGTCTTCAGACTCTGGCTTCAGAAGCTGCTTCAGACACAGTTTTGCTTCATACTTGCAACACAGGCTTCTTGCTATCCTTCTTGCTCTTAGCTTGTTCTTCCATAACCAATGTTAATTACCAAACTTTAAGTACATGGTTCTGCACACTTAGAATCAAGCATTAGCAATTCCAATTTTCTTTTTAACACTTTGTTATCATCAAAACCCAAAAGAGAGTTGTTCATACATTTTGTTCCAACAATCTCCCCCTTTTTGATGATGACAAACACAAGTATTAATAGAAAATTGTTGTTAATTTAATTAACAAGTTGACTGCAGGGTGTGAGGTTTGCAAGCTCCCCCTGAGTCTGATCCAGGTTAATTAAATTCAGTTTAAATAAAAAAGGTGAGAATTTCAGAATTGTTGTTAACTTTAATTAACAAGTTGACTTCAGGATGAGGTTTGCAAGCTCCCCCTAGGTCTGATAACCCACGAGGTGAGGTTTGCAAGCTCCCCTTGAATCTTATCCAAGTTAATTAAATTTAACTTAAAACAATAAAGTGAAATTATCACTCAGAATTGTAAATAACAAGCTGACTTCAGGGTATGAGGTTTGTAAGCTCCCTGAGTCTTATCCAAGTTATTTAAATTCATTTCAACTCAATAAAGAGTAATGTATCTCACAAAAACTAATTCAGAGGCTAAGAGATAATAAACTGTTCTCATAAGTTAATTTTAATCAAAAATTAACTTATATTCTAAGCCCAGGAGCCTTAATACTTGTTTACTTTTACTCCCCCTTTTGTCATCAACAAAAAGAAAATTTCCAGAATTTTAAGAGAGTTTGAAAACATGTGAGATAAAAAATGTTCAGAGCATTTTTGTTCAGTACAATCTATCCAGTATTGTTCAGTACCACTTAATTGGTTTTAGGAAACTGAAAACAGATCATTTTGTTCAGTACCACTGAACTCTTTCAGAAAAACAGAGCATTTAGTTTAGTGCTGCTGAACCAGTTCAGACAAAACTGATCAGAGTTTTTGAAAAAAGGGTCTGAAAAAACTGAACATGTCTGATACCAAATTTGAGCATTTATGATGAAGAAAAATGAAAGTGTGTCTGTGTTTTTGTTTAAACATTTCAGAACTGAAAACAGAAAAAACACATTTGCACATTGATGACTTTAGGAGGGACAAAGTATAACTTTCAAAGCTTAATTCATCATTGCCCAGGGTTATAACTTATCAGATTCTGACCAAAAGTTAGATAACTATGCAGATTTAGAAGTCAGAAATTCAAATTCTGAAACTCAGACTCTGAAGTTTTTCAGAGGCTTAACTTTCTTCAGACTCTCAAAGTGAGTGACTGATAAGTCTTAGCTTCTGATGAACTTTAGAATCTCAGTTTCTATTCAGAGTCAAGCAATTTTTCAAGAGATAAAATGCATGTTCAGATTCTTTTTAATAAAGTTAAATCTGTCTTCTGTGAGGGGTTTTGTAAATATGTCAGCCCATTGATGATCAGTATCAATGAATTGAATATCCAAAACACCCTTCTGAACATAATCTCTTATAAAATGATGTTTAATTTCTATATGCTTGTCTCTAGAATGCAGAATTGGATTTTTAGACAAACAGATTGCAGCAGTATTATCACAGTAAATATGAATGCTGTTTTCATGAATCTGATAGTCTTCCAACTGATGTTTCATCCAGAACAGTTGTGTGCAACAACTTGCAGCTGAGATGTATTCTGCTTCTGTTGTTGACAAAGCAATAGTTGCTTGTCTTTTGCTGGCCCAGGATATCAGATTCCCATCAAGAAATTGACAATTTCCACTGGTGGATTTTCTTTCAATCCTTTCCCCAGCATAATCAGCATCACAGAATCCAACTAGCTTATAATCTAAGGATTTCTTATACAGAAGTCCCAGATTAGTTGTTCCCTTCAGATACCTGAAGATTCTCTTGACAGCAGTCATATGAGATTCTCTAGGATCTGACTGGAATCTTGCACACAGACATACACTAAATAAAATATCTGGCTTAGAAGCAGTTAAGTATAACAGAGAACCTATCATACCTTTGTAGAGCTTCTGATCTACTTTTGAGCCAGTATCCTCTTTGCTTAAAGTGCAGGTTGGATGCATTGGTGTTGTCATCAGTTTACAATCTTCAAGCTGGAACTTCTTCAGAAGGTCCTTTGTATATTTAGACTGATGAACATACACTCCATCTTTGCATTGGTTGATTTGAATTCCAAGAAATAACTTCAATTCTCCCATCATGCTCATTTCAAATTCATCATGCATTAACTTGGAAAATTCTTTGCAAAGAGAGGCATTAGTAGAACCAAATATGATATCATCAACATAAATTTGCACAATTAAGATGTCTTTCTTAAGAGTTTTTCTAAAGAGTGTATTGTCAACTTGTCCTCTTACAAAATCATTTTTAAGTAAGAAATTACTTAGTCTTTCATACCAAGCTCTGGGAGCTTGTTTCAGACCATATAAAGATTTCTTAAGTTTAAAAACAAAATCTGGATGTTTTACATCTTCAAAACCAGGAGGTTGTTTAACATAAACTTCTTCAGAAATAACTCCATTTAAAAAAGCACTCTTAACATCCATTTGATATAAGATGATATCATGATTAACTGCATAGGAAAGAAGTAACCTGATTGCTTCCAGTCTTGCAACTGGAGCAAATGTCTCAGTGTAGTCTATTCCTTCCTGCTGACTGTAGCCTTGAGCAACCAGTCTTGCTTTGTTTCTGATCACTTCTCCTTGTTTATTAAGCTTGTTTCTGAACACCCATTTTGTTCCAATAATGTTCTTGTTGTTTGGTTTTGCAACTAAATCCCAGACATCATTTCTTTGAAACTGGTTCAGTTCTTCCTGCATAGCTACAATCCATCCATCATCTGCAAGTGCTTCATCAGCTGTTGTGGGTTCAATCATTGACAGAAGTCCAACCAAAGATTCATTCTGACAGAATGCTGATCTGGTCTTTCTTGGACTGTTCTTGTTTCCAATGATCAGCTCCTCAGGATGTGAAGACTTGTATTTAAATGAGGTTCTGGGTGGATTAGCTTCTGAAGAATCATCAAGGGCTTGTTCAGAACCATTTTGATCTTGATTGGCTTCAGGAGGAGTGTCAGCATCTGAGAGTTTTTTCAGAATTTTTAGCTTCTGAACTTTCTTCAGACTCTGAACTCTGTTCAGGTTCTGAAGGGTCTTCTGATAGCCTAATGTCTACAAAACTCTCAACCAGCTCTGGTATTTCATTACCATGTTTCTTATCATCAAATCTAATGTGTATTGATTCTTCAACAACATGTGTTTAAGAATTATACCCCTGTATGCTTTAGATCTCTCTGAGTATCCTAAAAAGATACCCTTTTGAGCCTTAGCATCAAATTTCTTTAGGTAGATCTTATTGTTCAGAATGTAACAAGTACAACCAAACTGATGAAAATAAGAAATGCTTGGTTTTCTTCCTTTAAAAAGTGCATATGCTGTTTTATTCAGAATAGGTCTGATATAGATTCTGTTCTGAATATAACATGCTGTGTTAACAGCTTCTGCCCAAAAGTACTTTGCAATTTTAGATTCATGGATCATGGTTCTGGCCATTTCTTGCAAAGATCTGTTCTTTCTCTCTACAACTCCATTTTGTTGTGCAGTTCTAGGAGAAGAGAACTCATGGAGAATTCCATGATCTTCACAAAAATTTTCAAATGGTTCATTTTCAAATTCACCACCATGATCACTTCTGACTTTTAAAATTTTCAAGTCATTTTCAATTTGTACTTGTTTGCAGAATTTGTTAAACACATCATATGTTTTATTTTTGGTTCTAAGGAATTTAACCCAAGTCCACCTACTGTAATCATCAACAATTACATGCCCATACTTCTTCCCATTGATTGAAGCTGTTCCAACAGGACCAAACAAATCAATGTGAAGCATTTCTAAGGGTCTTGAGGTAGAAACAATGTTTTTGGATTTAAAAGATGTTTTAGAAATTTTACCTATTTGGCATGCTCCACAAAGAGCATCTGAGTGATAGTCAATGTTTGGTAAGCCCCTGACCAGTTGCAACTTGCTAAGCTTAGAGATGAGTCTCCAGTTAGCATGTCCCAACCTTTTGTGCCATACCAATTTCTCATCACTCACAGACAGAAGACAAACTACCTTCTGTTCAACCAGTTCTGAAAAGTTGATTTTATAAACATTGTTTTTCCTATTTCCTTTGAAAACAACAGATTTATCTTTGTTGTTGATTACAGTGCAAGTGTTCTTATTAAACATGACATCATAACCACTGTCACATAATTGACTTATGCTAAGTAGATTATGTCTAAGTCCATCTACCAACCAGACATCATCAATGGACAGGGAAGAATTACCTATCTTACCAGTACCAATGATCTTTCCTTTCTGATTTCCTCCAAACCCCATTGTTCCTCCCTCTTTCATGATCAGGGTTTGGAACATAGACTTGTCTCCTGTCATATGACGCGAGCAACCACTGTCCAGGTACCAAGACCTTTCCTTTTCTTTGGATGACAAGCATATCTGCAATTGAAATTATCTCAGACTTAGGTACCCATATCTTTATGGGTCCTCTATGGTTAGTCTTGAAAGGATAAGGTTTATTTTGCACCTTTTGTCTGACATTTTGAGGTTTGAAAGGTTTTGAATAGACTGGTTTAGTAATTTTTGAAGGTTTCATAAACCCAGTCTTAGTAAAATTTGAGTTTGAATTTTTCAGACTCTGAGACTTACTTGTCTTAGGTTCTGAACTCTTCAGACTCTGAACATTTTCAGGTTTAGAGTCTGATTTTCTCATAATCTTAGGCTTAGGACCTTTTGGTTTAGACTTTGGCAAGGTTTTGAAATATGCCATCATCTTTCCCTTAGGTTCAGAAGCTTTAGATTCTGAGCAGTTCAGAACTTCAGACTTAGCAGTCTCAGTTTCTGTTAACTTCTGTTTCTCAGAACTGTCAGAAGCAGGCACAAAGCACACCTCAGTGCCTTTCACAATACTTTCAGAACAGGGTGGTATTTTTGATTCATTTGAAAGATTGAATGAATCATTATTGAAACCTATACCTTCACCTCTGTTTCTGTTAGTGTTATAAATCATAGAAGCAACCTTACTTCTATTGATTCCAGTTAAAATAAAATCCTGAAGAGCAATTTCATGTTCATTTGGAATTTCTTCAGGTTTCTTATGAGCCACATCTCTGAGTTCTCTAACTTCTTCATCAATCTCAATGATGTGATTCTGAAGTTTGAGATTCTCCTCAGTCAGCAAGTTATGTTTATTTTTCAAAGATTTTAATTGACCTAACTTGCTTTTGAGGTGGTTCATAAGATCTTTAACTGTTTCAATCATTTTAGAACGTGTAAGTTCAGAATATACCTCATCTTCATTATCAGAGTCTGAACATGATTCTGCATCAGAAAATGTTGTTGCCATTAAAGCCAGATTTGCTTCCTCTTCATCATCAGACTCAGAGTCATTGTCAAGATCATCCCATGTTGCCATAAGACTCTTCTTGAGTTTGTTTCTGAAGTTGCTTGTTTTAGAGCTGATCTTCTTTGATTTCTCTTTTGACTTGTCCTTCTGAAGTTCAGGACAATCAACAATAAAATGACCAGGCTTCTTGCAATTGTAGCAACCCTTCTGATCTTCCCTCTTGGAACCAGATCCTTTAAAGTTGCTGCTTCTGTTAGAGAATTTCTTCTGTATTTTCATTAAGTACTGAAATCTTTTGGAAAGCATTGCAAGCTCCTCAGCATCTGAATCTTCTTCAGAATTTCCCTCAGGAAATTCTTCATCAGATTCAATAGCTTTTAGAGCTTTTACAGACTTTCTTTTGGATTTCAGTGCTATTGACTTAGACTCTCTAACAGAATCATCTTCATTAAGTCCCAGTTCATGCACTTTGAGGGAGCTTATAAGATCTTCAATACTTAGAGTATTTAGATCTTTAGCTTCCTCAATAGCAGTCACTTTGGGTCTCCATTTAGATGGCAGACTTCTGAGGACTTTATTCACATGATCAGCAGTAGTATAGCTTTTCTTCAGAATCTGAAGTCCAGAAACTAGAGTCTGAAATCTTGAGAACATAGTCTCAATATTTTCATTCTCCTGCATTCTGAACAGCTCATACTGTTGAACAAGAATATTAGCTTTTGCTTCTCTAACCATTTTGTTACCTTCATAGTTAGAGCAGAGGGATTTGAAGATGACTCTGGCTGTTGATTTATCACTCAGCTTCTGATACTCAGTGTGAGGTAGAGAATCCACAATGACACCTCTAACATTGTGATGCTTTCTGTATAACTTCCTCTCAGCATCACTCAGGCCTCTTCTGTTGACAGCTACACCTTCTTCATCAACTGGAATAGAAATTTCATCTTCTATGATATCCCATAAGGAATCATCAATTCCAATGATGTGGCTGTATATCTTGCTTTTCCACCATGAGAATTTCTCTGGATCACCAGTAAACATTGGAGGTTTATTATGTGAACGAGATTTTCTTTCATCTGTACCATAGTCATATGATACAGAAGTGTGATTACCAGGAGGAGGAGGAGGAGGTGGAGGGAAACCACTAGAAGACATTTTTCTCAGGATCTTATACTGACTCACTGTTAGGTGATTGAATATCAGAACCGGAGCTCTGATACCAACTGAAGGTGAGAAAAACACACAAGAAGGGGGGGTTGAATTGTGTGGGTAAATTCTTTTCTTTCTCAAAAACTTATGTTAAGTTCAGATTCTGATATAGATCATTTCTGAACCTATTTTCAGAGTTGTTTGTGCAGCGGATAAAAAGTAAATGAAAGAGGGAAAGAAAGATACAAGAGTTTTTATACTAGTTCCTTCCACAACCGGAAGTAGTCTAGTCCCCCTGTCACTTACAGGAGATTTGAACTATAATCAACTGATTACAATTGCTCAAAGCACAAAGCTAAGAGACTTCCAATGCTCAAGCACTTAGCAAGAGACTTCTATGCTCAAAACACAAAGTTAAGAGACTTTTATGCTCAAAACACAAAGTTAAGAGACTTCTAGTTGCTTAAACACTTAGTAAGAGACTTCTAAATTGCTCAAGCACGCAGGCTGAGACTTGAACCAAACTGATTTACAAAGAAAATAAGTTTAAGTTGAACACTTGATAAAATATCAGAGGTGTTCACAAAATACAACTCAGTTTAAGACTCTAAACTTAAGAAATTCTAAGATGAGAAGTTTGTAAGAATTTCTAAGAGTTTTTAATGACTTTCGAATTTTTGACAGCAAAACAGAGCACAAAGATTCAGTCTATAATTTCTTGAGTCTTAGCAATTTTCTTCTTCAAATCTTCACCCTTTTATAGAGAATAAAAGAGCTGTTGAGAATTGCCCAGAAATCCAGCAAAGAGTCGTTGCAAAAGAGAAGCTAGGTCCAGCTGAAATGTGTGCTAAATTGCAGAAAACAGAGCACGCAATTTTTGAATTGTTTTCCTTAAAAACTGGAGAATGTTTCTTCGAAGGAGGCAACTGTTCCATTGAGTTGTTCTGACATTGCAGGCATTTAATGCTGACAGTGACAATTGCTTTTCCTTAAGAACTAAGACTTCAGAAGCTTCTTCAGGAACTGTTCATCAGAAGCTCTCTTCAGATGCAGGTCTCAGACGCACCCTTCAGAAGCACTGTTCATCAGACGCACTGTTCATCAGACGCACTTCTTCAGACGTTGACTTTCGTTGACCTTCAGACACAGTCTTCAGACGTTGACTTCTGTTGACCTTCAGACTCAGTCTTCAGACGTTGACTTCTGTTGACCTTCAGACTCAGTCTTCAGACGCACTCTTCAGACGCAGTCTTCAGACTCTGCCTTCAAAAGCTGCTTCAGACACAGTTTTGCTTCATACTTGCAACACAGGCTTCTTGCTATCCTTCTTGCTCTTAGCTTGTTCTTCCATAACCAATGTTAATTACCAAACTTTAAGTACATGGTTATGCACACTTAGAATCAAGCATTAGCAATTCCAATTTTCTTTTTAACACTTTGTTATCATCAAAACCCAAAAGAGAGTTGATCATACATTTTGTTTCAACAAAAGCAACCATAGAAGTTGTTGTAGTTATCTCTGCAGCATCTTTTGGAAGCTTCTGCTTGCACTAGTTGTCCTCTTTGGTCTCATAATCCTTATCTTCTATCTCATTGTTCAACCCCGCGTCTTCAATTTCTATGTTACGAAAGCCCAACTAACACACAAACAACACACTACACTACAACATGGTGCTCAATTTCACAGCACACAACCCAAACAAAAAACTTAGCATCTATTACGATAAACTTGAAGCTCGAGCTTTCTATGAAGGATCGAGATTTGCAAATGTCGATGTGATCACACACATGAACTCGTTTCGACAAAACAAGAAAACTAGTGACCCCATGAGTGGCGTTTTCTTAGGACAACACTTGTTGATACTCAACAATGATAAAGTGTTTGAATTCAACAAAGACAAGAGTGTTGGAGTTTATGATATCTATGTGAAACTCTACTTCAGGATTAGGTTCAAACTTGGAGACTCCATATCTCGCACATACAAGCCTAAGGTCAAATGTGACCTCAAAGTTCCGTTGAAATCTAGCAATAATGCAACCTTTACCTTCACTCGGGTTTTGCCTAACAAATGCAATGTTGCATTCTAGGTTCTACCTATGGTCTTTGTTTACTTAGAATTTTATTTTAATTTCCAAATGTTTCTTTTATGTCATTCTAATGATTTGCGATAAATTTGTTATTTGTTTATTCATTCATTGTTAAACATGTTATAATCATGCAATGCCTACTTTGGTTCTCGAGAAATTTGTGTTGATCTTAATTTGAACTCATTGATTTTTTTTTATTTTTTTTGCAAAAAGTCATTGATGCTTCTAGGTTTTCTTTTGCTCGCGATTAATTTTCTAATTTAGCTCTTAACGGGAAATATTATCTTTTAAAAAATTCATATAATAAAGTGTGCTTTCTCTTTTAATATTACTTCCTCTATCCTACAATGAGTGACACAATTTGACTATGTCTATTATTTACATAACATATTCTTACCATATTTTTCTTCTAATATATAAAGATAAAATGTAACATATAAGATGTTGCTGGATTTGTTTCAATAAATATTTTAAAATATCAAATTTTTTTATTTTATAATTTTTGTTGATAGAGGAAGAAGTATACTAAAGTTTAAAGTCGCTGAATCTCGAGGTTAGATAGTTCTTTTGCCAAAAGAACCTAGGCAAAAAAAGAAACATTTTCTAACTAAAAAATTAGTTACTGTACTAGAACTTAGGGAAGGTAAAATGAAAAGCAAGAGAACCAAATCTAAGCTATAAAAAACAAAAACTCTAAAACGCCATTTATATTAATGACATTAATTTAATGTAAAAAACAAATGTGCCTAAAGTGTCCAGAATTCTTAGTAGTGGTGCAAAATGGATAGAATAGATGAGTTTGGATTTGGATGGATGAAAGCAATTTATTAATCCATTAACAATTTACTGAAATTTCTTTTATATGTTAATAATTTTATTTAAAAAAAAAGGGAAAAAACATAAGTTTCAGGGGACATAAACCAAACTCAGGAAAAAGAAAATCACAAAAGAGAAAAAGGAAAATAAATTACAAAGAATTATAAGAATCGCTCCTAGAACAGGTATTATGAACAACTATACTCTCTGATTGTGTCGATTTTTTCTTTTTAGACTTGGAGACCACTTCAGTAAAGCCTTGAGATCATTTTTGTTCAAAAATTCTTTCGATATGCACAAATCATGAGCAACCATGACATTTAAATTTCGACCAGTTGGTGGAGTGCCCCAAACATAATCCTTCTTTGTCACTGCATTACTCCAATGACTAATGATACATATATCAGGATATTCATTTACCTGTTATTCCTCTCTCTATTTTTGAGCTAAATAATTGATTGCGGCAACTTTTTATTCGACATCCAAATAAAACCTCCATGAGCATTGATTCTCAACATCCACAACATATTATTATTTAAAACCATTTTTCTTTTTTGGTCAAATAACTTAGTGGTTAACCTCACACACTATAAATGTGGAGAAGTAGGGCCAAAGTTTGATCGCCGACTACCAATATTTATAGAGCTACGAACCGAATTGCAGTTACAAAGACAAACCAATTCTCTTTTAACATTACTTACATTTAGCTGTGATTGATATAATGATATGCATTAACATTGAAAGGCTACAAATAAGTAAATAAAAATCTCCTAAAAAAAATGTAAATACCGATGTTATTATACACTGCACACATGTGATGACAAGATCAAATGTCAAAGTTTTGATAGTTATAGTAGCAGCCAAAGACAACGAAGAGGAGGCTACACCACACCGGTATTTAAAAATGGCACTACTCCACCCAAGTTGTATGCCCATGTCGACATTGGATAATCTAAGACTACCGTACGTCAACACATTAATCTGCCATTGATCGTTTCCTTACCCAACCTGAGTTTTTTATTATTAATTTAAAACATGCATAGATTCTTCAATGAATTTCCTTTCTATATATACGCACACACCATCCATTTAATTTGTTCATCATCTCTAATTCTCTTCCTTGTTTTCTTTGTCACATTAATTCTTTTGCCCTCGTGTTTGTTTACTGATCATAAGCAAGTATGCAACCCCAATTAAGCGATTCTTACTATGGACCTGCCATTCCACCGACACGAGGGCAATCCCGCAATCGCCACCACCGTGGCAGAAGCTGTCTCTTCAGCATCTTTTGGAAGCTTATAATTGCTCTTATTGTTCTCTTTGGTCTTATAATCCTTATCTTCTTTCTCATTGTTCAACCCCGCGCATTCAAGTTCTATGTCAATAAAGCCCAACTAAACCAATTCGACTACACAAACAACACATTACACTACAACATGGTGCTCAACTTCACAGCCCACAACCCAAACAAAAAACTTGGCATCTACTATGACAAAGTTGAAGCCCAAGCATTCTATGAAGGGTCGAGGTTTGCTAATGTAGATGTTATCACACACATGAACTCATTTCGCCAAGACAAGAAGAATAGCAATCCCATGAGCGGTGTTTTTTCTGGTCAAAAACTATTGATACTCGACAATGATCAAGTCTCTGAGTTCAACAAAGATAAGAATGTTGGTGTTTATGATATCTATGTGAACCTCTACTTTAGGATTAGGTTCAAACTTGGTGACTCCATATCCGGAAAGTTCAAACCTAAGGTCAAATGCGACCTCACAGTTCCTTTGAGCACTCGTAATGCAACTGAATTTACCTTCATTCGACTTATACCCTTCAAGTGCGATGTTGAGTTCTAAGTTCTAAACTAGTAACTGTTAAATTATAATTTGCAATTTTTCATATTCCTAGGTTCCTTAATGTATCTAGAAGTCTATTCATGTATCTGCAAGTTCTAGAGAAAGTCATTTAATATTCCTAGATGCATTCACTTATTTACTAGAACTTTCTATGCATCAATATAACTAGAGGTTCTATGTATTGACAAGATATTGCAATAAAAAGAAACATTACTGCCAATTTCTAACTCTCACGTTTTCTGTTCCTTTTCTTCCTCTGTCTCCAACAGTTTTGGTACCAGAGCAGCCTGGTTGGTTTATTAAAAAAAAATATATAGAGAGAAAGTATGGCAGCTTCAAATTCAAATTCAGTCTTCTCTTACACAACAAATCAGATTCCAGTTTTCAACGGTGAACACTATGATTACTGGAATTCTCAAATGGAAACTATCTTTCTCTCTCAAGATTTGTGGGATGTGGTTGAAGACGGATACGAAGAACGCCCAAGTCGAAGAAATGCTTCCTGGATTGCAAAAAAAGAGAATGAATACAAGGAGAATGTGAAGAAAAATGCTACAGCTTTGAGAATCATCCAGCAAGGTGTTAGTAAAGACATTTATCCTAGAATATTTGGTGTTAAGAAGGCCAAAGATGCATGGGATCTTCTGAAGACTGAGTTCCAAGGCTCATCAAAAGTGATTTCCATAAAGTTGCAATCTTTATGGGGCCAATTTGAAAACTTAGCAATGAAAGAAGGTGAAAAAGTCAAAGATTTCTTCTCTAGAGTAACTGAGATTGGAAATCAAATTAAAAGTTGTGGAGAAGAAGTTCCAGAAAAGAAAGTGGTTGAGAAAATATTGAGAAGCCTTCCACAAAAATTTGAACATGTTGTTGCTGTTATTGAAGAAACAAAGGACCTTACAAAGCTCACACAATATGAACTCATGGGTTCCTTAGAAGCTCATGAGCAAAGAGTGAATAGATATAACAATCAGCCATTGGAGAATGTTTTTCAAGCAAAGATGAATATCCGGAGTTCCAACCCGCGACAAGAAGGAAGGTGGGACTCATTTCGTGGACAGCCTACTAATAGAGGTCATGGAAGGTATTCTGGATACAGAGGAAGAGGAGGAGAAAGTATACGAGGTAATTCTAATTCTTATTGTTTTATTTGCAAAAAATCAGGACATGAATCAAAAGATTGTCGCTTTAGATGTACTAGATGCAAAATTCCCAACCATTCAAATAGAGATTGTTGGCATAAGAAGAAAGAAGATGATGAAAGAATAAAGGGAATTAATTTTTCTGCAGAAGATGATGCAAATAAGTTATTCTCTACTATGATTAATGATAAAAAATCTGGTGAGATATGGTTTTTAGATAGTGGTTGTAGCAATCATGTAACAGGGAATCAAACCATATTTGAAGATCTAAATAAAAATTATTCTTCTCTTGTTGAACTTGGTGATGGAAAACATGTTAAAATTGAAGGAAAGGGGGTTATAGCAGTTCATACTAGTCAAGGCAACAAACAATTCATTCATGATGTCCATTACTCTCCTAATATTTCACAAAATCTGTTAAGTGTGGGACAGATTATGAAAAGGGGTTATAAGCTGATTTTTGATGATGATAAATGTGAGATTTTTGACAAAAAAATCAGGAGAGCATATTGTCACTGTGTTGCAGACTCCTAATAACCTCTTTCCCCTCAACATGAAGTCGTTTCTGCCTGCTGCATTTAGCAGTAAAAGTACCGATGATTCTTATCTTTGGCATTTGAGATATGGTCACTTGAACAACAAAGGTTTGCAGCTCTTAAAACAGAAGAACATGGTTGTTGGGCTTCCAGAAATCAAGACAGATAATGCAGTTTGTGAAGGCTGCATATACGGAAAAATGCATCGTCTTCCGTTTCCAAAAACAGCATGGAGATCTCAAGCCCCTCTTGAACTAGTACATTCAGACATTTGTGGACCTACTAGAACTCCATCTCTGGGAAATAAAAGGTACTTTCTGCTCTTTGTTGATGACTACACTAGGATGATTTGGATTTATTTTCTTGATAAGAAATCATAAGCATTCACCAAGTTCTTACATTTTAAAGCACTTGTTGAAAATCAAAGTGGTTGCAAGTTGAAGACTCTTAGAACCGATAGAGGAGGAGAATTTATCTACAAGCCATTTCTCAATTATTGCAAAGAACAAGGCATTAACAGACAACTCACAATTAGACACACACCCCAACAAAATGGTGTGGCCGAAAGAAAAAATAGAACAATTGTTGAGATGGCTAGAAGCATGTTAAAAGGTAAAGAGCTTCCAAATAGTTTTTGGGCTGAAGTTGTTAGCAGTGCTGTTTACATCCTCAATCGATCTCCTACAAAGGCAGTTCGAGATAGAACTCCTTTTGAAGCATGGCATGGAAGAAAACCAGTTGTAAGTCAACTTAAAGTGTTTGGTTGTATTGCATATTCTCTTGTTCCTGCCCAAAATAGAGAAAAGTTTGATGGAAAAGGTGAAAAGCTTATTTTTGTTGGATATAATGATGAATCAAAAGGATACCGACTTATTAATCCAACAACTAATCATCTCGTAATTTCAAGAGATGTGATTTTTGATGAAAGTGCAGCATGGAAATGGGAAGCTGAAGATGTTGTGCAAACACCTATGGTGCCTGTTGAACTTAAGCAATCACCTCATAATGTTGCTGAACCATCGAGGAGCAATTCTCATGAAGACGATTCTGATTCAGAAACGCCACCAAGAAAATTCCGTTCCTTGGAAGAAATTTTTGAATCATGTAATGTTTCATTCTTTGCACAGGAACCACAATGTTTTGAAGAGGCTATAAAAGAAGAAGTATGGAGGGAAGCCATGGATGTGGAAATGAAGAGCATTGAAAAGAATCGTACTTGGCAGCTAGTAGATCTTCCAACAGGAAAAGAAGCAATTGGTTTGAAGTGGGTCTATAAGACCAAGTATAATGAGGATGGAAGTGTGCAAAAGTACAAGGCGCGGTTAGTGGCAAAAGGCTATTCCCAGCAACCCGGCGTAGATTTTAATGAGACTTTTGCTCCCGTAGTACGCATGGAGACTATCAGAACTGTCCTTGCTTTGGCAGCTCAACTAGAATTACAAGTTTTTCAACTTGATGTCAAATCAGCCTTTTTGAATGGAGAACTGGAAGAAGAAGTTTATGTGAAGCAGCCACAAGGTTTTGAAGTGGAAGGAAAGGAAGGAAAAGTCTATAAGCTACACAAAGCTCTATACGGTTTAAAACAAGCGCCGAGGGCGTGGAACAGCAAAATTGATGCTTACTTTCTGCAAAATGGATTTGTTAAAAGTCCATCTGAACCATCTCTATATGTGAAAAGAAGTGGTGCTAATTTCTTGATGGTTTGTCTCTATGTTGATGATTTAATTTATGCAGGAACAAATCATGATATGGTGCAATCATTCAAGGAAGCAATGATGAAAGAATATGAGATGACAGATCTTGGATTAATGAAATACTTTCTTGGAATTCAAGTGAAGCAAACAAAAGGCGAGATTTTTATCACGCAAGAAAAATACATTCATGATTTGCTTAAAAAGTTCAGATCGGAGAGCTGCAAACCAGTCTCAACCCCTATGGCCTTGAATGAAAAGTTGCAGCTGAATGATGGTGCAGAAAAGGCAAATCCAAAAGCCTACAGAAGCCTTGTTGGTTCCTTGATTTATCTCACGAATACAAGGCCAGATATAGTGCATTAAGTTAGTTTGGTTTCTAGATTCATGAATGAGCCGAGTAAGCTTCATTTTGCAGCAACAAAGAGGATTTTGCGCTATCTCCAAGGCACAAAGAAGCTTGGGATCAAGTATGTGAAGGAAGAAAACAACAAGTTGGTTGGCTATACCGATAGCGATTAGGCTGGTAGTTTCGATGACAGAAAAAGCACTTCAGCCTATGTTTTTTGTCTAGGATCCAAAGCTATTTCATGGAGTTCTAAAAAGCAAAACTCAGTTGCATTATCTTCGGCAGAGGCTGAATATATCTCAGCGAATGAAGCTACACGTGAAGCTGTTTGGTTGAGAAGAATTTTGATTGACTTGCAGCAAAAGATAGAAGATCCAACTCCTATTTTCTGTGACAGCCAATCAGCAATATCAATGTCCAAGAATCCAGTTTTCCATGGAAGGTCAAAGCATATTGAGCTGCGCCACAACTACATTCGTGATATGGTTCAAAGGAAGGAAATTAACTTAGAATACATCAAGACCACAGAACAGCCAGCGGATGTTCTCACCAAAGCAGTGTCCATTGAGAAGCTTGAACAGTTTAAAGAAAATATGAAAATTACAAATTAAGAGGGGGTGTTAAATTATAATTTGCAATTTTTCATATTCCTAGGTTCCTTAATGTATCTAGAAGTCTATTCATGTATCTGCAAGTTCTAGAGAAAGTCATTTAATATTCCTAGATGCATTCACTTATTTACTAGAACTTTCTATGCATCAATATAACTAGAGGTTCTATGTATTGACAAGATATTGCAATAAAAAGAAACATTACTGCCAATTTCTAACTCTCACGTTTTCTGTTCCTTTTCTTCCTCTGTCTCCAACAGTAACTTCTTGAACTTGTATTTGAATTTCTTTCTTCTGATAATGGACATGAAATTTGTTGTTATTTTATCCATTCTTTGACAGTGTGATACGATCATACGTACCATCCATGCAATGTACTCTAGTTGTTTTTGTTTTAACGGGAATGCAATGTACTCTAGTGCTTGAGAATTGTTTTTATTTTTCTTGTTTTTGTATAGAGTGGGTTTGAATGAGATGATTATATTTATAGAGAAATTAGAGTCTTAGATGATTCAAATGCTTCAGTTAATATATCTACCTTCATTTATATTACTTTTTTTTTTTGGTTTAGATGGAGTTATTAAAATTCTTTCTTAAAATATGATGAAACGTGATTCAGAATGAGAATTTTAAATGTTTTGGGCTGAATTTAAATTTTTAGAATATTTGAGAGATGAACTTACGAATTTTGAAAAATATGGTGATCGATGCTGAAAATTTAAAATATTTAGGGACCAGTCTATCTTTATTATAATTTATGGGGTCAATATGCAAATTTTAGATAGGTACGTATAGGAATCAATCTGTAAAAATTTGAAAGAGGGACTAATTTGAAAAAATTATAAAATAAATATTAGAATCAGAGGCTGGGCTATATATGAGTATACATGAGGTAGTTTTGGCTACCCTAAAAATTATTTTACCATTTGAATAAGTTAATATATATTATAATTAGCTACCTAATAATATAGACTCATCTACAAAAAAAAGAGTTTATTAATTTGTCAAAAAATTGTAGAAATAAGAAAATCAAAAGATATTCACTTATTTGATAAATGTATTTTGTTTTATTTTGACACATTCAATCTCTATAACAACTACATAAATAGATTCATTAGTTAAAATAGATGGTTAAAGTAGGTTAAGTAAATAATGCGCATAGTTAAGCAAAGATACATTTAAAAACCGAGGAGTATTTACTATACGGGAACATGTCTTTTAACTAACTTCATCAATTTCATAGATAACTAATTGATGCAAATATGTCAATATAGATAAGTAAAAATGTACTAATTTGTTATAAAATCGTAAATAGAAAGGTTATTATTTATTTATTTTACTGGGAGATGTTATTACTTATACCCATGTGATGACAAGATTAAATGTAAAAAGGCTTATATAAGTAGAACTGCGGCTATTAACAGGTGGGTGATACATTTAAAAATTGTACCCACTCAAGAGGGAATTTCTTTCGTAAGATTGTTTCTTTGTTCAATCACCTTCGTAGTTGTTTCGGACCAGGCTGGGAACGAAACTCAGTCCACAATCTCCATCAAACTTTGCACCGGTCAAAATCATCTGCCACATTGATATAGGTTTCTTAACCAGCAAATATTCAACACGGTCACGTACTTACACGCGTTATCCCATAAAAAATCCAACCCCTATTCCTTTCTATATATATATACGCACCACACTTTGCTCCTAATTTATATCATCACAAACCACATCAATTTCTCTCCATCAAACCAACCTTACATTTCAGACCAACTTAATTATATATCTTCTTCTCTTCCTTTAATTAATATCACATTAAAATTTCAAAATTGTCGTGTTCATTTGCTCATCATAAAACATGGCAGACAACAAGCAACCACAATTAAATGGTGCCTACTACGGACCCGCCATTCCACCACCAGCACAACCTCGCCATCACAACCACCGAAGCAGAAGTTGTTGTTGCTGTCTCTTCAGTTTCTTCTGGAAGCTTTTAATCGCACTCATAGTTCTTGCTGGCCTCGCAGTCCTTATCTTCTATCTCGTTGTTCAACCCCGTTCCTTCAAGTTCTATGTCGACGAAGCCAATCTAACAAAATTCGACTACAGCAACAATACACTACACTACAACATGGTGCTCAACTTCACAGCACGCAATCCAAACAAAAAACTCAACATCTATTATGATAAAGTGGAGGCACGAGCATTCTACGAAGGGTCGAGGTTCGCCAATGTTGATGTGATCCCACACATCATGAACTCATTTCGCCAATACAAGAAGAGCAGCAACCCCATGAGTGCTGTTTTCTCAGGACAGCAAGTTTTTGTGCTCGACAACGATCAAGTCTCTGAGTTCAACAAAGACAAGAATGATGAAGTTTATGATATCTATGTGAAGCTCTACTTCAGGATTAGATTCAGACTTGGGGACTTTATATCGGGTGATTACAAGCCTAAGGTGAAATGTGACCTCAAAGTTCCTTTGAGTTCTAAAAATACCAATGGAACATTCACTAGGCTTCTGCCCACCAAGTGTGATGTTGATTTCTACTAATGTCCGCATCTGATCGTTTTCTTGGCACAACAGTATTGATTGGGATTTGGTTTCTTTACGGTTTTCTTCGTTATTTTTTACGTGATATTTGTTGTTGTTCTATTCATTCTTTGGTTGTACATTACGATCATACCTTTATATGCAATAAATAATTATTTTTGTTGGTTCTCATGATTTGTCTTTTGTTGTTAATTTAATTTATACCACTGATCCAAAAAGTTTCTAATAAAAAAAGACTGCAGTCACCAAAAAAACAAATACCACTGTTGTCTTTTGTTTTTGAAAGAATAATTTTTTATAAGCTAAATATAATTAAAATGGTGCATCTAATATGAACTTGTAAAAAAAATGAAAGGTGGACCTTTACCATATATAGTAAAAGATAAATTGTTTATTAATAAAAAATGGAAAATAAATATAATATTTCATTAAAATTTACTAAAAATAATCAGGTCTACCTTTGGCAGATCCATATTAGACGAGTAACCGAAAAAAAGATCCATATTAGACGCCATCAAATTAAAAATGAGTAAAATATAAATACTTTCAAAGTTAAAAAAATGGTCACTTTCAACCTAATGCACTGTTGTAATATCTTACATAGTTGTTAAGTTATTCAACAAAAACAAAAAGTGCAGAGATTTTAAACAACCTATTGGAGAATAATAACATCATGTTTTTCTATCCTCCCTGCATATTATTAGAATTTAAGTGTGAGTGATGAGTGTCATACACAAGAAATGAGTTAAATGAAAGATAAATATACTACTTTGATATGAAAATAACAAAATGGAAACAAGTTTAAAAAAAAAAAAAATGACACTGAAATAAAAAGATCAATGAATAACCATAATATTTGACTAATTTGTATTAGCATTCTATTCTATGTGCTGGATTGCTGGTCGATATGGAAGTCATGTAAGAGCATCTAATGGGAAGATTTTTACTTAACAATGACCTCAACATTTTAAGGACCCCATTGGAGGAATAAAAAAGTGAGTACCTATTATTTACCGGCAATTATGTAAAAACTCTCTCTCTCTCTTCAGCAACTAACGGGTCTCACGATTAAAATAGAAATTAAAGTAAATAAAAGTTGGTCCTACAATCTCAAGTCTGCGTGATTCTTTCTCTTTTTAATTTCTTTTTTTTTATTTTCTAAATACACATGTTAAGGTACATATTAGTAGGCCTATTTAAGGACTTTTTTTGGTTTAAAAATTATAAATAAATGACATATACACGTGAGACACATTTAAGGATTTTTTTTAGTTTACTATCATTGTGGATGCTTTAAGTGAGCTATTCTCACAAACAAGATTGAATATTGACAATTGGGGATGATCCTGAATCTTTTGCACCTTCTACAAGTGCGTAGCTAGCTAGTGGAACTCCCCTCTCTTTAGATTGATGGATGACTTTATTTCTGCTAAACTTGTTTTGGATTCTTTCGAATTTTAGTTGTGTTTCAGAACGGCATAAAGCCCAGTAAGAATGACCCAATAAAACGAAGGTTCATATTCCTTATAGAAAAGCATCGTGAAGTTTTGTGTGTATTGCCGCACAGGAGTAGACAATGATCAATCTTATCCGTCAGAATCATCTCTAACGTACAATGGTGGCCTTAAGCATGGTCGAAATGGGCGACCGCCAAGGGCACCACACATAAAGGAACACCATTTCTCTTTATAGTAACGTATAGATATAGTATGTATATATATTTAGATGGGCACTAAATTTTTTATAATGGTCTATGTTAATAGTTAGAGGAATAAAACTTTTGGTATTTGTGTGTTCGTTAAAGAGTATTTTATTTTATGCATTTTTACAAAAGGTATAAAATACAAAAGAATATATGAAAACAAATGAGAGACTAAATATATAATTAACATTGTTGATGTTTCTCATAATTTCAAAGTGTTAAGTGATGTAACTTATAATTTTTTTCATAAATAAGGTACCGTTTGACCCGGCTTTTTTTTCTACTTCTCTACAATTTTAAGGAGAAGGTAGGCCAAACACAATATTTATTAAGTATTTACTAAAAAAATATTTTAAAATTTTTTCCCTTCAAAAAATATTTTAATATTTTTTTATTTATTATATTTTTGTACAATATTTTGCCAAACAACTTTTAACTTAAAAATAGCTTTAAAACTAAAAAAAAAATAAAGTAACCAAACAACTTTAACTTCTTTCTTAAAGCCCGTAATTTAACTTTGTTTTAAAGTAGCTTTTGAACTGTAAAAAAGACAGGTCAAACGATGCCTAAATAGAACATTACAAAATTGTATGCGGTTACTTACAAAAACAAAGTTATTTGATGGATGATATTGATAGATACATAATACATAAATATAATATGGACTAAAATTTACAACCACTTTTTATTTCTTCCATATATAATATTTATTCTCACGTGACATGCATGAATCAAAAAGTTGTATTTAATACACAAAGAACGGGGAAAATGTGTATCTTTTACAAGATATATTAGTGATTTATGCATGTAGTTGATGGTGGTATTTGTGATTGAAAGGCATGACTCCAAGAGTCATATTCAATACATTAAGAATAAGAGAAATATGTATTGTTTGCCACTAATATCGGTGGTTCATCCATGTAGTTGGAAGAGTTGTTTGTGATTGAAATGCATGATTTCAACAATCATGTTTAATTCATGAGAATTGAAAAAAAAAAAACAAATTGTGTGTGATTTATCTAATTTTCAAAATTATTTTTTAATTTAAACTTAATGATATATTAATTGTGTTTTTTTATATTTTTAATTAATAAAATATGCATTCATTATGGTTCAATAGGTTTCTAAAATACTTCTCTTTGTCGATCCAAGCAAGTTGTGAATCAATTCACAACAACTTTAAATGTTGTAATGACTAGTTTCTTAGCAAAATTTAATTTGTTTACTTTTTAGGTCATTTAATATAAGCTAAATATAAATAAAATTTATTGGGACTAAGACTTGGTCAGTTTTAAGAAATATGGTTTTTGTGTTGTGACATTTCTTAGATTTATTTGTTTTTTCTTTATTTTAAATGAATTTTTGATGCTCCAGGAACTTCCAAATCACTCAAGGTGTCAAACGTCCACAACAAATTCAAAATTTGGCATAAAATCCTTCAGGGCACCATCACCCCCAGGCTCAAAGACAACTCTGATGACTATATCAACTGGGACCAGAAGTTTATAATGTACCATTTGGACAAGAATATGAAGAGCAACCTACCTTTGATCTTGTTCAGACATCTCAGGGACTGCATTATGACTCAAGGGATGGGAAGAAGCCCAAGAGATGGATTCCTTTTGAAAGTGTGATTTTTGAGTTGCTTTGTCAAGGGCAAATAATTCCTTTGCTGAAGAAGTTAAACATGGGTGAGAATCTGGAAGTTGTCACTGGGACATCCTTTAACACAGACAACTTGGTTGGAATGAAGTTGTTCCCAAGGACAACATGGTTAAACCCAAGAAAGCATCTGGAGACGCCCCCAAGGCATTTGGATCAGATCAAGGACTTCCTAATAATCACTAAGCATGATCATCTTGAGGTCATAAGTCATAACAGCTTATGTTGCTCTAGCTAAAGAGGATGAATGGAAAATTCCAATAGAACATCTAGATACCCCTCCAGACATTTACAACAGAAAGCTCAAAACCAAAAAAAGAATCAGGTTATGAAATCCTCTAACGAAGACAATTCTAACCCCTTTCTTCTCTAGGGCTTTCCACAAAATATCTCTAGGCAATCTATCATACACCTTCTCCAAATCAATGAAAACTAAGTGCGCATATTTTTTATCTGTCTGATATCTCTCCATCACATGTCGAAGTAGGTAGATCGCTTCCATAGTCGACCTCCTAAGCATAAAACTAAATTGGTTATCGGTAACTCGAGTCTCTTTTCGTAGTCTTTGTTCAATCACCCTTTCCCATAACTTCTTGTTATGACTCATTAGTTTACTACTTCATCCGATCCTATTTATAAAAGATATTTTGGCCATCAAAAGTTGATGTATGTTATCCAGATTTTAAACTAGATGCACCATTTTCAAGACAAATTTTATTCTTTAGACTTCTTAACAAGTGTTCTAAAGGCACTTGATAGCATTTCTCTTATTTATATTGCCTTTTTAGTTCCCTTCAAATAACACTCACACCATGGAAGCTTCATTGAAGCATTTTTAGTAATCATTGTCCTTTTCAGTTTCTCTCCCACCCAAAAATTGTGGTTTTCAGAAGCGTTTTTCATTCACGCATTGTTCTCAACATGGAAGCTTTTTCGCTAAAGTTGTTTTCCGCTCGCCGCATTTTTGTCTCGCTGTCATTTTTGGGTGTCGTCATTTTTCGTTTATTTCGTTCTAGTTGTTAGTTGGGTTGTTGGCACCTTCAACTTGTTTTATTCTATACATATACATGTATTTTTGTTTTGGTTCATTGTCCCTTCTCATGGCTAGTTGATGCCTTTGTTTATTCATTTTTTTTGTCCATGTTCCAGGATGTTGTTCTTATGGTATACATGATTTGTGGGAAGAAGGGTGAAAATTGCACTTCAAGGTGTCCATATATGGATCTCGCAAAACCATGATCTGTTAATAAAATTGCGGATTAGAAGAGAAAATAGAATCATCAACATTGTGATGTAGTGGGGAATGAGAGATGGGAACACACGAATTATACGGACCGGGAAGAGAGATACAACCATACAGTTAACTTTGAAAATTACAACATTCTTCTAATAACTTAGGGGAGGTTTGTGTTTACCACAAAACTAGAGAGAGTGTTTGTATCATTTAAAAAAAAATAAAAGAGGTCAGTGTAATTTTCGCAAATTATTATTTTATCATTCAAACTATTTTTCTTTTTTTTTTTTTTCCAAATGAAAAGCATAATGATCAAAAGAGGGAAAATATATAAAGGGGGTGGGTGGTGGGTGGGGCTATACCCTTATATCATTCAAATTCTTTCATTTAGCCTATATTTTGTACAAAGTATCCCATAATTATTTTATATATCCGGTATTTTTATGTATTATTATATTGTGTATATTGTATCATTTTAAATTTTATGATATTATATTTTTTTTTACAAAAAATTTTATGATATTATATATTTATTATCATTCACAACTTGTTTAGGTAAAATTTATTAAAATAACTTTAAGCAACTTTGATAATTAATATTTTAATACATTTTATTTCAAATAATTAAATTAATATTAAATTTGAATCAAAACTAATTAGAAATAAAAAAAAATAAACTTATAAGGTTTAGATTCTTTACAAACTACCGCCGTTAAAGTAAAAATTACTTAAATTGACTATAAACTCGTTAAACCCTAAACCTTAATTGGTAAATTGGCCCCACAAAAATGAATTTAGAAAGAAGAAAAAATATAGATGAAATGTCAAAGTCTTGCATGGATAACTTCCGTGCTTGGATATGTTTCTTTCTTCCTAGATGTTTCGGTCCAGCTAGGAAGGGAACTCAGTCATAATCATATATACGACATAATCATATAAGTTTCCTTAACAAGTAGAAACTGAATCACAATTATAGCAAACATTCAACACGCACACTTACTCACAACCGCGGTATCCCAAAAAAATCTCCAATCCCTTTCTTTTCAATATACGCACCACTCTTTGCTCCATTATCTCACAATTCACTCGTTCAATTTACACTTCACCACAACTTGTCTTGTTCCTTTAATTTCTGTCACATAATTAAAACCTCAATTCTTGTGTTCATTTGCTCATAATATAATGTACATGGCCGATAACAAACAACCACAATTAAATGGTGCCTACTACGGCCCCGCCATTCCACCACCAGCTCAACCTCGCCCTCACCGACACCGAAGCAGAAGCTGTTGTTGCTGTCTCTTCAGTTTCTTCTGGAAGCTATTAGTCACACTCATCTTTCTTGCTGCACTCGTAGTCCTTATCTTCTATCTCATCGTTCAACCTCATGCTTTCAAGTTCTATGTCAACGAAGCCAATCTAACAAAATTCGACTACAAAAACAACACACTACATTACAACATGGTGCTGAACTTCACGGCTCGCAACCCAAACAAAAAACTCAACTTCTATTACGACAAAGCTGAGGCCCGAGCATTCTACGAAGGTTCAAGGTTCGCGAATGTGGATGTGATCACAGCCATGAATTCATTCCGCCAATTTAAGAAGAGCAGTGATCCTATGAGTGGTGTTTTCTCAGGAGAACGGTTGTTAATGCTCCACAATGATCAAGTCTCTGTGTTCAACAAAGATAAGAGTGTTGAAGTTTATGATATCTATGTGAAGCTTTACTTCAGAATTAGATTCAGACTTGGGAATGTGATATTTGGTCATTTCAATCCAAAAGTGAAATGTGACCTCAAAGTTCCTTTGAGTTCTAAGAATACCAATGCAACCTTCACTCAGCTTGTGCCCACCAAGTGCGATGTTGATTTCTACTAACTTGTGCCTCTGATGGATCGTTTTCTTGGCACAGTAGGATCAATTGGGATTTGTTTCTTTACACTATTTTTTTGTGTTTTCTCTGTATGTAATACCTGTTATAATTGTTTCTTTGGTTGTACATTACGATCATGCCTTTCTATGCAATAAACCATTTTTTTCAGTACATTCCCTAGATTTGTTTGCTGTTATTAATTTAGTTTATAGTAACATTAATCTTAATATTTAATTTCCAATGAAAAAGGCTACTTGATTTACAAGAAGCAATTTAAATATTAACATAACTAATAGTAACATTCCTTCAAAAAAAATAACTAATAGTAACATTTGTCATTATTAAAGAAATACAAAACAAAAATATACGGAACACTAATACCGCATTTTTACATTGTGTTAAACATGTGTTTCTTACATTTAGCATCTCTTTGAACCTACTTGAGTTGATGAGATGGTGTTGCCTTGAGACCTTATTAAAACGTGTTTTCCTTAAAGTCTCAAGTTTGATTTCCATTGGTATCAATTTTGGTGTGCTAGTCAATACAAAACTTTGTTCTAGCTTTAAATGATGCCTCCACAAATTGACGGTAGGATTAGACCCTCATATTAGTTGGTCTTTAATTAGGTCGAATACCGTGTTTTAATTAAACGGATTTAATTAGAAGAATTCTTAGGCACCCTAAAGTCTTGTAGAGTACCCATTGACAAAACTCATTCAGATAATTTAAAACAAAAATATGATATGACATTGCATAATTAGATGATATATACCTACCAACCAAATGTTTTGAACAATTATGTTCACCTTTAATTAATTTCATTTCACGCATATATTCAATTGAATCACACCATTTAGCTAAATTTTTGTAAAGAAATTTTAAGAGCTAACTTAAAAAATGACATAATAGGATGGTTTGATTAGATGAGTATGTACGGGTCTGTTTGGCAAAAATAGCGGATAGCTGATAACTTATAACTTATGACTTATGACTGATGGTTGATAGTTGATAGCTTATAGCTGATGACTGATGACTTATGGCTGATAAGTTAATTGAAGTGTTTGGTAAAATTAGCGGTTCAACTAGCCGATAGATGTAAAATGACATAAAAGGGCATTTTTATATCATTCAATTTTTTATGAAGACAAGAACAACATACATTAATAATAATAATAATAATAATAATAATAATAATAATAATAATAATAATAATAACAACAACAACAACAATATCATTGTCATTTAAAAATACACTAAAAATGACACATTGAGAATGTATAGTTTTTTTTTATAACACATAGCTCAAAAATGCCTTATAACAACCTACAGAGCTCAATGGCCAATTAACTACCTATATATATATAACCTACATAGCTCAAAAATACTTGCATATTCAATTCATAAGCTCAAACGAGGAAGAAAACATAAGGGGTAAAACTGAGATTTAAATAAAATAGTAAGGGTAAAAGAGGAAGAAAAAACAATGGTCTGAAAAATTATTTTAAATTATTTATAAGAAAAATGCCTTTATTTTTTATTTTAAACTATAATAAAACATAAGGGGTAAAACTGGTATTTAAATAAAATAGTAAGGGTAAAAGAGAAAGAAAAAACAATAAGCTATAAGCTCAAACGCTACTTGAAATAGCGTCTGAAAAATAAGTTATAAGCTCCTGAAATAAACTATAAGCTCCTGACGAAAAGACTGTTACCAAACAGGTCTTTTTTTGCCAGACAAGCTTATAAGCCATAAGCTATAAGACATAAGCTTGTTTTTGTGTCTTACCAAACAGACTCGTAAAGTTTTACATTATCCTTGTTTAAAAATTTATATCAAAAACCATCAACATCATATTCTAAGTGTGTGTTTGGTTTGGCGGCAGCGAAAATTGATTTTGATAGAATTGAGTTTGAGAGAATTGATTTTGATTAAAAGTAAGTTGAATGTGAATTGATTTATGTTTGGATACACTTTACTAAAAGTGATTGATGTTGTTTGGATAACTTGAATCAAAATTGATTTTGAATGTGTAATGATCAAACTATCCTTTTAATTGTATTTAAAAGTAAATATCTTATTCTTAACTTATCCAAAATCATAAATGGATTTTTATTGGTTCACAAATTCATTTTAAAATTATATTAATTTATAAAAGTTTTTTTAAGAAAATTTATAAGAGTCTTTTTTAATATATCAATTGAATTATTATTATTACTTTTTTTGGTAGATTCAATTGAATTATTTTTAATATTCATTTTAAAATAATATTAATAAAAATAATTTTGAAAGAAAACCAAATAAGAATTCTCTAGAACCTCTCTTTAATTAATAAAAATATATAGTAGGTATCATTTCATGAACTCTCACCTCACCCATTCAGTGTCTCTAGTTTGTCAAAATTCATCTCTCTCAAGTTGATTCTTCTATAATATTGATGCTCGTCCCTCTCAATTTGTTCAATTCCGTGGATGGCATTATCTTTTCTTCCCTTTAATTCTTTTTTTACTTGTCAAGTTTTCTAATTTTTTACTGTGTTCTCCGCTTTTATGAAGATTGCACAATTTCCTCACTCTCCTACCCCACTTTCGTTTTTCTCCAATTCTGGAAATACAAGGAAAAAGCACAGAGTATAAAAAATTGCAGCTTCAGAAAGAAAATAAACATTGCAGCTTGAGTTGAAGCATGGGTAATTTGGGAAAATAGATTTGTCACCAAAAAAGAAATCCAAAATCGATTTGAGCTGCCGCAGAAGCTACGATTTGTGGCTTCTAGTGGACTCGCGTTTTGGTGGTTGAAACACGTTTTCAGATTCGCGTTTGATTCTGGCCAAACATCTTATGAAATTGAAAAGCTGCGTTTGGAGAGTGAAATGTGCGTTTGGACTGCGGAAACGCGGAACCAAATAGACACTAACTTTATTCATTTTTATATAGTATGACGCTTAAAAAGTAAAAGTATACTAAGTCGGAAAAAAATAATAAAGGAAAGCATCTACAAAAGTCAATGACTTAAAATGATAGGAACTAAAATATAAAATGAAAGCATACAAATAGTCAATGTCTTGGGAACTTGGAAGTTTCCACGAACAAGCTCCCTGGATACATTTTAATTTCACGCGTTTCATTTGCGTAATTTCTATTACTCCTTCCCGTTTTTATTATAAGAAACAAATAACACTGCTACCTAATTCACTAAGGTCTAACTACTGTGGAGAAGATAGAAATGTTAAAGGAGTAGATGGTGAGACGGAGAAAAAAGGAAAGAGAAAGCGAAAAGATGAATTAAAAATATGTATTGTTTTTTTCTTTGTTCAACCAAACTTTAACGAAGAGAAATGATGAATTAGCTTTCATCTGATTATAATTTTTTTTAAGAAAGTAAATTAGTTCATTAAAATTGAAACTAACGAGAGAATCAAATATGAAAATGAAACTTTGACAAGAGCACAATCCAAGATCTGAAATCAACACTATCAGATTAATTCAAATAGATTTTTTAAGTGATTATAATATTTAAATGTCACATTAAATAAACTTGTATTTAAATAAAATCTATACAACCCTTAAAAAAATTAAAAGGAAACAATAAACAAAATAAAGACAGCAATTGAAGAAAAATGGATAATTCCAGATCCTTCTGCTTTTGGATAGAAGTTTCATTTTTTTTTTTATTTTACTTTAAATTGGGTCAAGGAGAAATTTTGGTCTCCTCTTTTTTCCTCATCATTTTTCCAAAAATTTAATCAAATAACTAAGTTTAAAATAATGATTCTCCTTTCCTCATCTCTTCTATTCTTCTCCAAGTACACAGACACTAAAATATCATTATATTACTTGTATGGAAAATGAGTGAGTCTTTTAATATGAATCTAACAGTATATTATTCCTTAAAAAACAATAATATTAATAAGAGTAGGTCCATATACAATATCGGTGCATATTATTTTGCTTCATATCACATTTTTATTTCTCATTTTTTAAATTTAGAATTTTGACTACGCCCTTTGTTTTTAAAGTGTCAGGCTTTTTACTCGCTGTACATTTGATGCTAAATTTTGATGATGTAACAATTGAGAAACTTATATGACAATCGAATTAATGATTTATATTTTAGTGAATTCTAACTTAACAATTCGTTTTTAGGGCATCAAAATATACATTTATCTCCCTTAAAAAAAATATAAGTTTATCTCCCTTAAAAAATATATATATACATTTATCTATATCATAAATTCAACCAAATTTGATATAAGATATTGTCTAGTTAGTTGAATACTCACTTAAAAACTCATTTTGGGGTCACAAACTCATTTGACATATAATTTCACTTAACTTTTTTTTAAGAGATATATTTTCATTTAACTTAAAAAGTATTTGGGGGAATTGATCATTTACTACAAATAATGTTTTTTTTATTGGAAATCATATTAAAATTTTGTTAGTATTTCTTATAATTGTGACAAAATAGAATACACTTCTATTTCTTAAAATGATTAAGGATTAGGGCTATTTTCTATTAAAATTAACTTGAGTGATTCTTGGACATTAAAATGTATTGTGTATACAAATCGCAAATCGGGCTTAAGTGAGTAGTTTCACACAATATGATGAACCAAATTCAAACTCCGTTGGGTCAATATAGTTAGTGTCAGATTGTGTTTCCAGTTATTTTATTTCCATTCTTTTATTTCTATCATATTACTAATCTATCACGTTTATCACATCAATATTTCTTATCTCTTTCTTTCATATGAGTGTACACCAAATATTTTTCATAAAAAATTGTAAAAAGGAGACAATTCAAAATGTGTGACGTTGAGCTGAACTCACAAACAAGACGTTTGTGAAAGCAACGCGTTTCGAAAACGAACCACGAACCCCACAAGCATCTTAGTTAAGGTGGCATTTAGCCTTGGAAAATGAAGTTTTTTCCCACCATGGAAAAGTGGGCCCATTACGAACAGTTGGCGCTTTCAACCTGATACAATTAAAAAAAAAGAAAAATTTCTTTTACTTATTTTATTCAATTATATGTGTTTGCTATTTCACCCCCTTACTTTACTACAATAAAAAAGGATCCAGACCCTGCCTTTGTTACTCTTATACACTTCATCGATCAAAATAAAGAATATTTCTATCCTCCATCGTGAATGATGAGAATGACCCATTTCATAATTTTTCTCATAGCTCAAGAATAACCTAGCTCTTTGCATAACAATGAAGTATTATCAACATGACAACCCCACAAGTTCCATTCTTGTAATTTTGCTCTAAACCTAACACCCATCTCTACACCTCATCCATTTAATTTTACTCCAATCCTCCATTGTGAATACGCCACCCATCTCTGTATTTTCCTCTAGCCATCTTCTTGGGGAGAGTTGTTGAGGGTGATGCCCAATTGCCCATGAAATACACTCCAACCAATTTAAGCTCAAACTTTCCATGGAGACTAAAACGAAATCGTTTCGTTCGAAACATGCGTTGATACTTGTTGGGATGGTATCGTTGTGGAGAAGTTTGGAGAAAGTTATTCTTCTTTTAGCTGAGGAAGAAATTGGAACAAGAATCATTTATATTTTTCTCTACTCATTTTTTTATTATGCATATAATTTAGTGTCGGTTTCTTTTTATATTTTTGGTTTGAATTGAATTTATTAAATTTGAAAAACCAATATATTTTTTAATTTAAAAGTGTTAGTCCACTGCTTGAACAAAAAAAGTGCTATTCTACCAAAAAAATTAATTTAAAGCGTTATTCTACCAAAAAAAATATTTTTGCTTTTAATTAGTAAATAAGCTATGACTCATTATTAGAAGAAAAAAAGGAATCCCACATTCACACACGCAAAAGCCCACAATCAATCATAAACATACAATTTTATGTGTGGTCCATTTTTTTTTTTTGCCAAAAAGTTGTAAGAAGTTGCCTTTAACATATCTGAACCATTCATTTAAAATAATAATTTATCAATGGCTGAAACATCAACTTTCCTATGGAAAAAAAACTTCATTGCCCCAATAAATGCCACCCTTAGTTAATGCTTCTTGCCGTAATTGTTTTCTCAACAAGTAGTGTAATCTAATTGTTAAAAAAGTAGTATAATCTAATGTAAGACCATTACACGCGTTTTTTCACTTGTTCTTTCTTGTTAGCTTCTCACCTCTCTTCTTATCCACTCCAAATGGAACATTTTCCATTCATACCTGATACCTCTCCTTCTATTAATATTAATATTAAAATCATTACTTAATTTGTATATATATACGTATACTTCTCACACTTTTTCAGATCACAAACTAGGACAAGTTTATTACAAGTCCTCCATTATTTTTCACTCATACACCTTTTTCTTTCCACACTTTCTTTTCTTCTCTAAATTGCTTTAGCCATGCATGAGAAACAACAACTAAACGGAGCCTACTACGGCCCATCAATCCCTCCACCAACAAGATCCTACAACCGTCCATCTCGCGGCAGCGGTTTCGACTGCTGCTGCGGCTGTATCTTCAACCTAGTCTTTAAACTCATCCTCACCGTCATAATAATCATCGGCATCGCGGTCTTCCTCTTCTGGCTCATAGTTCGTCCCAACGTTGTCAAAGTCCATGTCACAGACGCAACCTTAACCCAATTCAACTACACAAACAACAACAACAACCTCAACTACAATCTCGCTCTCAACATAACCATCCGCAACCCTAACAAAAGACTTGGCATCTACTACGATTACATCGAAGCTAGGGCTTTATACCATGATGCTAGGGTTGACTCTATTTTTCTTGATCCTTTTTATCAAGGACACAAAACAACCAATTTCTTGAATCCTTCCTTTAAGGGTCAGAAAGTTGTTGTTCTTAGTGGTGATCAAAGTTTAGAGCTGAATAAAGAGAAGGATTCGGGTGTTTATGAGATTGATGTGAAGATGTATCTCAAGGTGAGGTTTAAGTTGGGAGTTTTTAAGACAAGGAAGATGAAGCCAAAGATTACATGTGAGTTGCGTGTTCCTTTGAATTCGGGCGGTGGTTCGCCGGCGGGTGGTAGGTTTGAGACTACCAAGTGTGATTGGGATCGTTGATTCTTTAGGGATAGTTGTGTTTGACCCGACTCTAGGACTATTCTATTTGTATGATATGCTTATTTGTTCGTTATTTATTGGTTAGACCAGTTTTGGTCTTTTGGACATAGTCATACTTATTCTAGAGGGTTATTTCCGGGATTTTATATACGGTATATGGCATTTTATAGTTTCGTTATATGTATTATTTATATCCTCCTATAATGCTTGCATTTGGTGGAGGGTATTTTATTTTTGGCTTATTATTTATATCACATATATACCGGTTATTTTGTTAAATAAATAAATATATTTCTCCCTTATTGTTAAATGTTATAACCAAACAAAAGCTAAAGTAATGGGTATGCATGATTCTGAATGGTTTGAGTTTTCACGTATTTGAGCAAATCTAAACCGCTTGTGCAAGATCCATCGACTCATAATACATCAATGAAAAGGCATTTAAATTTTTGAATGGCCAAGATAATCCTGCAGTCC
Source organism: Medicago ruthenica (assembly GCA_018208015.1). Lineage (NCBI taxonomy): Eukaryota > Viridiplantae > Streptophyta > Magnoliopsida > Fabales > Fabaceae > Medicago > Medicago ruthenica. Next base: position 147,733 of record WNNG01000600.1, on the reverse strand, counting down.
CGGTGACTGCAAGAAATCCAATTTTGATTAAGTTGTACTTATTAGTATTAGCTCATAAAAACTCGGGGTCATCTAATATGGGTCTAAATAAATTTAAACGTGGGCCCTTATATTATAAAATTAACTTTTTTACTAAAGATGGTAAGATAGAGGATTTTATCTCATAAAAAGCTTACCATAGTTGTGATCCAAACTCTAAAAATAATTACTGCAGTTTAGGCTCCAAAGTATAGAGATGTTAGTTAAATTCTAAAATATACATTTGTACAAAAAAATTCTAAAGTATATACACTTCACTCGTATTGTATGAATGAATGTAACGTCGTATGGAGTATTTAAATAGTAACAATAAAATCTACAAAATAGTTGAAAAAAATTTAAAATAATTTTAGTTGATTACTGACTAATGCCAAACCGCCAACTGAAATGAGTATACTTTTACTTTTCTTACAAAGGCAAAGAAGTCCGTATGTAACATGTTGTGATAGCGAAAGACTTGTCTACGGGTAATATAAAACCTTTTTTTTAGCAGAGATAATATAAAACTATTTCCTACTGAAAACAACTGATTATATATGCATATGGAAAAATTAGAAATTTTTTTTTGACCCTATTGCGAAAAAAAATGATTTTTTTGACCCCCTTTGAAAAGTATTTACCAAAATGACCCACTTTCAATTTTTGGGGGTTTTTTTTTTGTCGTTTAGTGCCATTACCGCCATTCCAATTGGCGATAATGGCAGAATTTGGTACTGTAGCGTGCAGACATGTGAGCTAGCTTGCAGGAAAAAGTAATTTTGGTACTGTAGCTAGCAGGTTGCCTACTGTAGCGCGCAGTGCAGGCTTTTGCTTTTTCTTATTTTTTTAATTGGATTGACCCATTACCGTCAATTGGGCCGGCGGTAATGGTTTTTACTTTTTTTTTTCGTTTTATACTTTCAAAACCCCTATAAATACCCAACAACACCCCTTTTGTCCAAATTAACTCAAATTTTTTCATACATTTTCTCGCTTTAATTCCAAAAAATAAAATATATACCGTCGTAGTTTGGTAATTTATACTGTCGTAGTTTGGTAATAAAATATATACTGTCGTAGTTTGATCAATATATACTGTCGTAGTTTGGTAATAAAATAAAAAAACCAAAAAAATAAAAAAATAAATATATTGATTTAAAAAAAATAATTACATCATTTAGACCATCCTAATTTTTTCTTCTAAACCAGATACCCCAATGTAAATTATGACTTCCCGTAGCACAAAATTTATTTTTGTGAGTTCGTACGGGCCGTTGGGGTTGCTGTTGGTCTTCCTCTTCCTCTTCCACTTCCTCGTCGTTTATTTCAGCTTCATTTGTTTCCAAATTCGCCTCATTTTGCACTTGTGGTGGGACAGAGTTTGTCCAAATATCATTTACAAAATCGTCGTCGTTAAACCCCGCAGCCAGTGTTTCTATGGGATTGGTTTGTGTTTGTGGCCACTGTGGGGTGTAGTTTGTTTGTGGATAATTTACAATGGTTGGAGGGGTTGGTTGAAAGAGGGGTATTCAGGGTAACTGTTGTGGGGTGTGTTTTGGGTTGGAATAAAGTCATCGATGGAATAGTTTGATGTTCGGGAGCTTTCTCCATGATGACTCTGTTGGGAGTAGCTAGGATATGGTATTGGGGAGTGTTGCGGGAACTGGTTTGTGGATTGTGGTGGGGATTGGTAGGTCTAGCTGTAGTTGTAGCTGGTGGATTGGTTGAAGCTTGGGTCAAAGTATGTGGGTGTAGGTGTGATGAATTGGCTAAAGGGTGGTGGGGTATCTGACCAGATGTTTGCATCTGGCACAAAGGAGGGGTCTGGTGGTGTTTGATAGGTTGCTGGTGCTGCGGGATATTCCGACGACAGTTGTTGTAAAATTCTGGAACATTCTTCCATTGGGTTTCACAACAGCGCTTCTCTAGAAATCCACAGATGATCTCTAAAAAAGGTCCAATACCATTCAAAATATTGACGGTTTGGAAAAACCAAGTGGTTATATTTAACTTCGTCAAGTGCTAATTGAAGACGATTGTTCCAATTTTGTATTTGAAACTGAAATTGATCTCCTCACGAGCCTTTTATTTTTTTATTCGCCAAAGATATAATGTGGAAATGTGTCATATCTTCTGGCACGGTGGGTGGAAGTTGAGGTAAGCCAAATTGTAGTCTGACTCTATCTGTATGATGCCTTTCGACTATCTCGAAACAGATGAGATATGTGTTTGCAGACCATATCTGGCTTTCCTCTTCGTTGTTGTAATGGAAGTGGAGATAGGGCCTCCAGCAAAACTGTTTAAAAAAGAGGAATGTTAGTATTCTAATGTTGCTTAAAAAGTAATGCCGAAAAAAAAAAAGTGAAGTTTCATACCTGATCGTATGTCATATTGTCTATTTTTGAACGTGTTGAAAGGAGATTATGCCGAGGATTTTCCATATATTTACTCCCACGTTCTAGCCATCTAGTTAATATTATTAAAACGAGATAATTAATATACCTGATAATTGAATTTAAAAATTAATAATAAATAATATATTTATTTAACTTACATAGTTGCCAAAGGAGGTTGTCTTTCAGATTGTGGTGGGTTCTTCGGCACGGGAGATATGCATGACATTCTTGACCAAGCCCATGCCTGTAGGAGTATTGTGCACCCAGTTGTGTCACTAACGCCATTTATTGCGGGGTCACACATAGCTCTGTAAAGCGTGGCCAAACAAGCAGAACCCCAACTGTACTGTCCAACCTCCTCTGGTGATTTATTCAACAATGGCAACCATTTTATATGTACAAGGTTGCCAGAAAAATTAGGCATTAAACGAGTGCCTATCAAGTATAAGACATATGCTATAAACAGGTGCTGAACTGTGGGGGGACCTACTTCCCCGTTACCTACAATATAAGATTCTAACCAACTTAATCTTATTTGCAGACCATCACGCCTTTTTTTATTAGGCATTGCGCCTAAAATTTCTTCAACTAATTCCCATTTTACGGTCGTAGGTCCGGTAACCGGTGCACCGTTTACCTTTAAACCAAGGAGCATATGAACGTCTTCTAACGTAATAGTACACTCGCCGGAAGGAAATAGAAATGTGTGTCTCTGGCCTCCATCGTTCTAATAAAGCGGTTATTAGACGATTATCGACCCTGTATTTATTAATCTTTGTAACCTCCCATAAACCAGCCACCTTTAACATATCAACAATGGACGGCGGCACGGCAAATTCCACTATATGACAGCGATTCCGAATATAATGTTTTTCCTCGTCCTACAATAAAAAATTAACGAACAATTAATCATCCACATTTGAGAGTTTTAATTGATTTTGTGAATTATATACTGTGTGAAATAAATAAATTGACGAACTTAACGGAATAAATAAACCGATAAAATTAATAAAATAAACTTACATTTAGTGTTTCTGAAATATGACGAGATCTATGTTGGTTGCCTAGATGAAGGAATTGTTCCATCTTGAATTGGTTTTAAAACAACGAGAACTTAAGAAAAATTATTTTGAAACTGCAAAATATGACAGGAAGAATTGCTACTTTGTGTAAGGAAAGCGCTATGCCATGCATCAATTTATACTGAAGGAAGATGCATGTAGGAGTATTGTTCACTTGCATGCCTTGTGAATTATTAACTTGCATTATTATTCCACTCACGGACATCCTTATGCCATGCCTTGTTCAATTTTATTGCTTTTCATTATTGCATCAAGTATAAGTCCCATCATCATTTATGCCATGCCTACTGTAGCACGTGTGGGAGAAGACTCATTACCGCCAAATGGACTGGCGGTAATGAATTGGCCAACAAATTGTTGCCACGTGTCACTACTCATGCATGGCTTTTGTCGTTTAACTTTCAGCCGTCCGCGTGTTCTTTTCCATTTGTTTTTAGCCTGCATTGTACTGTAGAACCTGACCAAAAGTAACTCATTACCGCCATTTTATTTGGCTGTAATGAAGTAGCCAATCGTAACACTCCACGTGTCATACTTGCTTGCCTATAAATGTATGGAATCGTAACAATTTATAACATGCAAATTGTTATAGCACACATAGAAAACAAACAACTATGGCACACACACCAGAAAATGTATTTTTCATTGTTCATTACAATGGAAAAGTTTTAAGAAACCAGTTTGGTTCATTTTTTGAAAGTGAACGAAGAAAATGTTTTAATATCAGTATCAAAAGCACGTTTGATCATTTGAAAAAAAGAATAGAGCAAAAGTTACACCTTAGTGATTCTCAGGTGATATCTAAAATTATTTACCGAGCACCACAAGCCTTTGCTGCAGGTCATGTTCAGTACAACGACGTAGAAATTTTTGATAACGATGACATTGCAGATATGTTTGTCAGTTATAAATCTTTTCAAGTACTCGGTGCAGTTGAGTTATCAGTTACGGTAGTAAATAACGAGTTTCCACAACCTCGTCAAACACCACCGTATGAAAACAAACCGGCACAAAATCAATATGATTTTCAACCGTCGTCTTCACAAAATTTACCGTACACCCAACCTTTCTCACACACATAATACGACTATCAACCATTTTCGGCACAACCTTTCTCACAACCGCATGACGAATATGAACCATTTTCATCACAACCATTCTCACAGACACAGTGTGAATTTGAACCGTCGTCTTCACAACCACCACCTCAAACGCAACCGCAACCGCAAACACAAACACAAACACCACTACCAGAAATCTTCCGCCAACAATTTCAAGACATTCCAGATAACATTCAAGAAGAAGTATGTAGTAGTGAAAGTGACGAAGACGAATCACTTCAGCATGAGGATGACGAAGAAGATGATGGGGATGAAGACATCTTCGACAACATTTTTCCTGGCGCACAAGCACAACCAGCACAACCACCGCAAGAGGCAGTACCGATCAGAGCCGCTTATTGTCCACCGCTACATATGCGTAACGTTGCTGTTGCTGCATATGATGCTATACCCACCGACGATCACTGGAATACGAATGTTGCCTTCGATGGGGCTATTGCGGTAGGAATGACGTTTCACACCAAAGAAGATTGTTTGCATGCCATCAAGTCATACCACATCAGACGTTCACTGGATTACGTTGTTATACACTCCGATCCAGGAAGATATGTTATTCAATGTACACACGAGACATGTCAATTTAAGTTGAGAGCGTCCTACAGGAAAAGGAGTGGCAAATGGAAAATTGGGACCATGATCGGTCCACACAACTGCACATCGTCTTCAATGTCACAAGATCACCGCAAGCTCAACTACAAAATTATAAGTGACAGCATCAAAACCCTTGTGCATGCAGATGCCTCCACAAAGCCGAAGTTGATCATTGCGCATATAAGAGAAAAGTTTAACTACACAACCACCTATAGAAATGCGTGGAAGGCGAAGAACGCGGCAATCGAATCGATTTACGGGAATTGGGAGGAATCTTATAATGTTCTTCCCCAATGGCTGAACGTGATGAAGGAGACAATGCCAGGAATAGTCTTCGATTTGAAGACGCGAATTGCCGCGAATGGAGATACACAGTTTCATCGTCTATTCTGGGCCTTATATCCATGCATCAATGGGTTTAAGTATTGTAAACCAGTTGTCCATGTCGACGGAACGTGGTTGTATGGCAAGTATAAGGGAACGTTGTTGCTCGCGGTTGCGCAAGATGGTAACAACAAAACAATTCCAATCGCCTTTGCGCTTGTCGAAGGTGAGACAAAGGAGGGATGGAGTTTTTTCCTTAAAAATCTTAAAAGGCATGTCACACGAGAACTAGCCGTCTGCATGATCTCCAACAGACATGAATCGATTAAAAGCGCATTCAACGACCCACGGAATGGTTGGCAAGAAACTGGTTCAACTCATGCGTACTGCATCAGACACATCAAGCAAAACTTCATGAGGACAATCAAGGATGGAGATTTAAAGGATGTAGTAAATAATATGGGTATAAATCTTTTCTTACAAATTTTTTAATTAATGTTTTTATTAAAAAATTTATCTGACTGAATTTTTTTCCATCATATACAGGATATGCCCTAAACATACCCATGTTTGATTACTACCCCAGTATAATCCAGGAGGCAAATCAGCGTGCGTTGGATTGGGTGGACAATATCCCAAAAGAAAAATGGACTCAAGCATATGACGGGGGTCGACGATGGGGCCACATGACAAGCAACATCGTTGAGTCATGGAACTCTGTGTTTAAGGGAACTCGCAACCTACCTATTACACCTATAGTCCAATCAACATACTATAGGTTGGCATGTCTTTTTGCCGAAAGGCTCAAAGTGCGTTTGCAAGGGTAGGTTCTGGAGATGTGTTCAGCGAATATTGCCAGAATGTGATTAAGGATGACATTGGTAAGTCTAACACCCATCAAATCGAACAGTTTGACCGAGAGAGGTATACCTTCTCTGTCCGTGAGACAGTCAACTACAGGGAGGGAAGGCCAATGGGAACTTTCAAGGTGGACCTCCAAGCAGGGTGGTGTGATTGTGGGAAATATCAAGCTTTGCATTTGCCTTGTTCACATGTCATAGCCGCGTGTTCTTCATTTCACTATGACTACACAATCCTTATTCCAGATGTGTTCAAAAACAAGAGTGTTTATGCCATTTACAACACATCATTTAAGGTTGTCCACGACAAGAGTTATTGGCCCCCCTACAACGGTCCAAAGCTTTGCCATAATCCAGACATGCGAAGACTAAAGAAAGGTCGACCCAATAGTACTCGCATTAGGACTGAAATGGACGAGGAGGTGGAAGAAAGAAGACCGGCACCGAGACTGTGTGGGTTGTGTCAGCATTCCGGACATATTAGGAGAAATTGTCCGACCTTAAATAACCAATAGTTAATATCATTATCAATTATGTGTTCAACCAAGCTTTTATAAGTATTTGGTGACTTTTTTTTAATCTTTAATCAAATTTCTTCGTTTAAAAAATATTCATGTATTATGATTTTAATGTTTATTTTAATTATGTTAATTAAATAATATAATAGACGAGAAAAGACATATAATAATTAATCATAACACTACTCAAACCAAATTACATTAACTTAAAAAAGCAAACAAACAACATTAAAACAATTGATTCTCCACGTATCGACTATTTTGACTTAACGTCAAGATACCATGGACCTTGTGCATTTTCTTCAGACGAAAACATATCTTGAACATCAGCATCATTCTTCAGAAGTTTGTATTCGTAATAATAATCAAAGTCTTTATGCGATCTCAAATCGATAAACCGCTCCCCGTAATAAATCTCACTGACTTTTCGTAAAGGCTCATTAGCTAGACGAAAAATATGATTGAGATAATTTTTCAACTCCACTAAAGTCATACATGGAGTTACTACCATTTCAAAAGGTCGTATATAATGATCAAATTTAACAGTGACCAATCTTAAAGGGGAAGGAGGAGGAGAAGCAGGAGAAATTGTATCTGAGCCAGAGTCAGACATAATGCGGAAGAAGTGAGAAAAATGTATGAAAAAATTTGAGTTAATTTGGACAAAAGGAGTGTTGTTGGGTATTTATAGGGGTTTTGAAAGTATAAAACGAAAAAAAAAAAGTAAAAACCATTACCGCCGGCCCAATTGGCGGTAATGGGTCAATCCAATTAAAAAAATAAGAAAAAGCAAAAGCCTGCACTGCGCGCTACAGTAGGCAACCTGCTAGCTACAATACCAAAATTACTTTTTCCTGCAAGCTAGCTCACATGTCTGCACGCTACAGTACCAAATTCTGCCATTACCGCCAATTGGAATGGCGGTAATGGCACTAAACGACAAAAAAAAAACCCCCAAAAATTGAAAGTGGGTCATTTTGGTAAATACTTTTCAAAGGGGGTCAAAAAAATCATTTTTTTTCGCAATAGGGTCAAAAAAAAAATTTCGAAAAATTACATATCTGTTTTTTTTCTTACATAGTACTATGTAGTGTATAAATATAATAATGTTGACTTTTGGAAAAGGTTCGTATATTGTATATACTTCGAGAAATATTCTTATACACTTCCCAAGAAAGGTTTTTTCCTTCAATATCTTAGAAAAAAATATATATATCTTTATAATTGGAAGCGATGCCAAATTTTTCGCACTGTGGCATACATATTGGAAACTTCTAATGGGGGAGGTTGTGACTGCGTTTTCAATGTTCTTAGTGTTAGCGCAGCTATGAAGCTTAACTTTCTTAAGCAACTATTTGATCTTAAAGGTTTTCTGATTTTTGGTGAATTTAGAGAGAATGAAAAGAGAAGAATGAGAAAAGGAAATTGTGTTATTGATTAATGAGAATGTACAAGTGAATTGGCTTATATACAAAAGTTATGCTAGATTGTTTGAAGCAACCTTAGACTCTGAAACCTCAGACTCTGAAACTCAGAACTTTAGCTAAATTCTAGGAAACTTGTAACTAATCAATAACAAACAAAAATCTAATGTGATTAACCAACTAAACATGATTACATCACTAACAAACTTGAATTAACAAACTAACATCCTCCCTTAATTTAAGTTTCCACTTCCTTCATGCCAATCAAACTCCTTAGCTTGATGAACCTGTCAACCTTCAATGACTTAGTGAATATGTCTGCAAGCTGCAGCTCAGTGGAACAATGAACAACCTGCAATGCTCCTTTGATGTATCTCATTACTCTTTTGGCTGCTAGCAGATGAGATACTCTAGGTTCACTCATGAATCTACTGATTATACCAACTGCATATGCAATATCAGGCCTACTATTGCATAGGTACCTCAGTGATCCAACAATTTGCTTAAACAATGTAGGATCTACAGGTTCTTCTTCTTCATTCATTACTAATTTTATATTTGTCTCAGCAGGTGATGATGATGGATTGTAGTTCATCATATTGAACCTCTTCAATATATCAGATGCATACTTCATTTGATGCATTACCAGTCCCTCTGCATTTTCAGTAAACTCCAGGCCTAGAAAATATGTCAATTTTCCTAAGTCTGACATTTCAAACTCACTCATCATCTGAGATTTGAATGCTTCTATCTCATTCACATCACTACCATCCACTATCAAGTCATCTACATAGAGACAGATGAGTAACTGATTACCTTCAATTCCTTTCTTCACATATACACCATATTCAGACTTGCATTTAACAAATTCTTACTGCACAAGGAAACTGTCAATTCTTTTGTTCCAAGCTCTTGGTGCTTGCTTCAATCCATAAAGTGCTTTGTGTAATCTATACACCATATCTTCTTTCCCTTTGATTTTGAAACCTGGTGGTTGTGTTACATACACTTCTTCATCTAAAGGACCATTTAAGAAAGCAGATTTTACATCCAAATGATACATTGGCCAGTTTCTTCCACAAGTTATAGCAACTATCAGTCTCACAGTCTCTAATCTTGCTACTGGGGCATATACTTCAAAGTAATCCATACCAGCCTTCTGCATGAATCCCCTAGCAACTAATCTAGCTTTTTGTTTGGCTACTTCACCATTTGGCTTCAGTTTCAACTTGAAAATCCATTTCACATCTATAGGTTTCTTGCTAACAGGTAGTTCAGTCAGTTCCCATGTGTTGTTTCTGATGATTGAATTCAACTCTTCAATCATAGCATTCTTCCACACTTCTTCATTCAATGTTATTTCATGGTTGATTGGTTCTGCATCTGCTAATAAGGCAAAGTGAACAAATTCCCCTTCTTCATTAACTAGATTATCTGGAATAACTTCATGTCCAGCTAACCTTGTGGAAGCAAATCTCTGTCTCCCTGAAGTTCTAGTAGCTTGATTATCTTCAACATGTACTTCAGCTTGAACTTCAGTATCAAGTTGAACTTGTTCAACTTGATCATCTTCTTCAATTATTGTGGGAACTGTGTGATTGGAACTCTTCTCTTTCTTGTTCCAATCCCAAGCTTCATTCTCACAGATTTTAACATCCTTACTAATCACTATTGAATGAGTTAGAGGATGATATAACATGTATGCACATGTTTCATGATAACCAACCATTATCATAGGCTCACTCTTATCCCCCTAACTTTCTTTTTTTTGCATCAGGGATATGTTTGTAACATAAGGAGCCAAAAACTTTTAAGTGTTTAGCTGACTGCTTGCATCCTAGCCAAATTTCTTCAGGGATTTGATTCAGTTTCTTAGTGGGGCATCTATTCAAGATGTAGGCTACAGTTCTTACAGCTTCTCCCCAAAAAGTATTAGGCATCTTCTTCAATTTCAACATACTTCTGGTCATGTCAAGCAGACTTATATTTCTTCTTTCAGCCAAACCATTGTGTTGTGGAGTATAAGGAGCAGTTACTTCATGTATAATACCATTGTCTTCACAAAATTTCTCAAACACTTTTGAGGTATACTCACCACCACCATCAGTTCTTAAAACCTTAATAGATTTTCCACTTTGCTTTTCTACTAAGATTTTGAACTTCTGAAACATATCAAATGCTTCACTTTTGGTCTTGATCAAATATAACCAGAGTTTTCGGCTGAACTCATCAACAAAACTTATGAAGTATTTGTTACCCCCTAATGAAGGAACCTCTAAAGGACCACATACATCTGAGTACACAACATTGAGTAGCTCCTTTGATATACTAGTAGTACTTGAACTGAATGCATTTCTAGGTTGCTTGCCCAACAAACAATTATCACAGACTGTGTTAGGTATCTCAATTTTAGGTACACTAAGAATCATTTCCTTATCAACCAGTTGATTAAGACCTCTAAAATTAAGATGACCAAACCTATAATGCCATAACCAGCTATCTTCATCTTTTACCATTGCAGATAAGCAGTTCAACTCTACAGCTTTCATATTGGTCTGAAATGTTCTATTTTTTTCAAGGGAAGTTTTCAAGACTAACCTTTGATGTTTATCAAACAACTTCAGAACATTATCCTTCATTGTAACTGAGTATCCTTTCTGAATGAGTTGACCAACACTAAGTAAATTGCACTGCATTCCAGGGACATACAGAACTTCTTCAATTATTGTTACTTTTCCATTCTTTCCTTCAATAGCAATCTTCCCCATACCTTCTGAAGTTAATGTACTATGATCTGCAAGTTTCACATTTGTGTTCCTTCCATGATCAACTTCCCTCAACCATGCTTTGTTTCCAGTCATGTGATTAGAACAACCAGTATCCAAGAACCAACTTTCTGAATTGCAGCTCTCAGTACTAGTTGTTGTAACCATCAATAATAATGAATCATCTGAATCATCTTGTGCAATCTTAGCTTGTTTCTCATCATTCTGACCTTGTTTTCCCTTACCAGACCAACATTCAGAAGCAAAGTGTCCAAATTTCTCACATTTTAAACACTTAATCTTCTTCTTATCAAAATTTCTCTTCTTTTGATTAGAGTTTCTTTCTTTTGAAGATTCACTTTTGTCAGTTTCTTTGTTCTTGCCTTTAGACCAGTTTCCTCCCTTAGTGTTATTGTTCCCTTTCTTGTAGTTCTTCCTATCATAACCATCCTTCTTGATAGTTTGAACTTGTAAGGCTTGTTGAATTGATCTTTCACTGCTTCTTTCTGAAACTATCAATTCATGAGCTTCTAGTGAACTCTGCAGTTCCTCAATTTTCAAGGTTTTTACATCTTTTGATTTCTGAATTGCCACAACTATGAAATCAAACCTTGATGATAGAGTCCTCATGGTCTTTTCAACAATTTGTTGATCAGTCATAGTCTCTCCACAAGCCTTCATCTGATTCACAACACTGATGAGTTTGGAGATGTACTCTACAATCTTTTGCTCATCTTCCATCTGCATCAATTCAAATTTCCTCCTCAGTGATTGAAGCTTAATCAACTTCACCTTATCATCCCCTTCATGATACTTTGAAAGAATATCTCATGCTTCCTTTGAACTAACTGTTTTTGAGATTCTTTCAAAATTTGCTTCATCAAGACTCTGTTGAATCAAGAACAAAATCTTGCAATCTTTCTTCTTCAAATCTTTGTGTGCGTTCCTTTGCACTTCTGTTGCATTCACAGCTAACTCACCAACTCCATTCTGCACAATTTCAAGCAAATCTTGTGCTCCAAACAGATTCTTCATCACTGCACTCCATCTTTCCCAATTGCGTGCTTCAAGAATTGGAAGATGAGTGTTGAAGCTGCTGCTACCATTCATGGTACTTCCTTCAGCGTTTCTTCTATGTACTTACGTGATTGAAGATCTTGATTACCCCTTAGAACGAAACCAAAGGCTCTAGATGCCAATTTGTTAGCACAACTATGAAGCTTAACTTTCTTAAGCAACTATTTGATCTTAGAGGTTTTTTTATTTTTGGTGAATTTAGAGAGAATGAGAAGAGAAGAATGAGAAAAGGAAATTGTGTTATTGATTAATGAGAATGTACAAGTGAATTGCCTTATATACAAAAGTTATGCTAGATTGCTTGAAGCAACCTCAGACTCTGAAACCTCAGACTCTGAAACTCAGAACTTTAGCTAAATTCTAGGGAACTTGTAACTAATCAATAACAAACAAAAATCTAATGTGATTAACCAACTAAACATGATTACATCACTAACAAACTTGAATTAACAAACTAACACTTAGTATGTGTTTGGTTAACTGCAGTTTGTAGTTGGTGTCTCAGATTTCAATTGATAGTTTATAAATTATGGTTTTGGTGATTAGTCTAGTTTTCATTTTGTTTGAAAAGTTAAACTCTTTTTTGGAATAGAAATCTAACAGAGCATGAGCCCAGAACAAAATATTATTCACTGTAGGTTAAATAAGTTTTTCGTCCCAATAAATATAACATATTTTGATTTTAGTCCTTATAAAATAAAACGAGGTGTTTTCGTCCTCACAAATTTTTTGTTTTGTTTTTGGTCCCTAAAGAAAATAATTTTGACGTGTTGTCGACTTTTTTTTAACATAATATGAACATAGAAAAGTTGAACATAATAAACGGACATAACATGAACACATTTTGAACATAAAAACTCATAATCTTGACATTCATATTAACATAAATTGGCCAATAGGGACCAAAAACAAAATAAAAAATTTTGTGAGGACGAAAACATTCTGTTTAATTTTTTAGGAATTAAAATCGAAATTCCTTATATTTTTAGAGACGAAAAACTTATTTAACCCTTTTAGTATATGAAAGAGGATTGCAAGTTTACATCCACTAACTCAAAAAATTGCTGATCCACTTGGGTTCATTTAAAAATAAATAAATAACTTTCACTTGGGATGGTTTGATGGTGTTCGCGTGAAACCTTGGAGTGTGTTCCTCTCAAGATCTCAAGTTCGATTTTCTTTGATGTTAATTTTGGTGGTCTAGTTTGACTTCTTAAAAAAAACTCAAAAATACCAGCGAATGCTTTTCTTGTTTTTTCCTTCATTAAAATAATTGAGGTGGGTTGAGTCACGAGAGTTCACCCGAGTCATGGCATACGTGCTAGGAGAGACACTTAACCAGGTTCTGATTTACAAAGATAGCAGGGGCTGAATCCACCCTTTACATGATGAGTCAACTACTTATCAACTAGACCAACCTCAGCTGACAAATGGTATCTATTATGACACACATTAATTAGTTATAAAAATTAAGATTAAGGATTTTCATTGAAAATAAATTTTGAAAACAAAATATCCATTAAACCAATGTCTAGCTAGTCCTAGGGGTGTCAAACTCCTACTCACTCTCTTTATGTTAATGAGATTACGAGTTTTGTCAAGATACTAGAAGGAATTTAAAAAATGTTATGTCTTTGTTCAAGCTCAATGGTGACACAGCTGGCCTGGCCAACATGTTAATCCTCAAAAATGCAAATTTTACTCTGGTGCTTTGTCAGCAAGTAAAAGCGAGATATCTCTCTGTACGTCATTCTTGGCTTTGCACTTGGTGAGTTTCCTTTTAATTACCTTGATGTTCCTATCTTCAAGAGCAAGCCTAAATTAAGAAATATGACTAAGGCTATTGTTAATAAGATAAAGATGAAACTCTCATCTTGAAAAGGTTGCCTTTTGTCTATCATGGGTAGAGTCCAATCAGTGAAATATGTTATTCAAGGCATGACTTTATACAGTTTCCACATTTAAGCACGGCCTAAAAATCTACTCAATGTTCTCGATACTTAGGTGAGAACTTTTATTTGGTCATTAGATATTTTTACTAGGAAGGTTTTCATTGTTACCTAGAACAAAATGTGCCTCCATGTAGATTATGGTGGTATATACATCAGACCTCTAAGGCAAGTCATTGAAGTTGCATGCTTGAAATTTTGGTGGAATGTTTACTCTTCTACCAAAAATTGGGCTTTTTTTTGTAGACCTCATCTCTTGAAAAATAGTAGTCCTAAACTTTATCATGCCAAATCCTCTATATGGTCTGGCATTAAAAAGGTTTTTGATATATAGTTTGTAATGGAGCTGTTTGGAAAATTGGCAATAGAAACAAATGCAAATTTTTGGACAATCAAGTGGCTATCTGAACCTATTGCATACGCCACTAACCTGTCTCATAATATTGCATGTTGGCTGAGCAATCTAATATTGCATTGGTGGTGATATCTGATTTTGTCTTCAATGGACAAATTCAAATCCCTACTTTAATTGTTGAAAATTTCCCGAATTTAGCCTAGGAAATGCATAAGTATATCCTTCCTAACAGGTTTGTTTACGTTCAAAAATACTTTTGGTTTACCACAACATTCTAATTCAGGTTTGATTTGAAAGAAACAATCTCTTTGATACGAAAAACTACTTTTATGAGAGGATCAACAATACTTGTATCAATTAAATTAAAAGTGATATTATTTGAAAATAAAAAAAATACATCATTTGCAACGGCTAATATGATTAGAAGAGAGAGAGAAAAAAAAAGTTATTAAAAACATCATATCCATAAACCGTATAGAAATGCAGTGTTAAGACAACCAAATTTGATGTCCTTGTAACATTAATGACACTGCAAACTTAGTATTGCCCTTTAAAATTAAACATTTTTTAGAGGAACAATAACAATTGTTTTAATGAAACTGAAACTTGGTACTACCCTTTAAAAAGGTCTTACAGACAAAAAAATGTTTCACTCAAAATTCGTTTTAAATCTCATAATGGATCCTCTCAATTTGTTTGTCTCACGTCTCTCATCTTATAGAACCCACCATTGAATGAGAAAAGGTGCAATGAGTTTTAATATAAAAATTAAGAGTATACAAGTTTAATAGTGAAATTGATAAAAACATGAGAGACGTGTTAGAGAAAATAAATTGAGAGGATTTATCTTGTTTTCCACTTGTACAACACTGGTTTGTCAACCAAATCAGCACTAAACAATCCAAATTGATAGAGGGGAAAATAATAAAATTTTATGCAGCAATAATATAAATAAGTAGTACTAAACATGTTAGGAAAATTTTACAAAATCTAGATTTGAGAACTCGTAATTTTTATAGATCACATATTATACTTTCATTACATGACATGGTAGTAATATAAGCTGGTTTAATCACACACGTGAATCCAATCCACTGTTTCAACTCCAAGCTTGTAAGCCAGGCAGGAAGTGTCAACATGTGCAAACGGTGACAAAAATATAGATAAGACTTGTATTTGGTTGTGCAGCACGTTATGTAGGGAACCCTCGTCCCTTGAATGTCCGACCCCAGCACTACTATTTGCACCCCTACCTTCCCACACTATGAACTCATTTAGTCATTGTCTATTTATTTGGGAATTTTTGTGTTGAACTGTTAATCCTCCTGCTCCTCGTATAAAAGGGTCATGACTAATCTAGAGTTTAACCGAGACGTAAGTATAAGTAAAATATCTTCAATAATTATTTTATTTTGCGTTCAAATTTAGTCATCGTTGCTTGAATAGGAGAAGAATATATAATAAAACTAAACAAATAATGGTAACTTTAATAGGTAAAGTAGTTACAAAATTGCATAAAAAATAATTAAACTAAATATATATTTTTAAATAGGTCCGTCAGTTCTTTATTTAGCAAACAATTCAGCAAGGATTCATATAGTAGTTGTTAAATAACTAATGAAAATTTAGCATTGGTCCACAATAGTAATTAATTTTATCATATGAGACATTCTATACGTGCAACAAGGAGTTGTAGAGTGTATATAATTAGAAGAATCATCTGGAATGAGTATGAATCCGTGAAAATAACTTGTTTTAGATGATATTTTTATATATCATCCTAAGTAGGTAGGTAGAGTTGTTAATTTCGCGATGTCGATAAATCTGAGTTCTAAAGTTAAAGAGTCATTAGAGACAATTAAAGATACAAAAAAAAATGTGTGTATTAACACAAAAATCAAAATAACTAAGAGTAAAAACACTATAAAAATATGAATAAGAGTGGTGACTTCAATGTTCTTATAAATCATGGTCGATACCTGATATATGAGTGGTGACTTCTTAGCCCTTCTTACTAAAACTACACAATGTTGTAAATTATGGTCAATACCTGATATATGAGTGGTGACTTCACATCCAGATATTAAGCGTACTCTAGCAATTTTAGATAGGGTAGAGTTTGTTCTTTTTAAAGGTAATAGTGAAAAAAATTGACAAATAAGTCATCCATCCTATCGTTCTACAACGCCCACTTCCAACTTGACGAAAATCATGTCGGTTTCATCTAATAAAATAGTGTTGTAGTGGTCTAGTAAACAATTGAAAGCGTAAAAGACTTTGAACCTGCAATTCCTCATTTTGTTAGCTCTTTAGGACAAAAAATGTTAAAGAGTGAGTTTTGCCAGCACTATCCATTAATCCTAATCGAAATGCAATTTTATTTGAGGGAGTCATTGATTATGTTCAGATAATCAAGCAAGAAAGCTCAAATTGAAGTGCACTCCAATAACATATGCCTACAATTCTTGCTTTGGTTATCCACGATATTATTTTCATTTAATTACTCAAGCTACAAGCTAAGCCTCGCTACAATCCAAACAGATGCCTGTCTTTCCTGCTACGATATAGCATTTTTTTGAATCATTTGATGCCGTTAAAAAAGTAGTAATTGGAATTACTTGAGCTTCTGCTGCATATCAAGTCACTATACGAAGTAAGTTATAATATCCATGTGACAAATACCAACAAAGTTGTAATTTGGCATTGTTTGACCTAGTATGTCGGTATTATATATAAGAAAATAATGCTGCTATGCCATACAATGACTACATGTAACGTTTAGCAACATGGAGGACCGCATCTATTATTAGTAGGTGCCATTCAAAAATGTGATATCTAGCTGAAACATGAGCTTACTATATCATGTGAGAATTTCATTTATTAGAGTCCAAACAAGAAACGCAAATAACGCAACGCAACACAGAAGCCCCAAATACAACAACGAATAATAAGGAACTCACCGCTTTACTCTACTTTCCTCACACGTGAAAGAAAATTTTCTTTTTTCTTTTTCGAAAGAACATGCTCTTTTAGCTTAAATTTTCATAAAGGAAAACGCAAAAATAAACTAAAGAATATGTTCATGGCATGTGCAGCAGGTCTTTTTTGGGAATCACTCCATGCCAGGCAATGATCATATTATCATTCTTTTTTTGACTGAGATCATAATACCATATTCGATTCGTCTGTTTTACTTTTTTTTGGTTGTTTTACTATTTTATTTTATTTTATTTTTTGCTCATAAAAACTTATTGCTTCTTTTCAATTATTAAATATTAAGAATGTAAAAAAGATTCAATTCGTGACTTTGTTTTAGAAAATTATTATCCTTTTATTAGTTTATATCAACATGATTTTATACAAAACGGTCTCTCCTTCTCCTTACTTCTAAAATATGTGTGTGTCTCTTTTCATCTTCTATCTTGAACTTCTTTCTTTATCTTTTCTCTCTCGATCTTCTCTCTAAAATTTAGAGAAAGATAAACACAAATTGTCAAATAAGAAAAAAAAAGGATTTAAATTTGATTTTACATGGTATATTGCTCGGTTGCACTTGGGTGTCTTTGGCCTTTGGTACTATGGGTGCTTTGCTCATGTCTCTTTCTTAACCACTCATTCTCTCTCATCTAAATAATTTATTTTAATCATTCATCTATAGTTATCTTTCATCTAAAATAAACTAAAGACACCAATGACACCAAATGTCAAAGGCACCCTAGTGCAATCCGTATATTACTTTGGGTTAAATAAAAATGCTTTATATATATATATATATATATATATATATATTTGTCTCTTCCCTGTGAGAAAAAAAACTATATGTCCATTATTAATTTCTCAACTTTAAACACCAAAAGTAAATGTTACATGTTCCTACTTTATATACTTGATTTGATTTGATAAACTAATGAGGAAGCGGCATGCATTTATTTATCTAAATTTAAATTAACTTTTGGTAACTTTATGCAAAAGTAAATAATTAAAAAAAGCCAAGGGGTACCATTGACCCCATAAACCATAGAATAAATCATGAATAATAAACTTAGCCGCCACGCCGCATCGTAGATTCGAAGACCACCGTGATTTCATTTTCAGCGGCGTTGAATTAGCTACCAGTACCAAATGTTCACATGCAACAGTATAATTTCCAATCTGTCATCAAAACTTAAAAAATTAAGCACTTTTTTCACATCTTTGAGGTCCAAATCCAAATCTATCATTTTCCAAATCATACTCAACGTTAAAATTCTGCTGCTGATAATTCCCCAAAATAATCGCCGGACCACCTCTTCTCTCCGGCGCTGAAACTCCGTCAGTAATAACAGTCAAACAAGCAACCTCGCCATCACCAACTAAAGAAAAATAATTCTCAACCGGTAACTTCATTTTTGCACCCCCCTTAAACTGAAACAATAACTCCGGAAAAGGCACTGTTTTCACTCCGGTGAAATCATAACAAAGACTCAACCCTGATTCGCCTTCAATATCTTTCGCTCTACTGAAATTCGAAAGCTGTTTTTCAAACTCCTTTGCCACCAAATCGTAGATTTCACGTTCCATGAAAGTGAACGTTGATCCAGAATCAACGATAGTTCCACCATTACCGTCTGTTCCTATTTCCGGTATCTTAACACGTTTTCCTCCGATGACGACACTACGTAGATTCACGTAATAGTATTCAAGAAATGCAGTGTTGTTCGTTGATGGGTTTTTTCGAAACGGTGTGTAGCTTAAACCACGTGTTTTTCTATCGCCGGTGGAAGAAACTTGCAAAACGAGGTTACTATTTTCCGGTGAGTCATCGAATTGATGAGAAAGTAAGCAATAAGAGAATCTTTTAAGACCCATCTGCGATGGAAGAGAATCTTCTCCGCGACCGAATCCAGCGATGCCAGAGGGTTGTCGGTCAGATACAATGGAACAACCTACCAGAAAATTTGCTACGGTTTTGCTAGGAAAGTTGAGGTTATCTAATAGTAAGACACCAGCGGTTAAACCTAAACCGTATTGAACTAAATAAGAAGGGCAAGTGATGTTGTTACAGTTTTGTGTATGTGGATTGCAACCTCGGCAACGAGATTCGATGTCGGGTCCGAAAACATAACCGCATTTGGGGTTTGTGCAGCCTAGGATTTTATTGGTTGATGAGTTTCTTGGGATGAAAGCTGGGATTTTTGTTGGGTTGATGTTTGGGAAGTTGCAATTGGAACAGAGGTAGCGAGAGGAACATGGGAACCAAACAAGGCTGCTACCTGTGTCTAGGACAAATGATAAGGTTTGTGGTGGTGTTCCAAAATTGAGATTTATTGAATAGCCACCATAGCTTTTGGAGAAAATTTGTGTGTTGGTGGAGAAAGAGGATTTGGATTTGTTGTGATTTGATTTTGGGGTTTTGAGGTGGTGTGCTCTTGTTAGAGAAGATGTAGCAGCGGTTTTGAGAGAGTTGAAGAGATTTGAGGATGGGGATTTGGTGAATAGAGGGGAAAGAGGGAGGGTAATGGTGTCTGTGTTTGGGTTTGAAGAAGAGAATGTTAGGAGGGGAAAGAGAAGAGAGAGGATAAAGAGAATGTTAGGATAAGCCATTGGAAATGGTGTTTGTGGAGAGAGTGTCCTTTGAGAAGTGTAGATAGAATGGAATGAAATGAATATGGGATTTATGTTTCCGTGGCTTGTTTATAAATGCATTATTAGTTTGGGTTTGCATTAGCAAGCAGCCAAGCGGGTAGCACTTGAGTGACATTGGAGTGTGACATTGACCAATCACAATGTTATAAATGTAAAAAAAACAAAAAATCCTTGTGAGAGAGAAAAAAGAAAGTCATTTACGACACAGTGGTTGGCTAATATCAATGTCACCCAAGTGTTACACCCAGCCAAATACCCCACCAGGCACATAAGGGAGTTCTTTTTATTAATAATAAAAAATTAAGAAAAGTAATAAAAAATTAAGAAAATGGGTAACATTTCCGTGCTTTTGTAAAGATTAATAATCTTTTGTATATACATTTTTAGACGCCCCAACGGTAACGGTGGAATTTGAGGTTTCACGTTGTTGTTGCTATGGACTCGAATACTGAGTGCTAACGCACTCTGAATGTACACATGCACCTCTCCATTTTTGGGGTCTATTACAAGATAAAATTGGCATATCCGTCAATTAGAGATGGAAATTAGGAGAACGAAAGAATTACTACATGTGATATTAGGAGAAATAAAGATAAATCGGATAAATGGTAGAAAAAGATATGTGAGCATTAAAATACGATGATATTAATCGCTTCCAAATTTTTCATGATGGTAAGTTTGAAACATTCAGTTCAGGTACTTTTCATATTCAATTCATTTTCACTAATACACATAATGTACGTGTGTGTACACGCTTAATTATGCCTATAAAAATCGAAATTGATAATTTACTAGTATCACTTACTTATAAAATCAGCATTTTATACTATCAACAATGGATTGACCGAAGTTGTAAATGACTTGTATCTCTTAAGTAAGTGATTAAGAGTTTTTGCGTAAGGAAAAAAATCAATTGGGAGGGAAGAACTTAACTCGGGGGATGAAGATTAGTCACCGCCAAACGGAGGTGAAAACTTTGTCTTAACATGATCTTACTTAATATAAATCCAAGGTGGTCTGATGGCTTCAAAACTCTAACCCTAATTGCATGCCCTAACCCTCCATTTGCCTTCTTTAATGCCTTGGCTTTCTTTTCCCGCCTATGTGGAACCCTAATGCCCCAACTGCCTTAATTAAATGTTGTCTTGCCTTGCTTATTGAACTCGGCCGCCATTTTGCCTTGGGCGTGTAGCTCATAGCCATAGGCACAATAAATGGTCCTCTGCACAGCCGTTTTTTCACCTACACAAATAGGTCTAGATGTTAGGTCCTATTGTAGGTATTAATTAACTAACCCTATTGAGCATAATGGCATTGAAGGCCACGTGTAAGTTAGGTCTTATGGTAGGTCCTACGCTCAATACACCCTATTGTATTTAATGTCATCCATTGTCATAATAATAATTGGAA
This sequence comes from Medicago ruthenica, assembly GCA_018208015.1. Classification (NCBI taxonomy): domain Eukaryota; kingdom Viridiplantae; phylum Streptophyta; class Magnoliopsida; order Fabales; family Fabaceae; genus Medicago; species Medicago ruthenica. The sequence continues at coordinate 126,218 of WNNG01000600.1, read as the reverse complement.
CGTTGCTCAATGCCTCCAACTATAAACCATATCACTTTAAGTTATTGTAGAACCTAAATTAGGATAGACATAGGTGTGATGCTCAATGCACCCATCCAATAGAAATAAAGGCATTGAATGAGCGTTGAGTGACTCAAGGGTATTCCCTACTTACTCCATTTGTGATATGGTAGTATAAAAGGGAGCCTTTATGCGCCCAAGGTATGCAAGCAATAGAAACCACATTAGAACCTTTGAGTGTTATTGTGCATATGTTCATTTCATGAGATAAGTATTACTTCATACAAATGTGTCTGTATTAAGCTGTTCTTTTTGGTTTGATGTACAATTTTTGAGCAATATGGACATGTCTCCATATTTACTCGTCATTCATATGCATTGAACTATATGAACAAGTCACAGTATGGAAGGCTCGCAAAATTCTGCAAAGTTCACCAAGAGGTCGAGGTATGCTGACGCCAACCATGTTTTCACTGAGACGAACGAGACTCCTCTGTCTAACATCACTAATGGTAAATCATGAATCCATTCTCTGTTCAGTTGTCCTTGAACCGTGTTTATGTTGAGTTTCCACATCACCAATATGAAAACATGTATTTTTTTTGTTTCCGCATCACCTCTGTGAATTTAAATGGGAGTATCTATGTGTGTGTGTATGTATATATATATATATATATATATATATATATATATATGATTGTATTAATTTGTTGGTATAGTATAGGTCAATTCATCATAAGACTACCACGTTTGATGTTGTTTACTTTGCAGTTATATACACCATCGAGTTTCAAAAGCGTGGATTACCACATGCTCATATTTTGGTTTTCCTTCATTCGAGGTTATCTCTATCTCCTTCTGATAAAAAGTTGTCTGTCAAGTTTCAAAGACGACAATTTTCATTGTCTGTCTCATTTGCTATGACTATAAATAAGAGTCAAGGTTAATTCCTCAAGCATGTTGGGGTCTATTTGCCTCAGCTAATTTTCTCTCATGGACAACTTTATGTTGCATTGTCAAGGGTCACGTCAAGAAAAGGCTAGAAATTGCTGGTTATTGATGATGAAGGGGAAGATAGTTTTGTGACGTCTAATGTAGTTTATAAAGAGATCTTTCAGAATGTACTTTAGTTTATTTATGGACCATTCTAGGTGTTTATCTAAATTTTCATCACACTTTTTTGATGCAACGTAATATTCTATAATGATATTTTTAATACACATTGTTTGACTTGATTAAAATACTTGATTGAGTTTACTGATTTACAATAGACTCACGCGAACGCGTGGGTCGAAAGTCTGGTAAATAAGAAAGTAAAGTATAATTTTAAAGATGTAGGTCAAGTGTTTAGCCTAGTGATAAAAAGGCATGTTTTAGAGATTCTAGGTTTGAGCCCACTAATGTTATTGGAGGAAAATAAATATAAACCATTTGGTAAGTTGTTTTTGAGCTTGAATGTCTACTTTACCCTCACCTAAATTTCTTTTATAAAAAAAAAATCTAATTTGACAAATTCTTCCATAAAAATAAGTGGAATAATATGGACGTATGTATTAAGTTCAACTCTAAATTTAATGTAGGTTGAAATGTATGACTTGCTAATTAATGTACACCTAAGGAAAAAGTAGGAGCAACTTCTTTTTTTTTTCTTTGACAAAAGAAAAAATATGCGTGACTATTAAGGATGGGAGTTGACCACCCTATAATCTGGCTTATGTGAGACTTAAGTTAGGTCGGATTTTTTTAAATAGAAAAAAGTTAAGGTTTTTTTAGAAGTCTGTTTAATTTAAAAAAAAAAAAAAAAACTAACCATGAGCCATAAGAAAAGTATTTTAAGATTACCAGACCGACATATTTAAGTAAAATGACAATATTTTTTTTACTATTATTATATTAAATTTATACTTTATTAAATTATAAATTTGTTAAGTTTTTAAATTTAAGCTTATTTTTCTATATTATTTTTTTCTCATATTTAAATGTATTATTGTAAACTAGAATTAAAATATAATAATATGATATTAAATATTGTCAAATTCTTTAAAATGTCATGTTAAATATCAAAAGGGTGTTCAAGTGTTTTGATCCTTTAGTTTGTCGGTCTATTTAAACATATATCATATTACTTATTTAAATACGCTCATATGTTATAGCGTTGTAAACAGGTTAACAAGTAATATCATATTTTTGAAAGATCATACTCATGCCTAAAATATAAGTCTTTGACAAGCTACAGACCAAGCTTAACCCTTAGATTTTTCGACAAGCTAGACTTTGGTCTTGCAAAACATAATTCGGTCCAGCCTATTTCCACCTCTAGTGACTATTAATCCACACATTTAAGATAAAATAAAATCAAATAATTGGCAATATGACTCGTAGAAAAGTAGTTGTCATTTAGATTTTTGTTTCAAATAAAAATATATCAGTTAATTTAAATATACAATATTACAGTTTAATTTTTATAACGTAATGAATGGCAATATGGACCAGTCAATTTTGTTTTTGATCACCCCACCATCAACCCGTCTAAAAAAGAGTGGCAAGGCAACTTACGTAGGTGAGTTAATACTCGAATCCCTGTTTTTGTTGGAGGGTTGACCCGTTAATTAAAAAAAACATGTTGACCCATCAAAAGAAGGGGTTCTCTTACTAGCTTGTATACAAGTCATTGTCACACTTTAATATAAAAAGACTTTGAAAGTTTACAAATCATCCCATGTGAAACTTGTAAGTTTTGAGATATCTCAAAATACATGGATCAGGTTTAAGTACATTAAAAATCCGGTGGATCGAGTTTTGAGATTTGAGATAGCTCGAGGTCATCTGACCCTGATTTCAATACCACAAATTTATATTAAACAAAAAACTTAAAACTGTCTTGAGATTTGAACCGTCCGATCAATTGAATTCCACTCAAAACACAAGAGAAACCAAAGGAACCATGGCTAGAAATTGTGAGCTTAGGAGAGCACCTTCATCGATTGTGTAATGTGACTAAAGATAAAGAAGTAAAGGTATGAGATATTTGTCGAGTCGGAAATGGGAGATTGGAATGATTGAGAGATGAAGGAGGCAGCCATTTCAATAAGATGAACAATTATTAGATGAACTCACGACAGTTGTGGGCAGAATGGAGAGGATGGTAGCGGGCGATGACATTTGGATATGAAAGGAAGGTTCGTTGCAATATTAAGTGAAAGAGACATACAAGGTACTAATATTCAAGGATTAGGATCAAGAGGTGTTAGAGGCTTAGAGTATTATATAACTGAGAAGGCCCATCAATATAATGTCTTAAGGTTTAGGGTTAAAATGTGGTGTTTAAGTTACTTATGTGATTTCTCAAAGTTTAATGTATTGATCCTCAAACCCTCTCATAACCCAACAATGGTAGTATGACCTAATGTGATGATCTCCCCTCACAATCCAACAAGAGGAATCTTTTAAATATCAAGAGATCAGGCATAAGGAAATCCCTTTTAAAAGTTTCTAACTTTAGGAGATATTTTGTCAAGTCGAAAATGAGAGGTTAGTATGAACCTATAGATGGAGGAGGTGGCTGTTTTGTTGAAGTTGAGAGACTCGATATGTTTCAATGGAAGGAACGATTATCACATGACGGTTGTGAGCAGAATGGAGAGGTTATGGCATATGGATATGGATGGAAGGTTTGATATTACAATTGGTATAGCCATCAGTTTCAAAAGAGAAAAGAAGCGGCAATCACAAACAATAGACAAACGATGTTTGATAACAAAGTCCAATCAATAGTGTCTACATCTCTTATTAGAAATCAGTCGTAGTTTGTTTTATTATCAGTGAAATATTAGAGTGTACAATTTGTGTTTAAATACTTCGTTACCTATGAGCCATCGCCAACAGCAATATTTGGTGAAAGAGGCACACGTGACTCAAGGTAATAGTGATGGAATTGGATCAAGAGGAATTCCTTATATCTCATGAGATCTGGCCTAATGAATTCCATCTTAAAGTATCTATTTTGGTGTATAGGATGTTCCGAAACATAACTCCAATGAGAGTCAATCTAATTATGAGAGGCATTTTTCTAGTTTTCTCAAATAATTTTCTAGTGTTTGGGAAAGTTTTCTCAAAGATTTAAAAATAAAGGGGTGGGTCATATCAAACGGTTTGCAAAATTTATTTGGAGTAGCAGAAGATATGAACAGAGAATCAGAATTGTTTGGTTTGCATGTATCAAGAGAGCTCGGGGGTGAGGGTCATAGGGCAGAATAAAAGTAATCAAATGATGTAAGTGAGCACTGCCAGTGCATTAAATCGTATCACAGTGAAAGTTGGTGGTTGGTTTTTGGTAATTGTGCAAATGAGAGAAAATATGTATTTGAATTGCAATCAATATAGCAGGGTTGAAACAGTTATAGGCAGCATGTTTTCTTTATGTAATGTAAGGAATATAAGTTGATTATTATCCTCTGAAGTCTGAACTGCATTTATATCAGTCATTGGTACATTATGGATCAGACAAAATAAAAATACTCAAAACAGAAAACGAACTACCTAAACCAAAATAGTAGTCGATCATAGAGCCATAGGAACAATCTAACAATTGAAAATAAAGAAAACCATAACAAATTGCACTATAATTACAATTCAAAACAAAAACCAAAGTAGTAGAAGAAACCTGTCTGCAAATAATCTTGTATAGCAACGCTATCCTTATCACTCCAACCCCTATACCGTTCCCCAAATCACCAAGTCATGTTATCACTCCCTGGTCTTTTGATCAAATGATACCAACACTTGTAGCGATTAAGGAGCCAAAAGTACAGAAAGAAGGTGGTAGAGAACCTCTTCCAGGGGGAGCACCAACCTCATAATCAGTGCGAAGGGGAAACAAAAGATCTTAATCCTAACCTAGCAATCTCTCAGCTTCATCAACAGTTTCATCACAATTTTCAGAAGAAAATAGACACTAATATGGTCACCAGTTTCATATCTAGGAAAGATCAGCCCGAAACTATCACCTAATTTCTTAAATGTTCACAGATAAAAAGTGCAAGATGTGCTTATAATACAATGAGATAACATATTAAAGTTGTTACGAAAAATCTCTCCTGTGATGTATCCATGATAACATACTCTCTCATGAAAAACTTTTAAGTATTTTGAGCATTTACGTATTAACATGTGTTCAAAATGTTCTATACTACTTATAGTACTGAGAAACTTGAAGCATCAGTGGAAAATAACATAATACTGAAACTGCGCATCACAACTCTTCAGAGTCAATAGTGAGCATCCCCTTATCCAAGCTTCTCAAGTTGAGAAGGAATTATTCATCGTCTATCATACATGTTTAGAAGTATTTTCATACCAGAGACTGCATAGTTGAAGAAACAATAGCTCTTAAAAAGTGAAGAAGCTTTAGCATCCTAACTACTAAGTAAAACAATTTCTGAAAACATCAGACAGCTCACTTTTTGAGTTTGCATTTTAAATTTGATTTACAATGTCAGTGCATAACAAATAATCTCAATGAAAAATTACAATTGAATAATATATATATCATCAAATAGATGTATTGGCTTAGCAGCAAAGCTGTTATCATTGTCCCTATGTTTCTCTGAATCGAATCCATGTTGTGCAGCTTTTGTAAATTTTAAAAGCATAATTTTTCAAGTCAAATCGCTAATCAAACTTGGCCAGGTTAACATTTGAACGCCTCATTTCAGACGTTCTCATCTTGTCAAAAAAAATAAAAAATTGAATGCATATAGGCGAACATTAGAAATGTGCAGAACTACAAAAAATGGAGCTATAATTAAAACTTAAAATCAACTTAATTGACCAAAATTAGATGTGCATTTGCACACCCTCAAATGCATACAGGGCCACAGTTAATATTGATAAATAAAGAAACGTGAAACAAAAGTTTAAACAAAAAAAAAAGCGATGATAATGAGAATTATGATAACAAATAATGTGTAACAAACATTACAACCACATAATAAATACAGCACAAATATGCAGATATATCAACCTAAAAAAAATAAAACAAAAACCAAATAGTGGCAAGCCGTGCGTAATATAGTACCTTAGAAATTCTCAGGACTATCATCCAATTGTTTTTCGTTTTCTATGTCAACCTCTAAAATCTCCTGAAACCAAAACATAAAAAGTGAACAAGTTTTGTAATCTTGAAGTTTGCTTTTGCATTTTGGGTGAAAAATAACAAGACTCAGAAAGAAGCACAAGATAGAAGAGACTTACAGGAATTCTCTGTTTGAGATAATTAGCAAGTCTGGCAAGGACAGTTGAACGCTTGTGCCAAAACCTACCCTTAAAGCTAATGGTCACGTAAGGTCCATCCAACTCCACCAGTTCAACTACACCTGTCATACCAACAGAAGTGTCAAAGATCTGACCAAGCTCACCTCGAGCATCGACCAAAGCCTGTCTTACGTTGTCTTCTGTGAGGTCAAGTGGCGGTTGAACTGAAAGAGATGCTGATAAAGGCTTCAACTTCCTTCGCAGTTTGCACCTTGTTGTATTCGTGAGAAGTGGATAATTGAGCATGTGGATGTTGGGTGTTATAAATGGAGACTTTTGCGTAGAGTAACTGGTGATGTAGCATAGTTTGAGTGAGCTACAACACAGTGACAGTGCCTTATGGGATAGGGACATACTCCTTCAATCTGCACTTGCTATATGCCTGAATTTCTATAGCAAGAGTTTCAGACAGGAAACAGCACAACCAAAGGAGTGTTGGGAATAGGATATGGATAATGAACAGAACACCCATAAGCACTCAACTAAACAAAAGTACAACTGTCTGACTCAGTAAATAAAGTTCACTCAAAATATTTTCTTTTTAGTTGAAAAAAAGTGACGGGATCAAAAAGAACTTTAATAGTTTGAGTCACTCTTAAAGATAGAGCCTAATGTGTTTATATCTTTAAACATATTTTTTACAGCCTAGAATTTGATTTCCAAGTTCAACTACTCTAGATTGTAGGATGTTCCATGGAATCATTGGGAAGTAAAAGACCGTAATTTCAATGGATTCCAACTAACAATAACTTGTTTCATTGAGTGATTTGAAAGAACATCATACTATGTGATCGATTGATCAAGATCGAATGGTTCATATTTCAATTAAATTTTTAATTTGTTTTAAAATAGTAAACATTGAGTTTAAAATTTTGACGGTATAATCTTGATCCATCGAGGATGTGTCGAATGCGTTGTGAGAATAGTTTGAGTCACTAAAGATAGAGCCTAATGTAATACTTACCAACTACAAAAATATGTTTCAAGATGGCGTAACCCATCGTACTTTCAGACCATATGTTAACTACAAGCACTATGTGGACTAGTCAAGGAGAAAGTAACGATAAAGACAATGACCTACCTAGTTACACGTTACATGTACTTACCGGGTAGTGGTGAGCGGTAACATTCTTTTTTTTTTCGCATAAGTTACTTACACGTGATGTAGTTTCTAAGTACACCTAAAATTAGTTTCTTATTCTATAGGTGAAATAGCCCCTTGCTTACTTAAAGCACAGAACAAAGACTACTTAAACTTCCATTATAAATGAAAGTATTATTCGTACACATTCATGATATACAGATAATAACAGAAGAAACGGAATATTAAAACATAATTCACTCCAAAATCAAGGTGTACACCAATATGCTTTTATAACAACACTTTTGCGCCTCATATCTTAAAATGGCTTGAATTACACAAGACAAAAACCTTTTACATCCCCAATCGATACAGATGAGCAGTTAATACTCTTAAGTGCTACTATTAGCCACGCTACACCGCAGAAAAGTACTCTTTGCTAAGTTTAGGGTCTGGTTTCATTGACTTCTCACCAGGCTTCCACCCAGCAGGGCAAACTTCATCAGGGTTCTCCTGCACATACTGCAAGGCCTGCAAGTCCAATGCATGTATGGGGTCAAACATGTTTTAAGACTAGAACTTAGAAGGGTAAAAGGAAGAAGAGAAAAAACAGATAACTAAAAAGTGGTAAATCCTGGTATGGTGCAAATCACATATAATTACCTGGAGTGTTCTCTTTGTCTCATCAACACTTCTACCAATTCCGAGGTTGTTGATGGTAGAATGTTGGATAACCCCTTCCTTGTCAATAATGAACAATCCTCTTAATGCTATCCCCTAAATCATCAGAAACATTTGCAATCATTGTAACACAGATCCGTAAAAAAAGTGGAATAAAAAACAACAGCTCACAGCGTTGCATTTGAACCTACTACCTAGACAAGTCACAAAGCTATTCACTACTTCATGCAAGATAGTAAAGCTATTACATAGAAAGCATCATATACTTCATTCCAGAGAATATATTGAAATCATAGTACAAAAGATGTTGAATTTGATAGGAAGAAAATGAATAGCCACAGTTTAAGTCATGGTGTCAAAATTTACCTGATCAGGAATGAGAACACCATAAGATTTTGATATGGATTTGGTGACATCAGAAACCAAAGGATAGTTCAAGTCGCCGAGACCACCGGACTTTCTGTCAGTTTGAACCCATGCAAGGTGCGAGAACTACAATAATAACAATAGCGCCACTAATCAAGAAGAAGCAGACTTTAAAAGTGTATTTGGATTGGACAACAACAACAATAACAAAGCCTTATCCCACTAAGTGGGGACGGCTACATGGATCAAATTATACCATAATGTTCGATCATAAACCATATTTGGATCCAATTCATTAACCTCTAAATGTCTTTGGGTTGGATATAAAAAGATAATTGTGAATGTACAGACATAGTATATCATTACATAATGCATGCATGTGCTAGTAGGAAATTTGTGTCACTGCATTTGTGGTCAGAAGATCAAGGAAAACACACTTGCAATTAACAAATTTTGAATGAGTTCACCAACTGATATTCTGACTTTCCATTATTTAGGAAGGAATTTCCCCAAACCATTATATTTTCCATACCGATGTAGCCAGTTGCAGAGGAAAATTAAAACTAAGGAGTCCAGTCGCGAAGCTTGATCGAAATTTGTAAGTGTCATATCTATAAAGAATATATAAATTAGTTTGCTGGTCTAGTGATTAGTTTTGCTGTGATTTTAACCTATACAAACTGAGTTCAAAACTGACATTCAACATTTTTGCTAAAGAAAGTGTAAAAAAGGGAGGATTTACGTCAACGAAAATTCTAAAACAGGGTTCAGACTGACTGGAACCCTCAACCTCTAAGCTACACAATGGCCTTAACCACTGCGCCAGGTGCAAATTTCATGTCAAAATTCTCCTAGATTAGTATATAAAAACGTAACCGTGCCATGGCATCAGCCCGCCCCCATAGAAGCTCTGCCACTGAAGGAGTCCATGCAGATTTGCCTACTATACTAAGAACTTCAAATCATGAATGAACTATGCACAGGTGGAAAATGTGTGAGACTGCAAGCGATCCAAGTCTTCGAACACCCTTCATTTTCTTCGGTGGCAAATATGCATAGGCACACATAAGTAATTCATATCACGAAAAAAAATGACAGCAAGCAATGCCTTTTACCACTAGACAAAATCAGCAACGTGAACCAAACAATGTCATATCAATAAAATCTATATAAGAGTTAAAAAATAAGGTCAGAACTAACCACACTGTCAACTGAAACACCCAATATCTCTGTATTAAGTTCCGCAAATTCTGCATGGCGGTCACTGAAAGCAGTGATTTCTGTAGACAGTTAACAGATGTTAGGATGAAAATAGAAAAGATTTGGCATCTACAACTATAGTTTACTAAAGGGTCAACTAACCTGTGGGACAAACAAATGTGAAGTCCAATGGGTAAAAAAAGAGGACAACATATTTTTTCCCAATATATTCAGATAGTTTGACCTGAAAAAACATTGCTTTAGTGAAAGATAAATAAATTATGAAATAAAACAGTTCACAAGCAACAGTCTGTCTACCTTGATAAACTCCTGATCAAAAACAGCCTCGGCTTCAAAATCTGGCGCTGCATTCCCAACTAATGGTAGTTCGCTCTTTAATACAGAAAAATAAAAAATTAATTCACAGATAAAAGCAAGAGAAAAAGTATGCTCTATAGCTTGTGCTCTCAACTTCAGTAATGAAGTTACAACAGTCAATAATTGGAGATGAAGACCAGCACACAAATTAATGAAATATTCTAGAGATCCCATTTCAATGCTTATAAGCCTCAAGGAGGAAGAGTTAGGAATGCCTAATTGTGCATCTTGTTTTTAACTATTCAAATTCTAATTACAAAATTTACAATCAATACAATAAATTTGTATTTCACTGCAATGCAACAATGGCTCATATTTGTTATGAGTCTCATATTGGATAAGATATAAGGTCTGAACATGGGTTTATAAGTGAGTGCAATCTTCACCTTACAAGCCGGTTTTGTAAGGTTGAGTTAGGCCCAACCTAAAATTCTAAGATGGTATCAAAGTCTATCCAAAGATTCATTGGGCCACCTGATATTGTGTACGACTGTAAGTGTCCATGAAAGCAATGTCTCTAATATTTTTTTCATTCTCTTTTTGCTGTTAGAGATGTTTCATTTACCATTTTACCCTATACATCTTAGCCTCTGTTTGGTAAAAAATAGTGAATAGCTGATAAACTAGCTTATAGCGGATGAGCTAGCCGATTGAATTTGTAGTGTTTGGTTAAATTAGCGGTTGAACTAGCTTGTAAATATGAAATGACATAAAAATAATATATTTAATTAATATTTAATTTTTTTGAATTAAGAATACATGGGTAAAATTCGAATAAATAATGATAAGCTTTAAGCCATAAGCTATTTGAATTAGCTTATCAAAAACCGTTATAAGCTCATGAGAAAGTGATTGTTACCAAAAGGGTCATTTTTAGTCAAATAAGCTTATGAGCTACAAGCTAAAAAATTGGACTTGCCAAATGGACCCTTATACTACATTATAAAAAGTCATACGAATTACTCATTCAAAAGCACTTTTGATAAGTATCATCACTAGACAAATTACATTATGTGATACATATAATTGAGAAATCCAAACTCATTTTAATGAAACTTAATTTTGCAAAAAGAAGTATAATCGAAAGTGATAAGCTGGAGAATGCTGCAAACAGAAATTCAACCATAACAAAACACATAAGCTCAACAAAGAGGGGTAGTTGAAGAACTTACAGAAGCTCTAACGACAAAACTGCGGCGAGAAGAAGCGGAGCGGTTGAGGGAAAGGGGGAGGGAAGTGCGTAGTTTAGGGAGAGAATTGGAAGCATTGGGGATGGAGAGGGAAGAAAGATGTGGTGGAGAAAATAATTTGGGAGAGAAGAGGATGTTAGGGTTTGAAGATAAGAGAGAAGCAGATGGAGCTGAGCAGGCCATGTTTGAGTGAGTGTGAGCCTGTGAGGTAGAAGAAGCCAAGATAGAGAGATAAAGTATGTTATACCTCAAAGCCTCCAACCTCACCTAAAAAATAAGATGGATTTTACTATGCTCCCACCTCCACCCATTCGGACCTATAAAGTAGTACAGGTGCACGGGTATGTGAATATCTAAAATTTTTGAAATTTAGGACACGATAAGGTTAAGATATGTTAACAAAATATTTATATTAAAATTTATATGTATGTAAAATACTTAAAAAAAATAAGCATTGATTACTCTTCAATACTATATAATTATAAAAGTCACAATTTACAAAAAATAATACATGTGATCAAAATAAAAAATGAAACATTTTTCGTATAAATCATATTCTATTTTCATTCATATGTTAGGATATCAACAAATGCATCAATAAAAGAACTCAAAACAAAATTTGTTTAATGTTGATTGATTGAATCCCCTCTCTCGTTACTTTCATCCACCAAAAAACATACTTTTTAATTGGTTAATCGAAAAACAATTATAGTGATTCATATCTTAAATTGAATCATATACATCTTCATTGAATTTTCACAACACAGTCTCACTTCTTTACCCTTCATTTTTTTTCCAGGATATGTCTCTGTGAAGTATATAATAAGTATATGTGTGTATTTGTCGAGTATCTTATAAGTATCCGATAAAATATATATTTTAAATTAAAATAATTAATTCCGATATTCCGTGGTACGTATCCGAGAGTATCCGCGAAGTATCGGTATATGATACGTATCCGATACGGGTATGTCTCCATTTGGAGTATCCGACCTTCATAGATTCTGACAAATTATTTCAACTCACTGTTTGTACAACCATTTTGTGCGGTAACTTTTGAAAAACTCTCTTTCTCGTACTCGTATCATCTGCTTCCTCTCTTTCTTCATTTTTCTCTCTATTGTTATGTCACAAAAGTCGTCGCCAAATATAATTACTCTTATTATTTTGTCTCAAATGTACCATTGTTGTTTATTAACAGTATGAAGTAATAGCGAAAAGACGCGTCTTTCCGCTCTTTTTATTGCGTTAACGTTTGAAAATTATGAACTATGTTTTTTTATGAAATTTTGATTTTGATTAAAAGTAAAAATATAAATGATTTTTGCTTTCAAATTATAGCGAATCAAACTAACCATGATTATCTATTTCAAAGACACCGACAATATAATAAAAAAAATATAATCTAAATTCTTGTTTTTTTAATGACACCAACAACAATCTTTATTATAGAAAAAATTGTTTAAGGGTATAATTGAGATAATGAAAAAGTAAGTATAGATATACTCATCTAGTTTGTTACACTTTTTAAAGGATAAAGGAAAAAAATTGGACATATATATACTCATATCGTGTTTGTTACACTTTTATTTTAATATTTGAATTTACTCTTATCTATTTATTATATATGTTATTTGTATTGAAAATTGAAGGTAATTTTGAAAAGAAAAAAAGTCAGCACAAAATAGACAAAACATGTTATTTTCCTTATATAGTAAGATATAGATTAACCAATCTTGGAAAAAGAAAAGTTAAAACTAAACATTACTCCCTCCGGTCTTTATATAAGAAAATTTTCAAAACAAAAATTTGGTTTTATTTATAAGAAAATGTCACAACTTTTAAATTGTAGTTATTGTTTAAAAGACTTTTCTACCCCTTATTTAATGGTTGTCTTTTAATATTAGTGGATGTATATAATTTTTTTGACAACTTTTTATAAAGGTGTATTTGTAAAAATATTTAAAAAGTTATAACGATTAATAATTGTATTGGTTTTGATATTTTTTGTTTTTCTTCTTATAATAAGAACTGAAGGATTAATATATTACTGGTATCTTAGAAAAATCCACATAAAAATGGACATATTCACTAACATTTTTTTAATATATATATATATATATATATATATATATATATATATATAATTGACGTGCTTATAAAAATGAACGAGGGAAGTATTATTTCTCTCTATATTTTTAATGAAATATTATATATTATCTTTTACTAATTAATATACCTTTAGTTATTATATACCTCAATTTATCTTAATATTTCACTAACGACTATTAATAAAAAATATATTTTAGTAAATGAAATGCGTTTTATCATTATAATCAACACATTTAATTATTTTATTAAGAACAATGTACAAAGAATAACTATTAAGTGTCACTTTCGATTTTTTTCTTTAAAAAACTATTTTATTTCTATAGCTTTAATCTTCAATCTATAAATAAATGAATGAATGTGATAATTTCCACAAATTAATTTTTTTTTAACTACTAGGCGTTACTCCCTCCATTTCTCAATGGTCGTTTAGTGTCACTTTAGCAAAAAAATTAGTAATAAATTTCATTTTTATTTTTAAATTATTTTGTCAAAATAATTTAGGAAGTGAGACTTAAAAAATTTATGTGAAATATAATTGATGATATGAACATGTTTCGTCTACCAAAAACATTATTTGATCACGTTTCATTAATTTTTTTTAAATAGAGGGATTAAAAGTTGACAAAAAAAACTAAAGGGACAAAAGTCGCACATAGCTCATACAACAAAGGCCAAAAATCTAATTAAAGAAACAAAATAATAAATATTAACATGAAAATACAAATAACATTTATTCTAGGGGGGAAGGGGGGGGTATTTTTAAATGGTAGGGAAAAGAAAATAATAAAAAAGGCGTTTGTGCTTGGAAGGTCTGAATTGTTGAATATTTCCATCCACCATTGAGTGGAAAAAAAATTGCTCTTCTCCCATACAAAATTGATCACTCCCATACCAAAATATCTCCAATGTAAATTAACTCACGATATCCAACGTAAGTTAACTCACGCTGAATATCAGTGTGATTTAATTCACGCCGAACCTCAACGTGAGCTAACTCGCATTGGGTTGCATTCAATACATATTACATAAATGCATACATTACTTTCCACAACACAGAAGCATTGCCTTTCATATTTTTCTTCTAAAAAAGATAGCTTCAGCTTTTACAGGCCTTACACACTAGTTATATCTTGTCTCCCTATGTTCACATTATTTGATCATTCATTCATCAAACACATAACAAATTATCCATTGAAAAATGACTAGAGTTTTAAAAAGTAATAAATAAGAAGAAAACATACGTGTGAGCACTATTATAATTGATGTTACTTATGAATATGAATGATAAGAAGCTAAAATGTATTCACAAGTGAGTGTAGCTAGAGGAAGGAAGCAGAAGCGTTAGTGTTTGAAGTGAAGGCATATATGGCTTGACATGTGGAAAAGGAAAGTGGAATACGCTTTACTAGTTTCATACAAGTAATCATCAGAGACAAAGAAATACTACAGAGGGAACATCAATAGTGTCATGTGAGAAGATACGTGTGTGGTACCTTTGAATTAGTCAACATAGCAATGTATCAAAAGCATGTTATGATAATCTCTTTTGAATAGAATAGAAGGAAAATTGAAAAAGAAGTCTTCACCTGAACAGCAATATTGAAATTGGTGATGTATGATTAACTCACACAAAAAGCATGCAATGCAAGTGGGGTTATGTATTGAATGCAACCCAACGTGAGTTCACGTTGGGGTCGGCGTGCGTTAACTCACGCTGATATCCAGCGTGAGCGTGAGTTAACTCACGTTGAGGGTATTTTGGTCAGTTTGTATAGGAGTGAGCAATTTTGTATGGGAGAAAAGCAATTTTCCATTGAGTGGCTTCTACATCATTCAAGTAAAAGATACAATATGTAGCTAACTTTGAATCATTTTTGATCCAGAGATGGTTCCAATTTTTTTTCATAAGCAATCTCCACAACTAAGATCACTTCCATTAATTTAGCAAAAAGGGACTCTAAGACACCAAGATTAGTTGCAAAACATCCCATGCTCTCACCATATCTATTTCTAAAAATGCCAGAAGATGTAGATTGACCACGATTGCCTAAGGAGGCTCTAATGAAAAATTGGAGGGTGCCAAAAAAAACTCCACAATTTTGGGTGCTTTAGGATGATGTGTATTAACTCTGAATGCTTTTAGCACCAAAAAATCAGAGATTGCTGGATTAGTTACTGCTTTTGTGAGATTTCCTGATAAATGGACATTAGCAGTTATCATAGCAACTGCATAATTAAAATTTGGGCCTACATTATTGAATCTTTTGTTGTTTCTTGTGAACGAAATAATATATAGGATGTTGATGACTGCTGCACAGACAGTTACTTGGCATGAGGGCTCCAACCACAATAACAAACATGAAAAAATGGTCAAAACTGAAGCACAATTGATGTTGAGATTAAGAATGTTTTGAAGCCAATTCCATATAGCAGATGAAAAGGGGCAGTGAAGGAAAAGGTGGCCGGGTGATTCATGTTGCTCGAGACACAAGTTACATATAGATGGAAGGCAACAACCTCTAAGAGTTAGGGGTGTGCAAAAATATGGTTAACTGAACCATATCACCAAACTGAACTGCACTGAACCATAAAAAAACCAAATCATATTAAATGGTTCATGAACTGAACCATAAAAATAAAACAGTTCAGTTAACCAAACTAAATTAAATAACCAGATTTAAACTGTTTCACCAAACTTTGCATATGCAAATAAATAAGCTTTTATGTGTTATTCATAAGGTTGTCAAGGTAGTTTATGAAAAAACAGCTTATGATTATACAATTTTCGTTAGTGAGAACCTATGAACTAACATAAAAGCTTATTTGCATAAGCTATTTTTCATAAGCTCAAAAATAACCCAACACAAATGGTTCCCTTATATGTAAGCGCTTACGTTATAAGTGCTTAATTAAGGTGTTTATCCAAAATTGCCTAAATCCAAACAAAATTTGCAATCATTGAATCCAACAAGCAAACAATAAATAAACAATGGATTGATCAATTAAACCGCTACACCAACAAAGTTTCCACAAAAAATAAAAACTTCCAAAAATAAAATAAAAAAGTGGGAGAATTGAAGAGAGTCTGACTCACTGAAGGAATTGACAAGGTCGGGTTGATGAATGTGAAGAAGGCAAATATTGTTCCCAGAAAATTTGCGAGTTGTCCAATGCAATAGTTTTTTGTTCTTCTCAGCGTTCAATCCCACCACAACGTAAACGGTGTCGTTTTCCTCGACACCCTTCACTCGTTCTTCAGTAATCGATACCGCTTCTTGGATGCTACCCATCAGATCCAATAACAACCGATAAAGTTTCCGGTGGATTGGAAATCGCTCCGAGGTGACTCGGTGGGTGAAGGTAGAAGAAGACGCAATTGAAGAGTGGTGAGGACTGAGTGTGAAATTTTGGAGTGAAGTAGACGCAACTGGGTTTTTTTAATACAATAACTAAAATCCGGTTTTTCAAGAATAATCCGGTTCAGTACAAAAACCGGTTCAATACCAGTTAAAAATAAGTAAACCGGTTTAAAACTATAAACCGGTTCTGAACCGGTTCTAAACTGGATTGAAACTGTTTTTAAGAATTAACCAGTTTTTATTGAAATGGATTTTATGAACTGAACCAAACCATTTATATGGTTCAGTTCAGTGCAGTTCATGAACCATAAACACCCCTACTAAGAGTTAAATTTTCGTAAGTTGGGAGCTTTTTGTGAATGAGTTTGCAAGGCAAGAAAGATTTTGAAGGTGGTATCCCATTGTTCCGTATAAGACTTGCCCAATTTCTTTGAATATTATAACGAGACATAAAGAGGTAAGCATCTTTCATAGAGAGTTCACCAGAAGTGTTGTGTATCCATATGAATTGATCCTTTTGTTGCTCTTCAAGGATAGTCTTAGAAATCGTGGTTGGGCCTAACACAACCTCACAAAACCAGCTTGTGAGGTGAGGATTGCCCCCACTTATAAAACTCTTTAACCCCCCCCCCCCCAACGACCAGCACAATTGGGTTTGGTTCATAGACATAAATGGTGGGTGGCCCGATAGCGGAAACCTGATAGCAGGTGACCCAATGGATCTTAACGGAGGCTCTGATACCATCTTAGAAATCGTGGTTGGGCCTAACTTAACCTCACAAAATCGGCTTGTGAGATGAGGATTGACCCCACTTATAAGGACTCTTTAACATATAGTTATTGAATTTAAGTGATTCATGAGTGAAGGAAATGTAAGCTGAAGCTCCCGAGAAATATTCCATGTGAATTTGAAAATGAAATCATTAATTGTTGCCTTTAGGTTTTGATGAATATGTTGTGGAAGTTCAACAAGTTTACCAAAGGATTCCACACCAATTATCCAGCCAGAAGTTTATTGAGTTGCCATCTCCTATTAACTAAAAAGAGTGATCCATAATTGTTTGCATATGCTTTTTGAGGCCACTCCAAATTGATGGATATATATGATAAGAAATGAAGTTTCTTCCTCTTTTCACTTTACTTATTAGAAACATTGACCATTGATCATTCGAGTTCATCAACTCCCAAAATAACTTTCACTTGGAGGCATCATTATGTTTTGATAGGGATCTTAATCCAGAGCCACCCTCCTTGAATGGGGCACAGACTTTTTCCAAGATATTGTGACTAGTTTTCTACTAACGAGGTTGCCACTCCAAAGAAAATTTCTCATGTACCTCTCAAGTTCCTTAATGAGACTTATTGGCCAAGAGTAAATTGCGATTGAGTATACAACCATGCTTTGGATGACACTTTTGAGAAGTTTCAATCTGCCTACAAAGGTAAGCAGTAAGGCCTTCCATGAAGCAAGCTTCACCTTGATTTTGTCTACTACTGACTGAAAGCAAACTAACTTTGGCTTTCCCTTGAAGATTGGTACCCCCATGTATAAGAAAGGCAGGGATCCAATATTGAAGCGAAGTGAATTAGCTAGTAGACAGGGCCGTTCCTGTAAAATTGGAGGCCCGGCTCTTATTGTAAAGATAGGCCCCGAATAGAAAAAATGTAATTTTTTAAAAGAGCAAAAAAAAAACTTTATAATGTTTGTTTTATTTTATTTTTTAAAAGAATAATTACAATGTTTGTTGTTAGAGTTTTGCTATTTTATCCGACAAGTATGAGCCAAAAATTATAAGCGCTCTAAAAAAAAAAGAAAAAAAATTGTATTGTATTTGTAAATATGTAGTCGAATGTGTTAAAGAGTTTGACTAAATTGAAGGAAGAAGAAAGAGTATCAAAGACATATAGATCTCAAACACAGAACATAAATTCTGGGAGGGAGTTGAACCCAGGACCAAAAGATCATAACCACCAACATTCTACCACTACGACATATCTTCAGTTATGTTAATATTACAACGGAATTAGTATATATTCACATTTTACATGCATTATTTACAAAAAAAATATATTTTGGGCCCCAAAATTTTGGAGGTCCAGCTCTATAGAGCTGTTTGCACCTCCCCAAGAACGGCCCTGCGCTGGTAGAGACTATCTCGAAAGAGAAATTGATCTAACAATGATTGTAGACTTTTAAAGATTAATGTGTTGGCCTTAAATCAAAGCACAACTTTCAAAGAAGTCTGAGAGTACCTTTGTAAAACAACATAACATCATCAGCATAGAGGATGTAAAATAAAAAAATTGTTGACAAAAGTCACCCTTGGTAAATGGCGAACAAAATATTTTGCTTGCATATTCAGTAAACTCAACAATAGAGTTTTGTTACGAAAAAAGAAGTGATGCCAACAATCACCTAAAATGGATAAAAAAGTTAGAGACATCACAAGTAAGTCGATCATGAATATATTCAATCACTATGTTATATAATCCAATTAAAAATCGACATAGAGTGACTCATTATCCATATATTTTATTCGTCACATAACAAACCTCATATTTATAAAGAATGTTTATCAAATTAAGCATTTTTAATAATTTAGTGTTCGATCGTGAGATACGTATAGTCTGGTTAAATATTGTTCACTCAGAAATTGAACTCGAGTTCGTCTTTTGATGAAATTCATTAATCATTAGAATTCAATCACTCATGTTCTCTTTTTTAAAATCAAACTTTTTGGTTCTCTATTTTTACATTTGTTGATATTTTGGTTATAACCCATGTTTTTTTACCGACAAAAGGTGACTTTTGGTGCCAAAAATGTTGAATTCTAGTTTCAAAAGTGATATTTCTCTTTAGATTCAACATCGGAGCAATAAATCATATTTTTCCGCCAAAAATCACCATTTTTAGGAGAAAAACTGGGATTTAGGATTAAAATTGCAACTTTTAATTTGATAGAGGTACCATAAAATACAATTTAAAAAAAAAAAGACTATTTTCATAAATTTGATAAAATAATGAGGTCAAAAGGGAAATTAAGCCATTTATTTATTTATTTATTTGAAAATTCGATATCCAGATCATAGATCGATAATCCGAGATTTATTTTTAAAACTATACACTTAAACTTTATAATTTTTTTTCTTCATAAAACTATATGTTGAAAAATTATATAATTTTCTAATGATTAATTAAATATTTCAAAAAATATGTTAAATTATTTTCCTTTATTTTAATTCAATTTTTTTCCTTTTTTTAAGAAGAAATCAAAAGGTCTAAAATCTCAAAATTTTGACTTGTTTTTGAAAAAAAAAACACATTTAAATTATGTGATTTGAGTAGAATCTAACAAGCTGAACCGAGTTGTTTGTGAACTTTAAACGAAATGAATGCGAGCTAAACAAGAAGTTTGTATCGAACTCGGATAGAGTTTCGAGCTGAACAAATTTATATTGAATCTTTTATCGAGTGGAGTCGAGCTAAGGGGAGTTTGATTCGACTCGACTTATTTCCAATCCAGTTTTTTTTTTTAAAAAATATTTTCCACTTCTCATTTATAATAATAGAGAATATAGAAAAAATTTAATAAGATTCTTTCAAAAAAAATTAATAAGATTAATTTGGTAAAGTTGTTGATTTGTTTATTTATTTATAATTTTTTTTACTAAATTTATAATTTTTCTTTTTCTTTTTTGGGTACAAAATTTATAATTTTCTTCTTAGGAAAAATAGATGAAGTGATTTGGAATAAGCTTTAATGGAAATAAGCTATAGTAGGAAAAATATAATCCATGACGAATCACAAACCAATCAAAATCGCCAAACACGTGGTTGAGAATCTGAATTTAATTAATACACCCTTATTTTAGAATTGGTTATTCAACTTGGAGCGTAGAGGAGAATCTGAATTATTATGGAAAAAAAGATAAAGACAAAAATAAAAACATAAAAAATAATTCAAACAATTGACAAAGACAGCATCAATATTTTATATTTATTTAAATATTTTCATTTTCATAGTGCAGTATTTTATGACCGTGTCTTATTTTCCTCATTTTTTGTTTCATTCAGTCCTTCCAAACCGCGTGTTTCTCGCAACGCCGCCGTAAAACATGGCTGACTCCACCACCGCCGCCCCCATCGCATCACCCCTCCGCCGCCATAACTCCATATCGGCGATAACACCATCCAAACTCCACCCTTCAGCAAAAAAGCCACCAATACGCACATCAAGCTTGAATTTAGAGCTTCTACTCAAATCTCCTCCTTTCACTTCATACACATCACTCAGAGACATGCTTCCTTCTCCCCACGCCGTCAACTCTCCGACCGCCTCCTCTGCCACCATGAACTCCGGCTATGAGATCTCAATCCGCAACCGTCTTGTTAAGCAAGCTGCTAGGTCTTATCTCCAGCCCATGTCTTCTTCCGTCGGGAACTCTTCTGCTCCTAACTTCCTCCGCCGCCTTTGGCACCGTCTCTCCTCCGCAAACCACCTTATGGATTGTTTCAGCTCCATGGTTTCGGGTTTTACCCGAATTTTTTATCGGATACTCCATGCTTTCAGTGGCCAAGTAAGAACATAACACACCATCCTTCATAATGGAATGGAGTAGTGGACCCTTATTTTGTAATCCTTTGCCTCTTCTTAGATTGACTTCAAATTTCAATATTGAAGAACATATACCTTATGTTTCTCAATTTTTATTTTATATTCCCCTTTGCATAGAGTTTGTAATTGTATAGTTTTTGCATATGGTTCACAATTGTTATTATGGCCTCAAAATCAGAGGGAAATCTAATAAAAGAATAATCATTTGATCACAATTCACAATGGAAATAGACAAAGACAAAAGAAATCAATATTCAGAAACACAATGTTAATGTTGTTGCAATTTACAAGTAGAAAGCATCAGCAATGGTCAAATGGTCAATGGTTTTTTTTTCCATTGCTGCGCTTGATTTGAGTATGTACAAAAATGTTACACTTCAACACGAAGTGGGCTTAATGAGCTTCCAGATTGGGCTGTATCACTGTATTGATGTGGGTTAGTTCAACTTAGTTGGACTTTGGAGGTCCCTTACTTCTTCTTGCGGCCCACGAAATCATTTTGGTGGATATCAAACAATGCTGATCGTATTTCAGGCAATGGTGGGGCACTAGGAACAGGATTCATCCCATCTTTTTTCTGCAAAATAATGTTATCCTTAGTAACAGTAGCAGTTACAACGATTTAAACATTAAAAAATGACAAGCAAGCAATGATTTAAAATTGATGGTCAAATGTATGTAATGTACTATGCTTGTTCTGTGATTGTGACCTGATTCAATATGTTTTGTTTGGCAACTACTATGTTTTGTTTGGCTCTGTTATTAGACAATTGAGACTTGGCCATTTGGAAACATTTAAATTGTGACATGCAAATTTGTTTACTAACAATGATAAATTAGCTACGAACCGGACATGTCGGTGAAAATTTTAAAAAATTAAGTAATTGATGTAAATATATGTGTCGGTATCGAACACAAACGCGTGTCGGAGTGTCGGACACGGAGACACACCTAATCTCATAGGTGACTTTGCTTCATTAGTCAATTTAGAAAAGGTTTAGAGGTTGCTGCAACTCACCTTCTTGGAGGATTTGCCTGATAATCTCTTGGATTGAGCAGCCAAGTGATCAATAACTTGAAAAAATGCAGTTTGCCCCAACTCAGTGCAATTTTGCCAGTAAAAAATTGCCAAATCCCATCCTCTAACTCTCCACTCTTGAAACTTCTTGTCAAAGTCAATTTCATTCTTAGATACATATGGTCTCAACACTTTATTATAAACATATCCTGTCCCCTGCATCAAGCAACATTTATCTCATTATCTAACTGTAGATTAAACATAACTTTCACTTTCCTTGGTAAATGAAAAAGAAATTAAACACACTAGAAAAAAGTGTTGAGAAAAAGAGTACTATATTGTAAAGTTTCCAAATAGACATTCTCTCAAACATGTTATGTTCTTACCTTAGTTTTGGGATACCACATGTATATGAAGAGGGCAAGCTTCAATTCTCCATACATGGGCAACCTTCATAAAGTTCCAGCGTTAACGTTTCTGTACAAATCTTATTAATAAAAATTGAACAATATAGAAATGACTAAAAACTCAAGCACTCACCACCCAATAACTACATCAGCAAACTTTTCCAGTACTGTGAAAAAAGCTACAATAATCCTGCAAATTAAGGATGAACAAACACATAGTAAATCAAACAATGATTATTAACTCCATTCGCACATGCCAGACAACATTATCATAACATATAATTATGTATACTGCAATTGAAGTGCTTAAAATGAATACTCCAAACATGCTTCTGATAAAGGTGCACATGGTTCTATTCAATGATTGAACCACTTTTTAAGTTACTGACCTCGATTTAGCCATTTTAAAAAGCAGATCCGTTTCTTGGAACAAACTCAATGACTTATTCTTAATCATTATTAAAGCTCTTTACCCATTTTTTTCTACTTTAAACATTCTTTGCAATCATGTTTGCCACGATCGATCCACAACAATTTCAGTGTAATTTTATTAGTGACACTAATTATATCAAAACAATCACACAATTACAAACAATACAATTTCAGAAGAAGAAAGTTAATGATTATTATACCAGTATTGACACCAGAAACGAAGTTCATCCATTTCAACCTTGTTTCTCTCAACGGTTTTGTAGCATTCAAATCCAGGATATGCATATCCGAGAAGCAATCTGAAATTCAAAATGAAACAAAAGCGTTAGATTATAATTATACATTAATATATTGAACTATGGAGAGAAGAATCACAAAATCGAAACAAGAAGAAATTGAAAAAGTAGCAATATATATACTTACATAAGACATCGAGTAATGAAATCCCCTAACATTTTCAAACCCTAGAACACCATCAACAACAACAACAATTCATCAAAATTCTGAAACACAAGGCATGAACTAAATAGTATTTGTTCAGCAGCATTTACCTGTCGGTAGTTTTATTTATTAGTCCCTCACGCGTTTGACAGAGTCCAAAACTGAAACTGAAACCGCTTAACTGTTCAAATGAGAGTTTGAAACTTTGGATTTGGAAAAAGGGTTTAATAATAATCTTGTATTCTATATGGAAGAAGGCCTGAAGAGAATGAAAATGATAAGTCAGATCACAGGAGGAATAACTAACTTCCACCGTGTATATATATAAAGGAAAAGGAATTTTGTTTTACTTTTCTCAATTCAAATAAAAAAAATCAAAAGGAGAGAGAGAGAGAGAGATTTCTTGCCACGTACGCTTTGATTTTCTTTAATCTTAGACGCTACTCTTGCTTGCTTGGGGTTTTTGGTTTTGGGGATATTCTTTCTGCTCGTATCATGGAATCACCGTTTCGCAGTTAATGCACACACCGATATAGTATTTAAACCCCATTTCTTATACATTACACAATTGTCACTTGTCATTTGTGAGTTTTACTTGTTAATCATTTCTACCGTTTCCTTTATGACACTGATGTTTGGGCACAAAATTTTTAGTATACACGACACCGTATAAGATACATTGGTACAACTGACATTAAAATACGGTGTCAGTGTCAAATTCTAATGTCTAAAAACTGTTTAAGAAATACTTTAGTGGGTCACAATTAAACCCCTGAAGTGTATATGGTAGAATGAAATATATAAATAATTTCTTTGTTACGAAAAAACAATAATGATTGATGCTTTTTCATATTGTAAAATTTAAATCAATAATGATATTTAGACATCTTAAATTTTTAAACATTTGTTCAACACATCGTTTTATTTTTATATCTTTTTTATTCTATCACATAACTCTTTTTTAGTGTATACGCCTATTGTGGGTGTCCATCAAATATTATTCAATTTAAATTAGGAGAAGCAGACTCTGTATCATCATAGAAACTCATCAATCTCTTTGAAGATTCAAATGAAATATAGCTTACTAAATGTGCAATTCTAAGCCCGAGTCATAACTGTTATGATTAGGAGATAATACTATATGTACTAATTGGTAATAAGAGTCTAATTTATATAGACAATCAATGTATAAATTTTGTACACATGTATTCAATAACATGTTGAAATGTCAATTAATGAGATATGGTAAATTATGTGATAGAATAAAAAAGATATAAATGACGTGAGAATAAACCATGAATGTATGTGTAAAACTTTTTAAATTAAACGTGTATATCAATTAAACTCTTGGTAATAATGGTTCGTGTTTAAATATGTAAATAATTTAATATTTTTTTGATGCAGGTAAATAATCTAATATGTATGAATATAGTTTGCTCATAATATTATTTAAAAATGAAGAAAATGTCTACACACGTAAAAATAAATGGAATTGGCCTTCTTTTTTTTGAAAACAAAATTAAATGGAATAGACTAGACTAGGAAGGTAGATTAGCTTTTACTTATTGTAGTGTATAGGATGATATAACGCGCATTGACTTGTTCATAAAGAGAACGGTTGTTGAGCCAACTAAGCAACTATATATGTCGTATAATAAAGCTGTTTACTGGTTTTTATCATTACGTGGTCGTCATCACTTACCTTCATATATCCATCGTAGCGGCGAAACGCAACAAAATTGAGGGGATTCGTTGAGTTATTATATTTAAGTGAAGTGATACGGATAAAAGTTTCATTCATAAATTATTATAGTCCATGATGTCATTATAAACACAAGATATGTATCAAAGTTGGACCAGTGAATTGAAGGAGAAAACTTCCACGAACTTTTCACACAAAATTATGGAATGGAATAGTATATAATAATGCATGAAAATTTTCCGAAACTCTCCCACGAAAGTCAGTAGTATTATTAATATATACAAGTGGTCTATTCTACTTATGGTTTTCCGATGTTGGAAAAACATAATAAAAAAAGAAAGTGGTGAAGATGACGAGGGAGCAATTTTAATTGTATAAGAGTGCATTATAAGACTTGTTAATGAATGAGGAGGACTATAATCTCTAATTGAGCATTCGAGTATCCACTAATTTAAGGTCGAATGCTATTATTAATTCAAATGTCAATGGTGTTTCAGATGGAAGGGTGGCAAATGTTAGAGTGATTGTATTAAATCATTTTTCTATTCAATTTAAATCAATCCACCTTGGTCAAACCTGGATTGGACGACTTTACATTCAAACGACTCTCCGGTTTAAAAAGTGGTGAACTCATTAGACTGTTCACTAAAGAGGAGGTTAAACAGGCACAACCAAAAACTTTGAGGAATTTATAGTCAGGGTGTTGTTTAAAAAGAGAAAAATAAGGGGTAGCATTGTTGAGAGAGGTGGAGGGTAGTCTGTTGATGAGGTAAACAACAGTAAGGAAAGCATGATCCCAAAATTGAAGGGGAAGAGAGGCATGACTCAAAAGGGTAAGGCCAAGGTCACTTGTATGCATGTGCTTTCTCTCAACAACACCATTTTGGTGGTGTGTGTGAGGACAAATAAGTCTATGGATGATGCCAAGGTCAGTGAGGTATTTGGTAAAGGGTCTGAACGCACCTCCCCCCCCCCCCCACACACACACACACACACACAATCAGTTTGAAGAGATTTTATTTTGTGACCAAATTGTAATTCAACCATTGTTTTAAATTGTTTAAAAATGGATAGAGAGTCAGATTTATGTTTTAACAAATAGTCAGGTGAATTTAGCAGCATCATCTACAAAAGAAATGTAATATAGAAATTGATTTGTAGAGGGGATGGGAGAAGGACCCCAAAGATCAGAAAATACAAGTTTAAGAGGTGTAGTATAAGTAGTTTGAGATAAAGGAGAGTGCAATCTGTGTGCTTTTCCCATACAACAAGCAGAGCAAAAATAGTCTTTATTTGAAAAAGGGATATTACAATGAGACAATACAAGTTTCATAACATGGGAATGGGGATGACCTAGCCTAAGATGCCAATTATACTGAGCAGTATTGGATATGGCATTTATTACATCAAAAGAATAACTAGAATTTGAAACAGAATTAGATTGAGAAACTAAACAAGAAGCAGGTGGCTGAAGATGCAAAGGAGGGAACTCATAGAGGCCATCTGATCCAACCTGTCCACGTAGAAGGACTTCATTGGTGGCCTGAGATTTGATAAAACAGTGATTAGGATAGAACTCAAAAAATACATAATTATCTTTAGCAAAACGACTAACACTAGTGAGATTTTTTGTGATATGTGGAACATGAAGTAAATTATGAAGAACCAAAGTTTTGTGTGCATTAAGAGGTGACTGAAATTGTGAAGAGCCAGAGGAATGAATTTTCAAACCTTGACCATTGCCTATGAATATCTGCTCAGGTCCTTCATAAGGAGCAGATTGAAGAATATTCTGGGAACTATTGGTCACATGAAAAGATGCACCAGAGTCAAGGTACCAAGGACTAGCTTGATAAGGTGAGGTATTGGTTAACATGGCATTAGGCTGGAAGTATGGTCCTAAGTTAGCTAGCATAGCATTTGGTTTAGGATAGGGCAAAGTATATGGTTGAGTAGGGTAGGGTAAGGGTGAGGAAGGTCTGTTCCATGAATTGGCATAACCATTAGGAGGAAAACCAGCTAGAGAAGAGGAAAAACCTGGAATCTGACCTTGAAAGCCATGGAAATTAGAAGGTATAGAAGCCTGAAATTGTTGATTAAACCTGTGATGGCAGTAGGATGCAAGGTGCCCAAATTTGAAGCACACTTGACACTAGACATTACCAAACCTACCACGTCCTCTACCTAGAGCTCCTCGTCCTCCACGACCTCTAGAACCAGGAGAGTATCCAAAGAAATTTTGTCCAGAAGGTGCAGAATCAGAGGAAGTAGCAGTATTAGCATTACCATTTGAAGCTTGAGATTCAGGTGTAGAGGTTGAATCATGGGCAAAATTAGCACTAGTGAGATGAATTGAAGCAATGTTAACTTGAAGTTTCTTATGAAATTTGGTGATACGCATCTCATGAGCAAGCAACAACGCCTCAACTTCTTCAAGTTGAACACTCTCAAATTTGCTTTCAATAACTGAGATAACATGACTATAATATTGAGGAAGACCTTCCAAGATTACATCAATATGTTGATGTGAAGGTAGAGGATCACATACAGAGGCTAGGGAATCAATCAACATCTTGATTCGAACCAAATACTCTTCAACGGTGCAATTTTTTAGCAGCATTGCACAAAGCTCAAATTGAAGTTGACGAGCACGCACGCGTGTGAGTTTCTGAAAATGATCATGAATTCTAGACCATAACTCAGAGGCATGAACACATCCAAGAATACGCGTCATGATCAAAGAAGAGATTGTGGATTGTAACCACGAGAGAACATTGATCTTGCTGACGCCAAAGACGAAACTCAATATTTTCAATCGGTATACCAGAAATTGGATCTGGAATGAATTGAGGTGGAAAATCAGAGAGATACAAAAAATCCTGAAGATTATGTATGTTGATTACTGGTTCAATCTATTGCCTCCATATGAGGAAATTATTCTCATCAAGCTTTTCGGAGATCTTCAACTTAAATGTAACCAACGACGATTGCAAAGACGAAGACTGAAAGTTTGGAGATCGAAGTGGAATCGCGTTGACCGACGTCGAAGGAGACGGTGGAGATGGTGGAGGAGGTGGCGGTGGAGAACTTTCATCCTCGGTTCCCATGGATCTGAACTAGCTCTGTGATACCATAATGAAAAAGAGAGAGAAAATGAAAAATATCTGAAATGAATCTAAACTTTGTATTGCTATTATGATCTAAAAACAGTTACAATGAGTCTGTGCTTATCTGTAACAGAATGTGCCAGCTGGCACCAGGTAAGCATGAGTTGTACTGACAGCTGTCACTAGAAGGAAAGAGAAAGAGATGTATATGAGTTACACAGTACTTCTAACTTAGAAAGCTTAAGTTTGAACTAACTAAGTTCTATTTATTCTAATACATTCACATACGGTATGAGATTATGACAGTTTTAAAAATTTTGAATTAATTTTGGTTTCATAAAGGATTTTTGGGTAGAAATTAAATATGACGTCATGAGGTTTGTCTCTGAATTCCACGGGAATGGGAAACCAGTGAAAGGATTAAATTGTACTATTATAGCGCTTATTCAAGAAATTGAGAATCCCAGAGTTTATCGGATTTCAGATACATTTTTTTGGTTGGTTCATGGGTGCATGTACAAAATTTTAGCTAAAGAGTTGGCCAATAGACTTCGTAAGGCTATTGACAGTGTCAATTCTGAGTCGCAATAAGCTTTTATAACAGGGAGGTAGATTGTATATAAGATTCTTATTGCTAATGAGGTGGTGGATGAGACACACAAGTTAAAGGAGTTATTGTTGTTTAAAGTGCATTTTGAAAAAGCTTACAATTCAGCTGATTGAATTATTTGCAAGTGGTAATGAGCAAAATGAATTTTCCAATGTTGCGGCATAAGTGGATAATGGAATATGTATGTGTAGGGCACCACCATCGGTTCTTTGTAAACTGTAGTCCCACTGATGAATTTTCTTTGTAAAGATGGTTACGACTAGGTGATTCTCTATCCCCATTTCTTTTTTGGATAGCAGTCAAAAGGTTGAATGTAATGTTAAACACTACTGCAGATGTTGGTTTGTTTTTTCGATTATAAAATCGTTCATGCAGATGGGGTGGGAATCTCTCACCTACAATTGGCTGATGACACCTTAATCGGATAAAAGTTAGACAAATGTCAGAGATTTGAAAGCCAGTCTCATTCTCTATGAATTAATTTCGGGGCTAAAGGTGAATTTTAATAAAAGTATGTTGGTGGGATGAACGTGGACAACTCATGGCTGACTGAAGCGCTGATGATTTTGAATTGTAAAATTGGTTGCATCCATTTTGTGTGTCTTGGTCTCCCGATTGATGGTGATTATTGTCGGTTAAGTTTTTGGCGGCCTGTGCTTGATCGTAACAAAAAGAGGTTATATGGGTGGAAAAACATAAGCATTGATTATTTACATGCTTGGTATTTGTTCTAGTGTGTTGTTGGCCTATGAATATTTCAAGAAACTGGCAAATGAGCAGTTCTGCTTCCAATACGAGCACCCAAAAAATTCTTCGAACACCAAGTTGAGATTAGTTTCTCTGACATGTAGATGTATTTTTTTTGTTTAGTGTGAGAGATCCTAAGTTAAATTCTTTTATTCTTCATATTTCCATCATGTTGCACCACACATGATGACAACATAAGGAACCTTGAGAGCACCATCACCTATCCATTTATAACCAACATCACATTCAAGACCACCTCTAATCAGAGTTTCATTCCCAAAGTCTGGTGCAAAAACTAATAAGCCTGGTTTTATGCTATTCATTCTAAATCCATGAATGCGACCTCAAAATCATAAGTAGTAGATTAAATGAAATTGAAGCATTTTATGCTATTCATGCTATAATAGAGCTTGATGATTGTATTTTGGATGATTGTATTTAAGGTGATTGCATTTTGGATGATTGTATTTAAGTATGACATATTATATTGGATAACTGTATTTTGGTGATGGTTTAGATTTGTTTTGATCATGTATTTTGCAATATTGGATGACATTGTACCTAATTATCTCTACACAAGCATTATTGTTATAATTACCTTGTTATGATGATTGTGAGTTATTATTGCCATCCTACTTTGTATTGACAGTTTAAAGTTTAATGATTTAGAGATCAATTTACCTATTTATTATCAATTAAATTTGAAAGGGTATTTACACATAACGACATGAGCAATGTTATCGTTGAGCAATGTTAGCAAGTTTTTACATTTTCTTTGATTGAGGGTGCAATTTGCACATGAGTTTCAACTTTGAGGGGGGGGGGGGGGGTATTTTCATGTAAGTTTAAATTTTAGGGGGTATTTGCTACATAAATTTTAAATTTAAAGGAGGTATTTGCCTATTTTTATAATTACACATATTTTAGACAAAAAAAGCAAAAAATAAAAATAAAAAATAGTAAATTACCTCATGCGACGTGACAACCTCTAGTTTACATGGAGGTGCCACATGTACAACTGCCACATTATAGGGTGTAACGACCAAAACTAACATATGACAATTTCAAAGGGTTTTTGAAGTTTTGCAAAATTCAGGAGGATTTTTTTTTACGAAAGTTACAATTTTGGGAGGGTAAATTACAATGTAGGTCCTTTAAGTTATTTAATTATAACGTGTTGGTCTTTTAAGTTTTTTTCTTATCACTTACGTCTTTTAAGTTATTTAATTATAACAAGTTAATTTAAGTATTTTTCGTAACACTTAGGTTCTTCAAGTTATTTAATTGTAACTTTTAGGCCCTGAATAACTTACATTTTATGTACGAAATCCTCTAAATTATTACACTTAAATAACTTAAAATGTAATTAGTACGAAAAACTTAAAGAAAAAACTTATCACAATAAATTAACTTAAATGACCTACCAAAAAAAACTTAAACCAATTTTCTATAATTAATTAACTTAAAACCTTCAACTTAATTTAACCTTTTGGGGGCAATTGACGACTCACTCTTTTTTGTTTTACTCATTTAATTCAATAAACTTAAAACAAACCCCCTTAAGAAATAATAATTTTTTTGAAGGATTAAGAAATAAATAAATTGTTTATGTTTATTCATTTTTGTTGCAGTGCATAGAAATTATGAATTCCAGATGTTAAACTCTGAAATGCTCCCACGTCTTGCATATTGGACTACTCGACCAAGAACACTCTCTCACTCTCTTCCGCTTTTTCCTTCTTCCACTTCCAGGTTAGTTAGTACTTAGTACCTTCCAATGCATTTCGAATCTGTTACATTTTCAATAACATAGAATATCCCTAATTTAATTATAAGATTTGTCTCATACTCCGATTCATTTAATTTACCACACTAACCTTATTATTTTTATAGGATAAGGTTTAATGCAAAGTGCTTGAACGAGAAAATGAGTGAAGAAAATAATTTGCTTTCCAAGGATAGAAAGCGTGCTAATTTTCGATTATGCAGTTTATCAAAGTATGTAATAGTTATATTATCTTTGTATTTGACAACAATGTTATTTATTATTTTTTTTTTTTTTATAGTTTATGATTTATGAATTACTTTGTAATTTTATTTAGTTATACGTCTGAAATACTGGAGATACAAGCTGATGCTCCAAGTTTGCATGTTCTCTTTGTTCCTGGAAACCCAGGTGTAGCTTTGATTTGTTTCTCCGCGCGATTATATTTATTTAGTTATGTGGTTATCAAATCTAGATTCCAAGACTTATCTTCGAAACTGTGAATCAAATCTTATTATGAATAGTGAGATACATTACTAATAAAAGTATGACGTTTTTAAGTAAAATCAAATGACATAAACAAAATTATAAGTTCATATATTATATATGAACCTCAAAATAATTGAAGATTCGAGTCATAAATTAAATGATAAAAGAAAAGTGGTTGGTTACAATAAGTTTAGGTGGTGTTTCATTAGAATGAATCGAGAGTCGAGACTCATGCTAGTGAAGCGAGATACTAAATCAAGATTCATCATAATAAATGAGAATCCAAAATGAGATTTGTATTCAATTAAAATATACATTAAAGATTCGTATTGATTGGGTTTAGTCTTGTATTGAATCGAAATACAACTCACATGTATCTTAAGATACTGATAACCAATGTGACATTTGGTGTCTTTGGTTACTGCAGGTGTTATTTTATTCTACAAGGACTTTGTGGAATTTCTATATGAACTTCTTGGGGGAACGGCATCTGTCACAGGCAAGTAATGGTTGTTTTTTTTTTTTATTGTTACTTATAATGTGGAACTCTGATCAACTAGTATATGCTTACTATTCATGTTTATCTGTCACTTATCAGCTATTGGCCAAGTCTCTCACTCAAGAAAGGTACGTGCATTTTGTTTTGTTTCATATGTCAGTGGCATTTGTGTGTTTCTTATACAGTGTTTTGGTGCTAGGATTGGGAGCATGGACGGTTGTTCTCTTTACAAGACCAAATTGATCATAAGGTATGCCCAATATTTTGATCTTCACATATCATTGGCTATTAAGTGTTAGGTAGTTTAACAAATGAGTTGTTTGAATATTCATTTACTAGTTGGCAACAGCATATGTACATTGGGAGCATGTGTATTGTGTACTAAAATTGAATAATTTAGCAACCAGAAGAGTTTAATTAGAAATCGTCCATTTTTTGTACGTCTATGTAAATTTATTGATTTTTGAGTGGATGGTATGGAAACAGTGGCAGAATTTAGTTTTACTTGATGTATTGATGGATGGTAAGAATTATCATTCTGTAATTGTTTCTTGTAGTATTACAATGCAATATAACATTCCTGTATTTGTTTTCTGGTTTAACGGGGATACTTTTATGCTTGCCATTTTTCTCCATTCTTGATTCAGACAAGTGAACCTTAATACTGTATTGATCTGTAACAGTAGTCTTCACTTCTGTGCTTTTGTAGATTGATTTTATCAAAGAGGAACTGCAAAATGTCGAGATTCCTATAATACTGGTGGGTTCTTTTACATCAACACCTCCAATAGTTTTCTCCAGTGTCATTCTGATTTGCAGAGTTGTGTGAACTATGACACCAATTTTTCTGCAAACTGATTAATCTCCTTTCCCCTTTGAGGATAAGGAATGAAGGATGTATCTAGAAATACCGAGTTCAAAACTTACTTGCATGTGTCAGCTAACATCCTTTTATTTGTTAAAAGAGAACAATGTTGGATAAAATGAACCAAACAAATGTGGTTCTTAGCTAAACTATTTGAAAGCAATTGTCATAATGTCATCTGTGTTTTCACAATATAAATATCTATTTGATTGAGAAACCAGCAATTTTTAACAAGAGGGTTTAATTATATTCTTCAAGTAAGGGTTTAATTATATTCTTCAAGTAAAACTTGTTTTATGACTTTTATCCAAAAATTGTTCTGCATACAGAAAAGTTTTATAACTTTTATTCAAATGAAGTTTTGATAACTAATTTAGAGTTTTCTTACCAGGTTGGGCACTCTATTGGTTCATACATATCTATTGAAATGTTCAAGAAGACTCTAGAGAAGGTGACTGGATTTCTGCATATTTCATTAAGCACGAAAACATCATTCCACCCGACCATAATTTCTGATCTTATTGAATTGTTTGCTTGCATTTCTCCTGGGCTCTGCAGGTGAAATACTATGTTGGACTTTATCCATTTTTGACATTAAACCCACACTCAACAACACAGTTAATTATTGCAAAAATTGCACGGTAAGTCCGGCATTTCCTCTTCAAAGTCACTCCTCAAAGTCAAACCCCTTTGATACTGCCTTTTTTGTCAGATATGACATGAACTAGTAGTGATATTACAAGCTTAGATATAACATTTTTGACATGGTTCACACTCTCTTTCTTACCTCATGAGTCATGAGATTCAATTTACACATAAAACAATTTTTATAGTTTAATCTGACTAATGGTTAATGGGATTTCAGATCCCAAATTCTAGCTGCTGCTCTTAGCTACCTGACAGCATCATTAGGATTGTTACCGGTCAAGGCTTTGAGGTTTATTGTCAGAAAATCTCTTGGGAAGTCATGGTCTGCCAATGCAGTTGAGGCTGCATGCTCTCACTTGTCACAGGTTAGCTTTACTGCTGAATGAAGAAGGGCTTCAATGTTAGATCACATAAAACATGTAAATTACTCTATATTTCAAAACTTTGGCTGTTTAAAATATTTGCACATAGATTAAGAAATTACTTAATTGATGTGTACCAATACCAAAATACCCCTTTTCAAATCGTTAAATGTTTTACAAATACCTAAATATCTCAAATAATCTTGCAAAAAGCAAATGATGTTAATCATATTTAGGGGTATATTTGGAAGGAGAAGGTCAAATATGTCTTGAATTTCTAAAAAACACAGTTTTGAAACAAAACGAAAATGCTAAGACAACCAAAGTTTTGGAATAGATGGGAGTTGTGGTTTACCCTTTTCTTATATAGTTATATTTGCATCTTTTTTTGTATTGATTTTCTCTAACATCGTTAACTTAACAGTACCATACCATGCGGAATGTCCTCTATATGGCCATGTCTGAATTCAAAAAGGTAAATTGCTTCCATCCTATGAATGTACTGTTTATATTTACCATTTAGCATTTTTTTCATTTACATGTAACATTTTTCTTCATAATCCTTGTTTGAAACAAAGCACTATAACATTGTTTGACCCATGTAATTAATCTCACTTTGTGGGAAAATTTTAGTTGGTGTTGTATGACATTGTTTTATACTCCCTTAGTTCCACAATGAGTAACCCATTTGACTATTTCACACACATTAATATAAATGTATAAATGTAGGAGACATAATACTTTTACTAAATTACCCTTATCAATATTGATGTATTCAACCTTCTTGTATTCTGGAAGATCAAGCATACAAATCTTTTTTTGAAGTTTGAACACAAATTTAGTAGTGCTTATATTTGACAATGTTAACTGCATTGATAGTCATGTCATGTGCTTACTATGTTAGTTAGCGGAGACACCAGATTGGACATTTTTAAGAGAAAGGAAGGATCAATGTGCATTTTTATTTGGTGTTGATGATCACTGGGGCCCACTTCATTTGCTTGAAGAGGTATGTTATAATTTATTTTGGTTACTGTAATTATCATCTGGAAAGTTTTTGCATCTTCTCAAGGAAGATTTGTGCCTCAAGCATAGTCTGGGACCTCGAGTGGCTCCTTCTGAGTGTGTGTGTAGGATAATTACATGCTTGAGTTTGTATCATAGTCTTTGGTGAACATTTATGGTCCCAAAAAGGTGCAACAAAATGATTAAAGTTGAGTGTCCTTTTTTTCATTGAAGAAATATTTTTTGTATAAAAAATTGCAGAAATTTTCTCCCTAAATATTATAAGTAAAAAAAGCAAGAACCTTTGTTTCAACTTGAAGCAATACGTCCTGATCAAAAAAACTTGAAGCAAGAAGAACCTTATCTTTGGTTTTTAAGAATAACTTTATAGCTGTAGTTTTTGTTTACAATATGTAAGCTTACAGCTGTCCATGCCATTAAGCTGAAGGTTTGGTTTGCGTTGAGATCTTTACCAGAACTATGATCTGATGATTCTGATCTTCCCCTTCCTCTTCTCATATTTCCCTACTATAAGCTGTGGACCTTCAATTATACACAAAACGAAAGTCTAGTTA
The DNA here is from genome assembly GCA_018208015.1 of Medicago ruthenica. Lineage (NCBI taxonomy): Eukaryota > Viridiplantae > Streptophyta > Magnoliopsida > Fabales > Fabaceae > Medicago > Medicago ruthenica. The sequence continues at coordinate 90,251 of WNNG01000600.1, read as the reverse complement.
AATTTCTCCGTTTTCAGTTTAGTCAATAATATTAAAATATATAAAATAACAGATGCATGTAAAGGTGCAATACACATGGTACTACATAATATACATTGACGATGCCTGAAGCACTTTCCTTTTACCCATTCTCTTTGTTGTTTCAAAGAAATGGACGTATTTAGTTTGGAAAAACCAATGAACTGCTGTTTCCCATAAATGAAACTGAAAAGAAACTGCCGCAGTCCCCCAGCTGCCCAAAGTTGGATATTAGAGGGTGTTCCAGGGTTACTCTACATCACCTTTCATGTTTTCTGAGTGAATTAGGCTGCTGGTTAGAGTGAAAACTTTCTAGTAAAATATTTATACTTCCAGGAAGAGAAATGCAAATCATCTTGTTCCTGATTTTTTGAGTAAGTTTTTGCAGTGATAAATGCTGTGTTAACATTAAATTATGGGAAAAGAGTGGGTAAATAATTTTTTGTAATAAAGATAAGCATTGATTGAAATGCTTGCCATGATTGCAGTACTTCTGTTTCTTTGATAAGCTTCCATGGTAATTTTTGTTTGTTTTCAAGTCTTATTCGTTGTTTATGAAGTATTTTATAATTATCACCACATAACTTATAGTTTATTTCCCTAAAAAAAAAACTTATAGTTTATTCTGGTCACAGATATCAAACCAGGTTCCGGGTATTGCTTTATCTGTTGAACGAGAAAACCACACCCATGGTTTCTGTTGCACTGAGGCTGGTTCACTTTGGGTGGCTCAGCATGTGGCAAACTTAATTAAGAATCAGATGGCATGTACAAACTAATGAGGTCTGACTCTTTGGCTATTGACTTGTATAATGTGAGCTTCCAAGTTAAAAGGGTTGAATATTTGATAAATTTCATAATGATAGCTCAAAAAAGCTTACTTGAATTTCTTCATCAATGCTACTAGTGCATTTGTTTTCTTCATGCTTATCATCACGAAGAGTGTTTAATGAATATATAGCTCTCATCTCCTAATGTAGTAGTAAAAATTAGAATTTGACTCCTTAAGAAAGTGATGGATTTTCGAGGGTGAAATGTACAAGTACATTGTTGATTGAAAAACCAACAGGGTAGAATATTATAATTTCATAATTTGTTATACTATATATGTACATGAAATTTATCACAATGACAGTTTTTGATTTTTCAATCAACAGTTATAATTTTAATATTATCCACTATGTTGTACCCATTACATTTATATAATAATCAAAGCTATTAGATCTGTAGGGTTTTTGAAATGAAGAGAATGTTTGAGAAAAATGAATGAAGTAATTATGTGGTTTTATTTGAATAAGAAAAACCAATCCAGATGAATACCGAATCAATATTTAGGGGGCGTTTGGAAGAGTGTATATATACTTATCTTGTGACTTATAAGTACTTTTTAAGTGTTTAAAAGAACTTCTACAGATAGCTAAAGATATGCATATAGGTTGTTTCCACAGTTTATTTTCCTAAGCTCCTTAGTTAACTTATAGAAACAACTTATACAAAATCTATATAGAGGCTACCCTCATTTCCTAAACTCTTGTAGAAGTGCTTATTGAAAAACGCTGAATTAAGTTGTTTACTGAAACACCTTATAGAGATACAAGTAGTTTGCTTAATGCTCTAATTAATTGAATTCCAACGGGACTATAACAGCTAATAGAGTTAGCTAGAAGGCTTGGGATCTAGGAGTGCCCTCCTCTCTAGGTCTGAGGTTCGAATTTCCTAGGTGGCAACAATTCCTGTGTTGGGCTTCAATTGAGCCCTTCGCTTGTGGACGGTGGGATTGGTCCCCCCGGAGTACTTGGTCCTTGGACCGGATACCGAGTTTCCAAAAAAAATTAGGTAGATCTACTAACTACTCAAACATGAGCAACTATACAGACGCGGCACACACTATCAGTTGCGAACTGCTTCTATGACATTGTAGCTCTTGTCTCTCCGTCGTAAAAAGTGAAAACCACCTTAGTTGTAGAAAGAGTGGGGTAAATACTTTTGTAATAAATACAACTAGCCATGATCACTGTGTTTCTGTTTCTTTGATAAACTCCCCTAGTAATTTCTTTTTGTTCTCAAGTTTTTTTTTTCCTCATTTACTATGGCATAGAATGATTATTGTGGCATAATATACCGTTTATTCTTGCCAGAGATTTCAAAGCAGGTTCCAAGTAGCAGGTATTGCCATATTGCAGGAGAAAACTACACATGCGGTTTCTATTGCACTGAGGCTGGTTCATTATGGGTGGCTCAACATGTGGCAAACATTATCAAGGATTATGTGAGTTTTAAGTTAATCACAAAAGATTGATAAATTTGAAACATTTATAGCTTAAAAATGAGTTACATTTCTTTATCAGTGTCAATAGTGCATTTGTTTCTCACAATTTTAATATTTTATCATGGCCAACTGTATTCTACTGTGACAATGTTGGTGTCATCTCCCAGTAGTAAATTTAGAGTGAAATCAATTGAAAAACCAACAGGATAAGTTTAAACTTCAAAGTCTGTAGGCCACCACGCACTTGTAGAATTTACCATTCTTTGACAAGTGTTACTGCGGGGAAGTTTTTGGTGGCAAACACCACAATAAACTCACACACAAAGTGGAAGATCCCGAGTTTGAATCCGAGACACCACAGAAGATATCCAACCTAACAATGTCGATTGTGCTAGGCCTTAGAGATTTTGTGTTATCATCTTTACTTTACAATTTATGCCCGTTGTAATATTTTGATAACAAAATACTAACTTGATAAAAGTATTAATTAAAATAATGACCTACGATAATTAATGCCATCAATGACAAGTAACCAAAATTGGTGATGAAGATCAGCAAAATCACGAGTGTCTTTCAGAAAGCTTAATCTAAATTAGCTTGTACCCCGTGACTACATGTGATTGTTCAAACAAAATGTTTTTTTTTTAATATGAATAAACAGGATTCCTTTCTAAATATTTGCATGCACGCATAGGCAATACAATAGTGTGTCACAAACTATAGTGCTTTTTTTCTTTTAACAACATAAACAATCAATTCATTGTCGGCTGTTCACGATGAGAGTAATTCACTTTGCTTTCTTTAATTGATCACAAATTTTCATCAGTTGGATCTTTGAGAAACTGTAGGTGCTTACTGGCTTCGCAGTAAAGGTTTGAAATAAGTCTCCAATTGTGTCAAATTGGGTACATGAAATGTATGGCTGCCACTTCTAACATTGAAATCGGAGTATTTTGAAAAGCTCGTTTGTTGCTTACAAGCAACGAAAGAACGGCAGCATGATCATAAAAAAAGGAATTAATCACATTATGTACACCGTTATAAAAATGATATTTATTTTGTATTTATAAATAAATGATATTTGAAAAAAAATGATACCCTTCTCATTTACGTCCAGAAAAGACTCCCCAAATGATCCTATTAAAGTTCAACGACATCATATTATATTATTGTCGTTCTACCATGCACACATATAACTAAGTATGGAGTTGAGATCATTCTCATTTCTCAAAAGAAATGAATAGCACTTATACACACACATACATTATATAGTAATGGAACTCCATTTTTTAGAAATAGAATGGATCTATACTCCAAAGTATACCATGAATGAATTGTACAACTTTCTCCCTAACTGTTATAACCTTCTATACTAAGCATTGATATATTTTAGGGTTTAAGTATATCGATGCTTGATATTAGAAGGGTATATCATTTCATTCATGAAATTTATTTACATGCAATATTTTCTATTAGAAATTACACACAGGACATAATTATTTTAATCCTAAATGAAAGTCTTAACATTTAAAAGGAAAACCAACTCAATATATATTTTATAATTTAAATGATTAATTTGGGTTTTCCTCTTGCATCTAATGGTTCATTCCTCTGTATTACAGGCTCTATCATGGCCAAAATATACAGAACCGTAGTGCGATTATCAGATTTGTTTTTCTTTCTCATATCTTTGAAAGAGATCGAACTAAATAACAAATGTCTAAAAAATACAAAACAAAACGGTATTCCTATCCGTACAAATTTTTAATATTGTGAAAATAAAAATGCCTAAAAATTTAGTCTTGCTCTGCTGTCATATCAGCTGTCCTTGTCATTAAAGACAAGATCTTCCAAATCTCATATTTAAATTCATAGTTAAGTAGGCATTTTTTTATTTAGGGGAAGTAAGCATATTTATTATTTTCCAAATCAAAACCTATCACATTAGCAAGACAAATAAATGACCACCTTTCCTTAAAAAAATAAATGACCACCTTGTGAATATTCAATTCATACCATGCGCAAATGCCTCTGATTCTCAATGCATGCCATCAAATGGCCAAATCTTTTAGCTACATCTATCAACTTGGAGTATTTTTATTCCAAAGGAAAAACTAAGTTGCCATATTTTTGTCCTTAAGCGAGTGAGATACCGATATTATAATCTTTGAATGTATCAAAATTAAAAATACATGTCAAGTGTCTCTTTTATTTGTAAAAAAAAAAGTGTCTCTTTTATTAATAATTTTATGGATCAACTTTGTTAATTAAAACATATTTGAAGACTTGAATAATTTATAAAAAGCACATTCCCGTAATAATTAACAAAACACACCTTTAAATATAGGAAAATGCTTGTTGGCACGATGGCCAACAAACACTACATACACATGGAGTTTTAGATCACAAATATTTATATTTTTTTCTCCATTTATTACTTAATTTCTATCTCCCTTTATTCTTTGCCATCACTATAATTTCGGAGTCGTCGAATTTCGTGGGGGCAATAGTGTCATGCTATATAGTGTCATACTATAACACATTTAAGGATTAAAATGATGGTTTCCTTTCAAAAAAATCTATGGTCCAGATCCCTTTGCTGTCCACAAAGTTAACCAAGCAAATGAAAGCATCCTTTATTAAGACCTCCTCATCACAAACCCATCTCCATAAATAAAAAGCCACTTTCTAAAGCAACGCTATACCCTTTGACTTTGGCAACCTTCTTCCATTCCTTTATCCTTTTTCATATTCTAATTCCCAAACAGTCACATAACACAGAAAAACATAGCAATGTCTGGTTCAAGAAAGAAGCTTCTTCTGAACACTGTGTCGGTGAAACTAGGTTGTGGAAGCTGCAGAAGGCTAAAGCTAAGTAACATATTCAACCCAAAACCAAAATCCAAGAACCCCACTTACCAAAAACACAAACTTTACAATAACCAGTACTCTTCCTCTGGTCCTTGGACTGAAGACAAATATGACAGTACAAGCACTCCAAACACCACAACCACAAACACTGCCACCACATTTTCACCCTACTATTCCTCAAACTTTTCTGATTCAGATGCCTATGCAAAGGACCAAAGGAGAGTAGGTGGTTTAGGAAGAGCTGGAGGAGAAGGTGTGGCTGTAGAGAAAGATTCTGAAGATCCTTATCTTGATTTCAGGCACTCCATGCTTCAAATGATATTGGAGAATGAAATATACTCTAAAGATGACCTTAGAGAGCTTTTGAACTGTTTTCTTCAGCTGAATGCACCTTATCACCATGGTGTTATAGTTAGAGCTTTTACTGAGATTTGGAATGGAGTTTCCTCTATGAGGCCTAGTTCACCCAGGTTGCATACATCTCGTACCCGTACCCGTAAGCCACGTCAACATTAACTATAAAGTGTGTATTTGGTATTAGGGTGGGTTTGACAAATTCCTGATAGCACCTTGATTTTGTAGAAGCTACAAAATGTAGCTTTTGTAAAATCATGGTGGCTGCCAAACTCACTCTGATACCAAACAAGCTTTAAGTTCTCTGGTGCAAGGTCTTTTGTTAACCAAGTAGTTGTGTAAAAAGCTGCACTATGTACTATGTATTAGGTTGAATGTAGTCCAGCTATATCTTATTAGGAGCTATGCTAATTAATGAAGTTGCTAACGTTGTATTGTGCTGAACATTTTGGTGATTATCATCCAAGTGTTAAAAATGGTACTTTTGTTTGTCCCTGTTGGAAATCAAGATTTAAATTGCATTTTCTGTCATGTAATGATCCTTAATTATTTTTAGAATTATCAAGGATTTCTTTTCATATTCGGTTAAATGATGTGAGTCTCCTTATCAATGTTCTAAACCGCAGTTTGCAATTGTGACCACAATATAAAAGGTTTAAAGATCTCTGCAATAACATCTCAACATTACTAGCTCTGAAGTATCAAAGTTTGTAGCGTAACCACAATTTAAAATCAGACTCCTTAAATTTATCTCCTAAGCCATGATTGTTTGCAGATTTTTAAATTGTAGTCTATAATTGCAATTGCAGCTGCAATATAAAGGATTTTGACCGTTTCTACTACAATTTTTTTGTATTTTCTTATAATGTAAAGGTTTACGTATAACCATGATCAAATAATAACCTTAATTTTAAAACCCTGTTTGCGTCTTTGCTTGACCATTCATGATAAAATTTCCAAAACTCAAGCACCAAATGGTCCTTTTGAGTGTTTAGAACGACCACATCACTAATGTTTTTGCCACTTCCATGCTGTGGTTGTAGAAACATGAAAAAGCCTTTGATGATGCGACAACAATTGTTAAAATAGTTATAGTTTGTAAGTATTAGTTAGTCCGTTAGAAATTAATTAGAAGTTAGTTACTGAATTAGTTGATATATTTGAGCTCTATATATAAATAGGACTAGTATTATGTATAAGATTTGCTACTTTTATCAATCAAAATGATTTCCTGAGCTTTTACCTCATGATGAGTATTTTTATGCTCCTATAGGATAGTTGTTAAATATCATTTCTCATTATGCATATATATATATATGATCTATAATCCTATCATCCCATCCCATGATTCTTCACAGCAATCATGGAATTTGATATTCCTTGAGTGCAAAGTGGAATTCTTCTTCTTTGTCTCATTCTTTTAGTTTACTTGCAGCTACGAAGCTGAGTTGAATTTCCCTAGAAATCATAAAATGACAAGTTATAGTAGTAATTAAGAATTGATTAATGTGCTAATTCTATTTTCATGGACCATGTTGTGTTTGTATACACAATACACAATGGATTAGGACCCGAATCCATGTATGTAACTGTGTCTGATTCCTTGAGTTGAGTTCAGTTTTGGCGTGTAGGATTTGGTCAAAGTAAATGCTTAGTTTTAAGTGGAGTATGGTATTGGTATGGTACTACCACGGATGGTGGTGGGAAAATATAGACATCGGGATTTGAATTTTATAATAAGAAGAATGGTCTGATGGACTAGGGACAGATGGTTTAATGCCTTTCAATGAGATGAGAATAGAAACTTTAGGGTCTGACATCACTGCATTTTCCAAGGTAAGATATTTAAGTTCTTTTCTCTGTTTTCAGTAATATACTTACTTGCCAAGTTGGCATAATACCTGCCACTTGCATTTCTCTCTCTCTCTCTCTATCTAAGATTTAATTCTATATCTCATATTTTCAGAATTGTTCTCTTTTTACTAGTTTTTTTTTATCTCACTAATATTTTAAAACTCAAAATGCTGAACTAGAAAGTTTTTGTATTGATGTGGCATGAAACATAATCCCTATTTCTAAGATAAAGTTTTTTTTGGGATTTTTTATCAAATGTTTTTAGGACATTTGTTAACATTTTTCTATTTTTAAACCAAAAATGGTGAAGTAGAAAGTTTTTGTATTGATATGGCATGAAACATATAAAAACTCAACAAATTACTGCATTTGGTTAAAAATTCTGAGCAACCAATCATAGAAGATCGATTTTTAAAATGAGGGACTAATTCCGTGATCGAGAGATAATAGGAGATTAAATTTGCAATTAAACTTTTTATGAACACAAATTTAGATGACTTAAGTCTTTGACAGCTTATATAGATTCTTTTATATTACTAACGAAAACTTCAGATTCTTTGTGAGATTTGAGCTGAATCTTTACCAACTTAACCACCTACATTTACTGTTTTTTGTAAGATTGCTTCAATTAAAGTATGTGTCCCAGTAGTATCAGTTTTCACTTCTCATTACTACTGTGACAGTGCATGCGTCCAATTCAACTTCGTATACTAACTTAGGCATTGATAATATATCTGCAGGCAGCTTTAATTGTGTATTTAAACTACACAAGGGGGTAGAGTGTAATAGATGATAAAGGTCAGGGAGCATTTAAATGATGACAGCAAAGACTTCAATTTTCTTTGTTAATTAACAATGAGATTAGATTAGCTGAGTAATTTTTAAATAACAAGAAATAATCCTCATAGATTTGTTAATGTGTTTTTTATATTTAGATTCATGATCATTAGAAGGATTGAAATGTGGTGTGTTTCCAACCAAAGAGGAGCATCACTCTTCTTACCAGAGAAACACTACTATTCATAAGCTTTCATATTGCCAACAAACTGAATGCAATATCAAACAGTCATTGTGTGACTCAATGGTTAAACCTACCATTGGTTTGCCTCGCAATCCTATGTTCAAATCTGTTTGGAAACTATTTTTCGCATATTAATTTTTCGCCCACACCACTTGGCTTTATATTATTGGAGAATGCTAAATTGTGTCTTTAGGGTACATGTTTTAGGGCGCATGTTAAAGAACTTAACGTAGTAATAAGTCTTAAAACCGTGCACATAATATTTCAAAAGTCAAAAGAATGTTCATATCAATGCAAAATTGCTTCTTTTAAAATCATTAACGCATGTCCTTTAGACAAGTTAGCAAGACCCCGTATCATTAATTTGATTGAACCATTGCTTCTTTCTCAAAAATCCAAACACTTTTACAATAACACAATCTGCCATGATTTGTATTAGACATTTACACTTCAACTTCGGCTACACAAATGAAAATTTCTAGTTGCAACTCAGAACTAGATTTTCCATTTCGGATCCTACTGTTGGATTTTTGAAACAATGGCCATTAATTGAATGAGGGAAAAGAAATATCATCATTTGGCATAGTTCTAGTCAGGTTCTGCAAACATTGAAGTAAATGACAATTGATTTTATGGAGGCAAAGCATTGAAGAATATAGTTAATACATACAACTTTTAATTAAAGTGAGACGGGACCTTCATCATCATGAGTCACTAGTCTTTGCATATTTTGAGTATATTTATTTTATCAAAAAATAAAGATGCTTTTACGTGAACTTGTGATACGGTATTAACTTTAACATTATTTTTCTGTTTAGTTTGATAGAAAATAAATTGAGATATAAAAAAAGAAAAAGAAAAACGTCAAATGGTTTGTATTGTTGTTTGATATAATAAACATTACAATTTTAATGAAAATTGCTTCAGTTAACAAGGAGTTAAATCAATATTATGCAAAGATGTATATTCAACTCCCACCGTGATAATATCTTTGACTTTGATGGGTGATCCGTAAATACCTTTATAAATACTTTTGAAACATAATGCTAACCGTGATGAGTTGTGGGACTCAACCATAAACTTTTTGTTAACCAAGTGACAAATAAAATTTTATTTCTTTTTTTTCTGTGTAAAAGATAAAATAAAAAATATTTATGAGATTAAATAAAATATATAAATAAAAATCAATTCAAAATTCAGTTTTTAGACAGACATTTAGGTTATTAATTTTTTTTTTTTTTTGAGTTTTTATCACTTAAACCACTCAACGTACTTTATCTATCACATTACTCATGAACTCTACTGCCTCTACTTAATTCTTTGGGCTGCATTATAGGCCCAGCTGAAGGTACTTTATCTAGAAAATTGCTCTTCTCACAAATAACATTGCCACCTCTCAAAGAAAATGACAAAAATACCCCTGTGTGACTTAAGTCATGTTCGGTACATCAGCGTGACTTAAGTCACGCTGAGCCAGCGTGAGTTAACTAACGTTCGGTACATACCAACGTGACTTAAGTCACGTTGCGTGCTGTTATAGAAACAACACAACCAGAACACATAACCACTGTGTTCTTGTGAAAAAAATTGAATTTTCTCCCAATTTTTGCGATTTTCATCAACCTTGAGCAAATCAACGTCAATTTCTACCCCAAAATCAAGTAAGTGTTTATTATCCTATTGCATTGGCTTTTTATGGTTTAAATTTTGTTTTTTTTTGGAGAAATTTAACATATTTAGGTTTTTATAAATTTGATTTGCATGTTAGCTTTTAGGATTGTTAATGATGAATTAAGTTAGGAATTGTAGTTTAGATGTTGTTTAGTGCAAGTTTGACTCCAATGTGGTAGTTTAGGGTTTAGAAATTGTTAGATTTTATGTTGATTGAATGTTGCACTCTAGGTGTTTGATAAAATGTCTCAATAAAAATTTGTTTGATTTTTGCATTGTTAATGATAAAATTAGTTAGAAATTGGATTGTTAATGTTGATTATATTGATTTTGAGTGCAATGTGGTAGTTTAGGGTTTATGGTTTAGTTAGAAATTAGATTGTTAATGTTGATTAATGTTGATTATAGTGAGATTGAATTGTTATTTTTGCATTGATTTTTGCTTTTAAAAATGTTGTGTAGATATGTCTCAGAGACCGGAGAGCATGACCAGTAGTGCACGGGCCGAAAAGGCGGTTACGCGCCCTCCTACTACTCGATGGAGACATGGTGTTAGGATATAGCAGGGGGTGGGATCGTCGTCTCCGACGGGTGCGTCCCAGATAGTGGACCCCACTCAGCATCAACATCAGCAGCAGCGTGAGGAGTATCAGCCTCAGTACGAGCAGGCGGCTCACCAGCAGGAGGGTGAAGCCCAACATCAGGCTGAGGAGGAGGAGGAGGCGCCGCAGAGTTTTCTTGGGGCCCACATGACTTATCGCTCCTACCGAATTTCGGTAGACACGTGGCATGTCAGCTTTGGAGCGATGCACAAGTAAGTATAATTGTTTAATTTTATTTAATTACGCGTCAATTGATATGTTTATTTTAATTTAATTTTACGATTTAATTTTTATGTTAAAATATTTTAATTACGCGTGTCAATTTAGTTACACGTCATTTTTAATTACGCGTAAATTTTAATTAAGCGTCAATTTAATTACGCGTCAATTTTTATTACGTGTCAATTTAATCACGCGTCAATTTAATTACGCGTCAATTTTAATTACGTGTAAAATGTTTAATGTTTATTTTAATTATTGTTTTTTTACGATTAAATTGTTATGTCTTTTTTAGTTATTGAAATGTTTATATTTTTAACGGTTTGTTCTTCGTTTAATTTTTTGTATTTTAGTTGCAAATGATGCATAAGCTGACCGTTGTCTCGGACGGGAAGAAAATTAAGAGACTGACACTCCCGACAAACAATCAGGTATGGTTATGGCAGCGGGTGAATGCATACGGTCTTGCACCCCTCCTTCAGACTGGGTACGAGAGCATCAACCATGCCCTCATCACAACCTTCTCAGAGAGATGGCATTTGGAGACCAGCAGCTTCCATCTGCCCGTTGAGGAGATAACAGTCACACTAGATGATGTGGCGTGTCTTCTACACACCCCATCCATGGGAGGCTCTTGAGTGACGGTGATGTGGGATACGACAGAGGTATGGTGCTGCTGCAGGAGGGTTTTGGTTTGACGGCGGCTTAGGCTGATGACGAGCCAAAGGCGCAGTGCGGTGGTTATATTAGTATAACAAACCAGAGGAAACATTATGACACACTCTTGCATAGATGCATGAGTTGGAGCAACCTGTTGCTGGTGATGAGGACGAGGAGGAGCAGGCGTCAGTTAGGGTGCAGTGCATCAAGACATTTTTATTGTACTTGGTTGGCATCATCATTTTCGCAACAGGAACAGCAAAAGCGTTCAGCTGTTGTGGTTGAAGATGCTTGTGGATTTGGACACGGTATGAGAATGTTCCGGGGGCAGGATGGCACTTGCTTAGCTCTACCACCAGCTTTCTCATGTTACGGACCCGACCAGAGGCGCCATTGGCGGTTACATGACTCTACTTAAGGTAGTATTTTTTTCTATAACATATTATAAATGACTTATGATATTATTGTGTATGTTTATGGGTTTGTGATGTTGAAATATTTGTTTGTAGGGATGAATATTGGCGCACTTCAGGAACATGTATCCGAGGAAGCTGAATCCGGACTATCATGTTGATATGACGCTTACTGCTAGATGGAGTCCGTCAACGGGTCATGCTGATACTGCACACTACCGTGGGCTCATTGATCTGATGGTCAATTCTTATGTGACCCGGAGGTCGTACGAGGACCGGCGACACATCATGCATTTCCAGGACATTTGCTAGTACTCCGGTTGGATCATGGCCGGCAGGACGACTATGTGTCTTCACTTGCTGGAGCGGGTTCTCAGGCAGTACAGACATGTGCAAAGGATCCTCAGATCTCCTACTGATATTCAGGCACTTCAGGCTCAGGCGGTTGTTGTGGCCTTTCAGGACTTTCTGCTCCATGTCCTTCTACAGGCGCTTCGGGGTCGGCCGACATCAGAGGCTCGACAGTGGAGGTATCAGGAAGGGTACATGAGATGGGTCTACAGGGTATCTCATCCTATCATGATGACCCTGATGTTGTTGCTGAGGACGCGCCTCCTGTCTCTCCTTACGAGGAAGTTATTGTTGAGCATCAATATGCTAGACAGGTTCCTGACCCACTGCAGATTATTGCGAACATTAGAGCCAGGGTGGTCAGTGCCATGGGTTGTCCTGATGTGTTTCAGAATCCAACCGTCTTTGGTATTCTTCAGGGCATCCAGTCAGAGTATCATATCTTGCAGGAGCAGGGGGTTCCACGGATGAGGACTAGGAGCCATAGTCCAGCGAAGTAGGGTGTTGTGACTAATGTAGTTTTGTACATTTTTAGTTATTTTTAATGACATAGATGTATTATATTTTCACTCGCGCCTTTGTGCATTTTTATGACATTTTGGTACATTTTTTATTTTATTTTTGTGTATTATAAATTTGATTGAATTTGCGTATTTGAAGTTTAAATGAATGAATGATTGAATTATTGGTTGAATGGATGAAAATGGAATAAAGAATACATGAATGAAGGAATGAATGAAAACATGGAGAATTGGGCATTCTGCATGTTCTGTTTGCTGACACAAACAAAGTGTGACTTAAGTCACGCTGGCGTATAACCTGCGTGACTTAAGTCCCGCTCGATAGATGTCAGCGTGACTTAAGTCACGCTGCGTTCTTTTATAACCCAGGCAGAACCTCACTTCTCCATTTCACTTCTCAAATCTCTAAAAAAATCTCCCAAATCGTCCAACCTCAAATTTCTTCAACTTCAAATCATCCATCACTACAACAACAAGTAAGTTTTCATAATCAAGTACCATTGTCATTTTATGTTTATATGTTACATTTTCCCTCTTAAATTAGAAATTTCTTAGTTTTAGGGTTTTTTAAATTTTGATTTTTTTTTGCAAGAAATGATACAATGTTTACATGTAAATGACTTATGTTGCTTAAATGTTTAGATGTTTGTATATTTATGTTCTAGTTTTTAGTTTTAGGGTTTATATATAATTTGCACTTCAAGTGTTTGATGAAATGTTTGAATGAGTTTTTCATTGATTGTTTTTAATTTCTTATGGTGTAGATCTGAAACAATGGACAATTTGTTCAACGCTCAAGTATGCTCAACGGTGGAAACCCTAATTTTTTCAAGGTTCAGGATGATGTCACGTTAAAAGATATGAAGGATCAACTGAATGAAATCAACCAACGACTCAACCACAGAGACACAAGGAGAGTGTAATACATTTGGTATAAACGTCCAACAATGTTAACGTTAAGCCGGACGGAGTTAAAGAACGACGACGGCGTGATGAACATGTTCTTGTTATATCGCCAGAACAACATGTTATTCTCGAGGATCGAGATGGATGCTACGTTGCTCAGGTCGCCTGAAGATATTCTCAAGAGTTTGATTCGCCCGGATGAAGATGTTTATGTAGTATTATTATGTTGTGTCATTATTTTGTTGGATTTTAGTTTAATTTTTGTTAGTTTGCCGAAGATGTTGGCATTGAAGAGACTTGCAATATGAGGGAATTCAATGTGAGAACCTATATAGTTGATTCGGTAGAATACATGTGTTGTGTTCTCTTAATTCTTTTGAGTTTTCAAAGAAACTTGCAAATTTTTACACTAAGTATAAGACACTTCAATGCCAACATTTTCGGCAAACTTTCATGAATTTAATTTTAATCTAACATCATGATGATACAACATCCTTAGGAATTTAATGTAATGTAACGTAACGTAACACTTCGTTTATTTGAACGGAGCTGAAATTATAACTAAATAAATTTGTTGTATTCTATTAATTTTGAAATTTATTACGCGTAATTGTGTATTTTTAGTTATGATTTATTTTGGATCATGACTGAATCGTTGTTATTGTTGTTTCTAAGACATGACATGCTTTTAAAAAATGAACATAACATATTGTATGTTTGGGGTCTTCAAAAAATATTATCTTTGTGCAAAATTGGTGAAAACATAACTTACCTAAAACAAGCGTGACTTAAGTCACGCATGTTATATCAGCGTGACTTAAGTCACGTTGATATACCGAGCGTTACTTAAGTCACGCTGGTGTATAACCTGCGTGATTTAAGTCACGATGGGGTATTTTCGTCAGTTTGTATGAGAGTGAGCAATTTTCTTTAGGAGAAGAACTATTTTCCTTTATCTATCACATTACTGATAAAGTTGGAAATTAATGACAAATAACATTTTCTTTAAGGACAAATAACCTTAAAAGTTTTTTTTTTTTGATAAAAAAAAACCCTTAAAAGTTTTATATAGGAAATTGATCTTAAAGTTTTTTTTTTTTAGGATTTGCTACCCCATTTTTCTCTTTGCACACCCCTCCATTTTTAAAGTATTGTCGTATATACTCTCACATACACCCATGACTCATGAGTGGAGCTAGCTTAGATTTGTTTGGTTTCTTCAAATGTAGGAATATTTTAGCTTGTACCTCAACAATTTTATATACCCACAACCCTATATTTTGTGTGAACTGTCTATTTTAACCTCACATATAAACTTAAATCCTTCACTTTTTTACTTTTATCTCATATTTTTTCGAATTTGAAACCAGGAATAATAGTTTTCCGGTATACATTTATTTTCGAAAACTTATTATGGCAACATGTAAAAATCGTACTGCACGATAGTCCACTGAGCTCTATCGTCAGACTCCTAACCCCCCCCCCCCCCCCCCGTTATGGAAAATAAAATAAAAACCCTAGCTAGATTTTAGGGAGGGAGAGGAAGAAAAAAATTACAATGTAAATAATCTATCCCAAAACATAGTGAAATATTAGATCTAAAATGACAAAAAGCAATGCATCTGTGCGCATCTATGGTGGTGGTACAATATGGACAGTGTGCAGTTACAACAATGTGACTACATGCAATCACATATCTCAATTTTCCAATCAAGAAATGATTCTGATTTTAAGCTCAATTTATTATCTAGACCGTCTCTTGATTGGATGAGTGAGATGAATGCATATATCATGGGCGAATGCATTATATAGCCTAGTGTGGCTATAACCACACCAAATTTTTTGCCAAATTAAAATTATTTATATACAAAGGATGTCTATAAAAATGAAACATTATAATAAGCCGGTGACTCATTTTGGTCTATTTAGCAAGTGTTAAGCTTACAAATGGATTTAGATTAATAAAACTAATCCCAAATAAAACTACTAAAATTATTATTTTGAGTTAAATAGTACATAATTTTTTTACATTTTATTGGACAATTTATGACACTTTCCCTTTATTTTAATCACACCAAAAATTTAGATGTGGTGGTGCACACTAGAATTTGCACAAGCGTCTAGACAAAATTTCTTTAGAGCGAACATTTATTTTTTTCGAAATTAAGATAAATGCAAAATTTCAAATCATCAAAACCACACATAGAATGTTAAAACAATCACTCTTCTGAATTACTTTCACTTTACGTAAACACTTCTTAATTATTTTGGCAAAACAAATCACAATTTAAAAGAGTGGTAATTTCTTTTACAAGATTAAAAGAGTGGTAAGGTTTAGTTTGACATTTCTTAATCTAAAAAAGATTTGACATTTTTTATTTTTCTTTCAAAGTACGTACTCTACTCGTATTTTGTTTTTTAGCGTTGATGCATGTTTGAAATTACCCAGTAACGCAATAAAAGAAGGTGTGTTGTTGTGCATTTTCCAAAAACTCAAAAGGGCCAACCTGGGATAGTGAATTGTGTTCAGACGTGCATTTAATGCAAAACTACAGAAAGCAATGAGATGAGCTAAAACAGAGAAACACAATTTGTAATTGTAGATGAAATTATTTCAATATTAAATTTAAAATTTCTCGGAAAATGAGGGTGTCATTGTAAGGTCATTATCTCACTAAATAACATTGTTTATGGCATGGAGTACGTCTTAAAGTTTGCATCCCGGATTGGTTTCCCCCAAGCTCTTAATTATACAAGGAAAACCTCCTGTGTGTTTGTTTATTTGTCCTCAAAATGGAAAAAATCAAAGCAAGGATATGCATAAAATATATGTAGGGTTGACTTTCAAATCTCAAACACTTCATTTATTTATTTTAAATATGAATTTCTAATAAGTAGACTAATTACACTAAAAAAAAGTTGAAGTAATTTATTTTTTTATAAATAAACGAAATGACAAAGCATTATAAACTCACATACAAATGAAGATGTCGGGATTCGAATTTTGATCGTGGTGTTCGATCAAACCATTTTCATGTTTTTGTCCGTTGAACCAGGGTTTGTGGACAAAATCGAAGCAATTTAAATAGTAGTATTACTTTTTTCTTCCCTTAATATAGGCATTCAATTATTTTATTGATAATAATAAATCGAGAAATGAGATTTGACGTCAAATACGGTATTCTTTTATTTTTATGTGTACGTAGGGACGAATGTAGTTTTTCCTTCGTTACCTGATTCATTGATATCGAGTAATTAAAAATATGGTTAATTTTATTAGGAAAATGCTAACAAGTGCCCTCAGGATACTGTTTTACTTTATCATGTGTTTGATTTTATCGATTGTAGTTATGACTTTAACATGTGTGTGACTTGTATTTTCAAAACACAATTTCTTTTTGTAGGTTTCTTAAACAATGTCCTTAGAACACTTGTTAGCAAGACCCATTTTATTAATATCAATAAATTTGGCAGAAATATGGATTAGTTTTTCAAAAGTGTTAAAAAAAGTTTTACGTCCTTAAAAATTACAAAATTTTGGTTTCGGTTCCCCTAAAACAGTGGCATGTTTTTCGCGCCGTACCAAAGTTTTCTACCCTTAGTTTTAGTCTCTCTTGTTAAGTCAATGTGTGTTTTTAAATGATTTTTTGTAGACATTAGAACATTGTAAAAGTTTATCCGGAAAAAATAAACTCAAAATTTGATTTTTAGATCAAAATTTTCGTTACTTTTATCTTGAATTTTTTAAAAAGTCTTATTTAATTCATCTCATGTTAAAAAAAAATATTTTTTTTTGTAAAAAAACTTTTTATAGTGTTCTAAAGTTGTCTGAAAAAAAATATTCAAAAATTTAAAAGTATAAGGATAATTAACATGGATTGTGAAATTTTGAAAAACAACATGGACTAAAACTGATTGCAGAAAAAAAAATTAGGACGAAAACTTACCACTTTTTTTATTGAAACGAAAAATAAAATTCGATATTTATTTAGAGACGAAAAACTTATTTAACTCTTTTCAAAATCATCTAATAATTATTGATCT
Organism: Medicago ruthenica; assembly: GCA_018208015.1. Lineage (NCBI taxonomy): Eukaryota > Viridiplantae > Streptophyta > Magnoliopsida > Fabales > Fabaceae > Medicago > Medicago ruthenica. The sequence continues at coordinate 72,477 of WNNG01000600.1, read as the reverse complement.
TATAATTTATGACCATAGTCTTTGCACTCTTTTCACCCATCATTAGAAAAGAAAATATCTATACCTATAGAAAATAAACAATGATAATTTGTAGAAAGATATTTGATGCAATTTAGATATTTTTTTACAAGATTAATGCAATGAAGATGTTTATTAAGATTAGAGATTTTCCTTACCGAAACTAAGGTGTCACCCTAACGTTTGAAGAAATTTTTTGAACTTCTTCAGATTGTCTTAGGTTTAATTGTGTTGTCTCAATATTTCGAGGTACTTTGAGTTTTCTTCACTATTAACAGCTTTGATTTTTTTATGTGTATTAAGGGGTTGTGCTGTAATTTTGAGAGGGTTTACAGATATTTTGTGAAGGTATGCAGTAACTTTGAGAGGGTCTACAAATGTTTTGCAGAGAGATTGTGGATAGTTTGTCTTTTTTTTTTAATTGTCTTTTGTGGATGTGACTCATATATCTAATGTGTCTTATAAATTTAGTCGAAGATGTGATATTTCAATCTTTTTATGATTTTTGATCATTAGTCCGTTATTATTCTTATTGTTCATCCGAATAGAACCAATCCTACCAACATTTTAAATAAAAGGTTATTTTTATAAAACTTTTCAAATTTAATCTACAAAACAAGATATCTAACAAATAGTATTAAATTTGTGCTTGCCTCCCTGGATATTTAGAAGCTACTATGCGTAAAATTTTAGGTTTGCTTGGGGAGTATTTGTAAAATGGATTTTTTATATTTATTTTATAGAATCCAGGTTTAGAAACTTCGATCGGTGCTTGACATAAATCATAGGCTAGGAATCTATGTTTTAAGTCAAAACAAAGCAAGTTGGAATAGGCACAAGGGGACCCTAGAATTTGGAGTTAGCAACCTAATAGTAATTTATTACTTACACCTATCTCTAAGTTTGGTTTGGTGAAGGTATGCAGTAACTTTGAGAGGGTCTACAAATATTTTGTGGAGAGATCGTTGATAATTTTTTTTTTGTTTTTTTTATTTCTCTTCTAGTTGTGTTTTGTCTATGTGACTCGTATATCTAATATTTTTCATGAATTTTGTCAGTGATGTGTTATCCCAATCTTTTTATGATTTTTGATCATTAGTCCGTTATTATACTCTCATGTTCATCCGAACGGAACCAATCCTACCAACATTTTGAATGAAAGTTTATTTTTATAAAACTTTTCAAACATGCAATCTACAAAACAAGATATCAACAAATAGTGTTATTAAATTCTCTTAAAAAGAATAGTGTTATTAAATTTGTGCTTTGCCTCCCCGAATATTTAGAAGCTACTATGCAGAAAACTTTAGAGTGTGTTTGGATGAGGAAATTGATAAATTTTGAAGAATTTAGAATTCTAGGTAATTCAAATGAATCAATTAAATTCACTTCATTTCTATATATTCTTGTTTGGATGGACTAATAAAAAAATTCATTGTCGTCATTTTTGGACAAATTTTATAAATTTTAATTTTTTTGGGCTAAAATTGAAAATTGAAAATAGGGGTCAATTTGTAAATTTCAAAATTTTTAAGGGGTCAGTTTATAATTTTGAATAAGTTGAGGGGTAAATTTATAATTTCCAAAAAATATTAGGAGTCAAATTGAAATTTTTTGTAAATTTATTGGGGTTAATTTGAAAACTTTGGAAAATTTGAGGACCAAAATGCAAAATTTGAAAAATTATAAGAATGAAGAAATTTGAAATTCTTAACTTTTAGGTGTCATTTGAAATTTGCTAAATTTAACTTAAACAAAATACTTCATAAATTTTCATCAATTTGAAAATTCTCCATATTATTATCCAAACAAAGGAATTCACCTCAAAGTATTTGAATTCTTTCAAAACATTACATTACCTCAAAACATTCATTCATCCAAACACACTTTTAGGTTTACTTGGGAGTATTTGTAAAATGGATTTTTCATAGTTAATTTATAGAATCCAGGTTTAGAAACTTCGATCGGTGCTTGACATAAATCATAGGCTAGGAATCTATGTTTTAAGTCAAAACAAAGCAAGTTGAGATAGGCATAAGGGGACACTAGAGTTTGCAGTTAGCAACCTATGAGTACTTTATTACTTACACTTATCTCTAAGTTTGGTTTGGTTTTCTTAATTTGTTTAAGTTCGGTGATCCCAATTTCACATCTCAACCATTTGTTTATACTACATGCATATAATTGATTGTAACTAGTAACGGCCTTTTATTTTGTAAAAAGAAAAGGAACACATGTATGTTAAAATATATATTGTTCAATGCACATGTTAAAAAATTATGCCAGCAACACACTCTAAAACACATTCTTTTGAATAACTCTCTCTCATCGGTTGGATTTCAAACGGATCATACTAAATTCATGTGGGTCAACATGATTTAGCCGAATCCATTTAAATTTCAACCAATTTGAGAAGGTGTGTTGAAAGAGTTTGTTATTAACACTCATCTAAATTAAATGCTGCTATAGCACCTTGACGTGGCATTGCATCACTGAAAAATATCAACATATGGTAAAGTTAAACTAATTAAAACTGCATGTGGCAGTGATTTTGTTTTTGAATTTGAATAGCTAGCTCTGTTTTAAGATAAGTTAGAGGTATAATTTAGATTGAATCAGTGGCGTATCCAGGACCCCGAGTCAGGGGGTGCGAAATTTTTAACTTCATTAATTATTATTAAAAGTATAAATTCTAATATATATATATATATATATATATATATATATATATATATATATATATATTTATCTACTCATTTTACTTGGGATTTAATTAGTATGCACCAATAATATAACATGATTTTTCTTTGGATACATGTGCAAAATAACTTTATAGTCTGTGCATAGAAATTAAACTCTTTAATATATAATTTAAACTACTAAATTTACTTTTTTGCAAATTTTACCCAATAAAAATTGAAAATTTACAGTCTTTTTACTAACTAATCACATTAAATTTTATAATTTTATAATTTTTGAAAAATTGTAAATTCAAGTATTTATCACAAGAACCTTTTAAAAAAAGTATTTATCACTACAAATTCAAAAGAGTATCATTTACATTATATAGAATGAGTCATAATCATAGTCATTATACGCAAAAGAAAATGAATAAAAATATGACCCGAAATTAGATAGTAAAAAGATTTTTTTTAGTAGTTTACATTATGTTATTTATTTGCAAGTGATATCAAATGCATTTGATTTGGTATAGAGGATGCATTTACATAAAATATTTTATTTGCAAGTAAAATCAAAAGCATTTGATTTGGTGTAGTGGAAGTCCAAATGAAGAATTGAAGTATAAACAATTAGGACACGGTTCTCATGTTTATCCTTTTTGGTTTTTATGGGAAAATAAGTCAATAAAACAACTGCATTTAACAACATTAAAGCTCATTTATAGGAGAATTAATAACAATTAACATCATTAAAAGTCCTGGTCATACGCATCAGTCAGGTTCAGTAATGGGTTGGGTGCAAAATAAAATTCTCAGGGTGTGCAAATAGTAATAAAAGTGAGAACATTGGTGTAAATAGCAAAAATTCAAGATGTGCAGGTGCACACCCTCATGAGTACCTGAACCCGCCCCTGGATTGAATTGCAAGGTACAAAACATTGAGCACAAACTCACACAAATGACAAAACTAGTATATTTTGAAGACCAATAATGCACTTGGTTTTACAAGTATTTTCATTTTACTATTTCGAGGGAGGATAGAGAGGGACTTGTGTAGGTGCTGGATTTAGCAAAGATATTTCATTGTTATTAATAAAATCATGAGGGACAGCAAATTTAAAGAGTGTGTTCCTTTCATCCTCTCAATAACATGTCGCCTCTCTTGTTTTTTACATCAACCACTAGTATTCTTGAAAATGAGTGACAATGATTTCAGTTCTTTAGCACTATTAGGTGGATAATTCAGGATAATGATATGAAATTATTTTGTGAGATTATTCTGAAATTGAATCTATATACCATATTATAAAGGAAATGCTAAAGTTTAACTATTATTCCCCTAAAAAGAAAGTTTAACTATTATTAGCTACTAATTTTGTCAATTATTTTAAAAAATTTACGCTTATCAATTCAATTGCTTTTAAATATAATTTTATACCATAATTTAAGGAAACTCAAAAACTAACTAACGATTTTTGTAGTAAATACAAATTTGGCCTTAAGAAATGTAACACGATATTTTTTTTTTCAAAATTAAAAAATTAAAAAACATACAAAAATTATATAAAAACAAAACCAACAATAGATTGGCATAAATGGTGAGGGGCTTGGACCCTTTGTGCTGGTCCAGTGTTCAATTTTTGACTTGCGTATAGAGAAAATTTAGTTGGATAAGAGAATTCAACGTTATGGATTCTCCGACGGTGATTAATTATTGTTAAATGTCGGTAGAAAATTAATACCAATAATATGTTAGTAAAAATATATAAAAACTGAAATTTAAATATGTTATAAAACTAAATAAAATATTAAATTAAAAATGGATTTCATAAAATATATAAAAAAAAAAAAAAAACAGATTGACACCATGTTTTTCTGCTGGTCTGAATAATTAATTTTGTCATTGTAAAGTTGAATTGAATGGCAGATATTTTGTACGATTCCTAAATTTTGCAGTGAAGGCAGCTAAATATTAGATTCGAAAACATGAGTTCCATTTCAAATTTAATTGAGACATAGTAATATACACTAGAGTCATATAGAGATAGAGACGATGTTTTTCAACACAAGTGGTGTGATATACTGAAATATATATAGATAAAGGCTTATAGATTCTGAGTTTCTTTCTCTGGCCCAAGACCTTGCATGATGATGTTGTTGCAGGTGCAGAGGACGTGAGTTCAGCAGGACCATTCCAAAATTCTGCGCTGGATTTGTACCCATCATTTGATAATGACTACATAATTCAAAACTAAGGGCTCTGATCATCCTCATATTTTCCAATGGTAGATGTCCCACTTGTGGGGCAACTACGTATGTAAGTTTGAGTTGCACAAAATCACTGTTTTTTTTGGTAAATGTTGGGTATTTCCTACGTAGTTTTTTTTGGCTGTTTAAAAGAATGAGGTGATAAAATTACACTCACAAAGTACGGTAATGAGGGATGTTATGAATTCGAGTACTTGTGTCCCAACTAGGGGTGGGCAAAAAAAACCAAAAAACCGAACCGAACTGCTGAACTGAACCGAACCAAACCAAAAAAAACTGAACCATTACTAACAGTTCTAGAACTGAAACAGTTCGGTTCAGTTCAAAACAGTTCGGTTCGGTTCGAAACAGTTCGGTTCGGTTTTACCTTCTAAAATTCGTTTTTGTTTGGTTTTTTATATTTTTTTCAATGGTACCAATAATAACAGTTCAGTTCAATTCGAAACAGTTCGGTTCGGTTTGGAACAGTTCGGTTCAGTTCAAAATCCAAACAGTTCGGTTCGGTTTAGTTATTTTAAATTTATCAAACAGTTCAGTTCGGTTCGGTTCAGTTTTCATCCCGAACAGAACCATGCCCACCCCTAGTCCCAACATAACAAATGTTTTTATATTTTTTTTATCATCCCACAAAAAATGTACATGCTATAGTTACAATGTGTAAGAATCTATTTCAAAAATTACTATAGTAATACAAGGAATACTTCTTGTTGAGTATGACTTATAGGTAGTGTCAAGTGGGTAGAGGGTGAAGGAACGTAGCGAGTAGAGTAAAGTGGGGTTCAAATATATTCTGATATTCTGAGTGTCACTTATTTAGCAAATAATCATGTGTATCTCACTTCTACCAAGCATATTGATGTGAGATTTTACAAGATTTGAGAATTACATGCAAAAATGTTCATACTTCAGATAATGTAGATGATATGTTGACCAAGTAAGTCACCTGTGACAAATTCAAGCCCTGCTTGAACTTGTTACATGTTTCTTAGTATTAAGAAGGAGTTGTAGCCCCCGGTCATCAAGATGTGATCGTCATGCAGTAAATCTTCAGAGGTTTGATGTTCCCCAAAGAGGAGATTATTGAGAATGACTCATAAGTAGTGCAAGTAGGCATGGGAAAGTGAGTGTAGCGAATGGAGCAAACTTCACCTCTGCCTTTGTTGTTTGGCCTACTGCTGGTTTATGGAGTGACTGTGCACCCCCTGGGTACAGTTTAGAGGTGTTGTTGTATTATGAATCATAGTATTATATAAGATTTGTAAATTGCCATTATTCCGTTCAACCAAAGTAATACTAATAGGGAACTACATTTGCTTTGTGGTCGGCGACGTATGCATAATTGGACGAATTCTGTAACCAAACACCGTGTGTTCATTGTTTTACGATTTCCCTTTCTTTACTAACTATATTATGTAATTTCAATAAAAACTCTTATTTTTTAATTCTTTAATAAGTGTTTGAAACTGACTAAGTATAGAAAATGAAGGCTTTGATTGTGGTTGTACAAGTTTAAATAAAAAATAATAATAAATAAATAAATAAACAAACTTAATAAAAAGTCAGTTTTTTTGTAAAACTTCTGTTTTTTTTGTCTCCCCACTTAACAAAACCTTTGCCATATTTAATCGTTTGTAGGACAACAAGTAACAGGTTAGCCGCATGGAATTGTGTATGTCATAAATTATAGAATGCCGTTAAAGCAAAACACTAACCTAACAATCTACCATATTCATAATATCGTACATTTATTAATTTCTATAAATAAAGTCATGTTTGGCTAGAAAAATAATGTTCAAAATGAGAAAAGAGGATACACTGTCTATCTCAGTGAAAGCAATAGAGGATTTGCTGTCATATAGCTACCTAAAAAGGTACCGGTCTTGTTGTTAACGAGTGTCCTCGGAGTACTCTTTAAACATTCTAAATTAAGTAATTATTCTTTAAAAATGTTAAAGTTTTCAATTTTCAATGCGTTGATTACACAAATTTTCATAAAAAGTTATCATTTAAGGTCCTTAACTAGTGTCCCAGGAACAAAAAGATAATGACTATACATAAATGGTAGGCATGACATAATCAAGACAAAATTAGAAATTTCCACAACTATTTCTTCCCATTCAGTACTGAAAGGAAATAGAAAGTGACCATCTCAAATACTCAAATCAAATATACCCTCGCACGGTTGCATTTTCAACCACACGTGTGACCACAAACACAAACTTAAAATGACATTGTCAAAAAGAGGATTCACACTCTAGTCAAGAGTCAAGACATCGATGATCATTCAGTCAAGATCAAAAGATGTTGAAACAAATGTAGATTATAGTTTTAATTTTATAGTTCAAAATATCATTCGACTCCGTGAAAGCGAAGAACCTCATAGTGCAAAGAGCCAAATATGTAAACAAAAGAGTGAAATTAACATGGAAAATAAAGAAACAAAAAATGTTACTTTATAATACACTACTAATACTATTTGGTATACATAACCTTAAATTAAGTACTTGAAGACAAAGATGAAGTTGAAGCTTGAGTTTGTGAAGCTTGAGCTTCATCTTCGCAATCAATCTCCTCCCTAACTTGTTCTAACAACAAAGAAGAACTAGGAGTATCAACCTCTTCCTCGCGAGCTTCCGAACAAGAAACACAACGAGTGCTATAAGAGGAAGACAAAGAAGAACTATAAAACGATAAAGGAGAAGAAGGAGAATGAGAAGACGAAGAAGATGAAGTAGAAAATGACGACGAAGTTGAAGCAAATGCAAGACCAACCAATAAATCAACAAAAGCACCAACAATATAGCTATGATTGTTTTTCTCATTGACCTTCAAATACCAACTCAAAAGCTCTTGAAGACCTTCCCAATCTTTAACATCATGAGCTTCTACTATTTCCTCCATAGACTTTAGAAAATCAACATAAGGATCTCGAGATTCCATAGATAACACAACACTATCTTTGAATGGCAAGCTTTGAGTTTCACCACCTCCTGCTGCAGCAGCTTTATTATTAACCTCTAAGATGGAGTTGGTCTCGTCTGGCTCGAAGAAAAACCGATCAGAAGATAATCCACGAATCACAGTTTCGATTGAATCAACTTGCTTGGATTCGTGATCATTAGAAACTTTTGAAAAGCTAGAATCACAGTTTGGAGAAACAGTGGAGAAGGATTCAGAAGCTTCCAAGTAAACTGAGTTAATGGTTTTGAAAGTGTCATCTTTGTTGATGTTATCAGCCCTAAAAGAGAGTGTTTTTGGTTGGTGACAATATGGCCATGGCCATGATGAAGAAGATGAATATTTGAGTTCTGTGTTTTTGAGAAGAGAAGAGATGTCCAATGTTTTTTTCTTCCCCATCTCTATAGTTTTTTTTCTTCTTCTTAAGGGGGAGAAATTAAAGAAGGGATGGGAAATGAATAAATGTGGATTCAAATGAAATTTGAAGGTTGAGAAGAAATATGAGTATTGAAGTTAGATTGGGGGCATTAATGGCAAGTCAGATGTGGTTATCTGCTTGTGGGGGGAAGATTTTAAAGATGTGGTGGGACAATTTGGAGAGCTGTACATTACTTGCTGGGGTCACCCTACAGTAGTTTCTTATTTAATTTTTACAGGCTTTAGAAGTAAATGCATGGACAATACAAATATTACACTTTTTAACTTTTTTTTTTCCTAAATAAACATTTTTATTTATCCTGTAAAATAACATATTTTTATTAATTTGTTGAATATAAAACATTGTTTTATTATATTTTTTAAGTATATAAATAACGAGGTGATTGGACTCAAGTAGTATTAATGAGTTTTATGTGAATGATTCAAAAGAACGCTAAATTCTAATTTTGAAAGAAATAATTATTAGTTAGACTTTACTTATTTTTCATGCAAATTTCAGATATGAAAGTCTCTTTCTCTGGAAAAATAAATCTGTTAAAACCCTAGGTGACATTATATATATGTGTGAACTGAATTGAAGAGATAAATTTAAGCAGACACATCATCATATAATCATTCAATAATAAAAAATGATGATGATCATTTCTTTTAGAGGATAAAATGTTGACGATAATTGTACCAAAAAAAATGTTGATGATAATGATATTGAAGGAAATGCTAACATGTGTCGTTAACAGGGGTGGATGCAATGTGTGGCTAAAGCCACACATCCATTCCCCAAAGTTTTGTTTTCTTTTTTAAAATAAAACACACAATTATATCAAAAGACTTCTCTCGCGCGAAACAAATAAGTGTAATACATTTGTTATGATTTACAAACCCTTGAAGTTGGTTTTGCTCTTGTGGGTAGCAATTGCAAGTGTTGAATGTGTATTTTCAGCTAAGTTGTGAACAGTCAACTATATTCTTTTAAAAATTAGCAATGTTGTTATTTTAACTCATTTTCAATAAATGGATATGAGACAATTTTCATTGTAATTGTATTGCATCAAATAATGTTATTTCTTATTTTTAATATAGTTTGCATTATTTTTTTTCTTTAAAATTTTAGCACACATATACTGAATGTCTAGATCCGTCTCTGACCATTAAGCACATGTTAATAGGGACACATGTGTTTTTTTTTATTTTAAAAAAGGAATTATGTATTTGAAATTGTGTCAATTTATGTTTCAAACTTTTGATAATAATGTTTTTCAATAAATAAATACTATTTGTATGGATACATGTTAGCATGACCCATATATTTATACATATAAATATTTTACATTTATTTAACATTAAAGGATATCAAACCCCAGAATCGGATTTATTGAGGTAACTGTGTCACATAGTTACATATCCTGACTGTCCGATCTAAAACTGACGTCCGCAATTGTTTATAGTTGATTTTGACAGTGTTTGATTTGAACCCTCCAATTCAAAATCAATGGCTGCAAATAGAAACAATGTGTAACTATGTGCTTTTGCAATTCAATATTAAAGGATATCAGTCTTACAAGAGTGTTCACCTTTCATTTATTTGCATGAAGTTATTATATATCATTCAAATGTATATCCTTATATCCAACAAAATTATTCAATTATATTGAATCCTTGAACTGCAATTTTCTTTGTACAGTGTAGTGTTTATTTACTACAGTCTTCTGGCTAAATTGAATACCCTCAACAACCACATTTAATACAAAACCATAAACCAAATAACGTTATAGCTAGACGTTGGTCGATACTCCATCAATCTGTTTTGGGCGGGAAGAAGTACTTGTTTATACCTTACCGGTGAACTTCAAATTAAGTAGGTTTTCTTCAAAGAGATTGTGTATTGGCTTTTATGATCTGGTGATCCAACTCCATTCTAGCAACTAGATACTACTTATGATGCATAAGAAAATAGAGAAAGGTTAAAGTTTTGTTTAGGGTCGGCCCAGTGATTTTCAATAGTAAGTGAGGTCAAAAACAAATGTTAATATATGTGATATTTTTTGTCCACATATGAAAATAAAAGGATTTAGTAGCATTACTCTTGCAACGACCTTGGTCTTATTTTGTGACTTGATAATGAAATGTGGCACATATGATTAACGGTGGATCAATTTGAGAATTCCTTAAAAGAAAAATGCTCACAATACACTCTTTAACACACATTTTTTAATGCACACTATCTTTGATTAATATTACATGGACTCCATCAAATTGTGTGGGTCCTATATGAATTTGACGAGACTCGTGTAAATTTTAATGGATGAAAGATATGTTAAAAAGTGTGCATCAAACTATGTATTGCTAGCTTATCATACTTAAAATTTTGACGACAGCCGACATCACCACTTTAAGTAGAAGTTTGGGATTCATAGCATCCTTATGACCATAAGTCACAATTTCAGTTGTGAGGATGACTATACATACCATAAGCTTCAAGTTACAAAGAGCGATACTAGATGATTGTTAGAATTTTGAATAATTTTCAACCATCGGTTCATCACATATATGAGACACATTGAAAATGAGTTATATTTAGCTTTAGAATTATCATTATCTGGCCTACTATATATATTTATATATTATAATGAGATTTTTTTAAAAAATTAAAGTGTAAATTGTCATTGTAAGTAGGTTAGTTGTACTCTAACATCTTAGGAAAGTCCTCTATTTCTAAATTTTCTTTTGTTAATCTTTAAAACATAACTATAAAGTATGATGATCCGACACAATTAGGGGTGTTCACCGGGTTGTGAGACATGACTAACAATATTTTTTGAGAGGAGGTTCAACATGAAGACTCAAACTAACACAATTGTATTTTATCTAAATTCGTTCAAATTTGAGTCCAATGCATTTAAATTTATGATGATTCAGGTAACATGTTCATGATTCTAAACCTGTAAACAACAAACCCTAAACATTAAAAAAAAAGAGATTTTTTTTTTTTAATATACAAAAGATTGTTGATAAAAGTGTTTCGAATTAATTTCAAGTGTTAAAACTTTAAACTGTAAAATTTATTCTAAGTGTTAAATTTTTTATCAAATAGAATATAATTGATTGGTTCATATTTGATGAAAAAATATACAAAAATTTTGAGCAAATCCAAACCAATGATCATATTTAAAGTTTGAAATTCTTTTTATGGATATACCTTTACATTTTTGAATTATCACATGTTTTCATTTCATTTACACTAGCAAACAGTCAAATGATAAATTCTTCTTCTCTTATATAGCAATATTCTGAAGTACAGAAACATCTCATATTAAGATAAATTCAGTGTATGTGGAATGAAACAACAAAGAAACAAAGGAATTAGAGAAATGCACTCAGGTCTCAGATGAGTAACACCAAGTGCGTCAGTCAACAACAAGTGACTAATTTGAGAAATTTAGTGTATATGATATATTGCATTTACTATCATATGATATGATTTGAACGTGCCTCAACATCATCAAGCCATGTCCTACTTTGATCTTACTCTTAATTAGACTCTTATAATCAGGTTTAATAGGGTCTAGGTTGGGCTAGGAACTACAAATTTGACATTGGGCGCAAGACCCAAATCCCATTAGAACTTGGTGGGCCAGCTAGGGCCCATATACACAACTTGAAATGAAATTCTTGAACATGGGGACCATTTAGATAGAACAGACCCCAGGCGTCCGAGTCATGCCCCTAGCTATGCCTAGCTAGACAATCTTGATTAATGATTAATTATATCACTCTTCACTAGAATCCAAACAACATACATCACATAAATTTATCTTGAAATTTTATTTTTGTTTTACGTAAAAATTATCTATCTTATTGTTACCAAAATAATATCTATATTGGCGACGGTGGTGGTAGGTACATGTAACAACTTTAACTTTCATGCAACTATTAGAGAGTCATAGAGCTTGAAAATGATTGAGATCAAATTATTTATAGGTTATATACATCTGAATGAGTGAAGAAGAGAGTGATTGTTGTTCCCGTTATATTGTTGTTTGAGATTGAAACAGTGAATTATTAGATTATTCCAGTAAAAACACTAGAGGAGATTTCGAGACATTGACTATAGCTTTTACGTGAATAATGGATATAGTTTCAAATCAATTTAGTGTATGTTCCGATTATTAGTGAGTTTGATAGAATTGCACTCGTGTAAAAGATAAATGACTTTAAAGTTTCAACAAAATCATGATGCACATACATTGAAACATGATAATGTGTGACGCATTATATGTTTAGAATAAAGTAACTTTATCATAATTACAGTGAGTTCCTATAATTTTGAAAAAAAAAACTATATTTTAGAGCTTCACAAGATAAATTTGCAAAATTCGCCAACAATCCAAACATACATCACTTATATGAATGGGACATGAAGGTAAACCACCTAAAAGATAACTTACTCGGGTAATAGTAATATGATATGATATATTAATGTCAAAATATGATAGATTATGAGGAGACATGGATAGGTGGGGATGCATAGTTGTATAACTTGTTATTATAAGATATCTCTTCACGTGCCTTGTGATAAAAGGTCCAGAGAGTCGATGGAGACCTTTGAGGGAGAGACACATAACTAGGAATTGACTAACTGACTTGTACTCAGCCAGAAGAAATAAAAAATTGTAAGTTCTCTTTCATTATTAATTACTTCGTTTCTGAACCTCCAAACATTAGTCACATTCAAAAAATAATTGTTGTATTTCTATTCTGCAGTCAATTCATGAGTTTGTTAAGATCTGGTATATTTATGGTTTGACGAAACCATGCCAATGCATGCCATAGTAGTTAAGCATAATCAACGGGGTTATATGAATAAGATGAATTTTATGGGACCTTATTTGTTAAGCATATGCTATAGTATTTTGATAAATAATAATCCGACAAAATTAAAAGATGGGGACCCTGTTTCTTTCTAATCCCAACATTGTAGGACATAAATCATATTATCCCTATAAAATATTATCCACGCCACAATGAAACAAAATTATAGTAGGGGTATGCTCGTATTCATTTTTCCCGTCCCTGGCTACTACCACCACGCAAATCTTTTTTGTGATGACCATTATTTGCAACTTGCAGCTAGGATTAACCCTTTAACGTGAAATATATCACCCGGCTTCCACCTGCAGTTTGTTCATGTTTTTAGCAGAAAACACAAACTGAATTAAAAACAGTGGGAGGGAAGCCAAAGATTGGTGTCGTTTTGCTGTCCACGGACTGCAACTTCTTTAAAGACGAGGGAGCAACTTTCTCATCCTACGTTTTTTTGGAAGAAAAAAAAACATAATTTTAAGTTTACTTTTCCCAAAGCTTTCGAACATCACAAAATGCATTCTCAATCTTATCATGCTTCTTTTCTTCTTTGGTAAGGCATATATCTTACCATGCTAACAACTAAAGACCAGGAAAGATTCTCAATCTACTGCCTCAACACATGGTCGGAATGTGTCGAAACAAATAAAATAAGGGACCATGAGGATTGAGAAATGCTGGATTATGACATGTCGACCCACACTGAAAGAGACATTCTAATATTTTGATATTTTCTTATGATTTTATGAACATTCAAACACAGATGCATACACAAAATACAAGCCGATACTCATGCATGTGAAACAATTTCATAGCAAACATAAATCAACCCATCAAGCTGTAGCCGTAATTCCAATCCTAAAGAATCAAGATTCATGCAAGTACCATCTGCCAATCAAAAACCCCCCTACCATACACTCTTTGTTGAGGCTTGTACCAAGAAAACAAAATTAATCATATTCCAGTCTCTCCTCAACTCTGGCAGTAGAGTTAACTAATTTTTCAAATGATAAAAAATAAATCCTGGACTTTTTTTTTTAAATGGCAAAATTTATTAAAAACACAATGAACAAAGTACAAGACATACTTTGAACAAGGAAGGAAGGGAAAAACAATATTGTCACAAACCAAACAACAACAAAGCTAAAACCACTCCCAAAAACTCCAATAACACAACACCAAAACAAACACATAAGAAGCAATTAACCAAGAAGTGAAACACTTCTCCTAGCCACCTAAATTCAAAATTGCCCCACGAATTACCCCTGCAAACACACAGGAAAAACAAACTCAGCCTTATTGCCCGCTCACAAACAGCCTCTGAACGAAGAAAATCAGAGTAATGGAAAATAAGGCCACCCTATCAGCAGCAAAATACTCCATATTCAACCAATAACTGGTCAATCAAAAAGCCAGCAACAGTAACAGAAACCCCCAAGACTAGCAGAACAGACAATCAACCATACAGTGTTACATTCTCTCGAAACAATTTCTAGAATCCCAGACAGAATTCCTTGAAAAGCCCACAGGTGCAATTTTGTGCATAAGCATAATAGAATTCAAATTGCAACTACAACAAAACAAATTGTCTAACCATACTCATCAATAATGCATACCACGCTAAATAACTTGGTGCAAGATGCACAAAAACATTTAAAGACATCGTCCAACAGTTTTCAATAGTTTAGTGCCAAATTACATGATGAACTTGACGTGAAAATTGTGATACCATTTGACCATTCCAAAGGTAGCAGAATAATATAACAGCATTAATAAATTTATAAAGCAAACTAGTATATGTTTCTAGTTTAACTAAAATTGTAATGCCATTTTACCATTCCAAAGGTGGCAAATAGTAGAGCAAACTAGTACTTCCTCCAGTCCCTATTATAAGTAAAAAATCACTTTTTAGATTCGTTGAATAATTGATGTATCTGGTCTATATTACAGACCGGATACATCAGTTATTCGATGAACCTAAAAAGTGATTTTTTTTGCTTATAATAGTGATCGGAGGAAGTGCATGCTTCTAGTTAAATCCTAAACTCTAAATTTATAAAGCAAACTAGTACATGTTTCAAGTTAGAAGAAAGTGGAAACAAGATACCTAACTAAGGACAAACATTCACTTTCAACAACTAAATATTCCTATGACATCACGGCCTATGTACATGCAGCATAAAACCAGATTTTTATTAAAGCAAGAAAGATTATTTGACAGTTCATGGCAAAACCCAGCTCTTCTAAACTGAATGAAATCCACCAGAATTTTGTTATGCAAGCAAGAAAGACAAATTGACAGTTCATGGAAGAAGTCGGCCCTTCCAAACTTAATGAAATCCACCGGGAAATTGGTCCTGGGCTATATCACATTTAGCCAAATATATGCAACAAGCCACTCAAAGTTTCAATAATAGCAAGTAGGATACTAAAGACAATCAAAATAAACTTCTGATCACAAATTACATAATCCCATCTGTGACTTTTTACTTTTTAATGCTTTTACTTTATTTGAGTTTTAAAACTAGAGACAAGTCAGTACCAAATTTGTCATTAGATCTTGACAAAGTTACTCTGGAAATGGGGAATGGAATGATAAATATAAATGTCGAAAAACCAACGAAATGATCATTTCATTGAAAACGAATCACAAATAGCAAAATGAATGAGCAAATAAAATTATCGAACACACAGGATCCTATAAAAACATGGTGAAATTCCAAATGTCCTTAGTAAATAAGTAACATTAGACGAAGGATGTAATAACAGACAATAAAAGCAACCCAGCCAAACTAAAAGAAAACAACATACTTAGGATTCCAAATTCATCTCAGTAACTTACAAAATGCACTTTATCTAATCAGTAGGTTGTGACATTAAAGGTGTCCATTTAACTCAAGCCAGTGGTCGAACAATGTTCAGCGTTTTTTTTTACTTTAAATCCCCCCCCCCTGCCTTTTTCCATCAGAAGTTTGCCATAAATCAGTTATCATCATGAGTACATGCAGGAATCATGTTTATCCCAATAAAACAGCTCAATAAAATAGCATTCTGTTCAAATTTTGCTACGCTATAGCCGCTATTTGACAACATTGTCTTATACAAGATAAACACTTGAACAAATGTGAAAAACCAACTAGTGAATTACATCCCGACTATATGATGTGACCACAATTTTTAACCCCACATCTATAACCGAAAAACCAACATAACCTTCGAGAACAAGTAAGTATAAACCAAAGTCATAATTCAAAAGTATAATGCAGGTGAGAAGGAGATTGGCAGATGCTATCAAATTAAATCTAGTTATTAGTTCAGTAACAACTAATTCACCTCAGAGGTTGAAATATAAGACTTGACTGTTATACACCAAGCAGCAGCAAGCTTCCATGGTAATACTAACAGAAGCCAAACAAACGAAAGGAAGTAATTCACCTCAGAGGTTGAAATACAAGACTTAACTGTTATACACCAAGCAGCAGCAAGCTTCCATGGTAGTACTAACAGAAGTCAAACAAATGAAAGGAACTAATTCACCTGAGGTTGAAATATAAGACTTAACTGTTATACACTTACTAAGCAGCAGCAAGCTTCCACGGTAATACTAACAGAAGTCAAACAAATGAAAGGTGGCCAGCAGTGTTGTTTCCATTTGCCAGCCATACCAAAGAAGAATTGATAGCATATTTACAGTCATGATATCATTCTCCTAGAAGTGGAGGCATGGAGAAGGAGAACAAAATGAACTTCTAGTCAGATCGCAGAAAACATAATATTTGTTTTAGTAGCTTTCTAAAGTATGGAAAGCCAGTTATTTCACAGCCTGTTTATTATTTGTCACAATAAAGGTTGCAGGAATCAAGATTACAGATTAACGGAGCATATTAGAGAAAAAAATCAAAGAAGAACGATTCCTATCTGTCACTTTCAATTTAAAAATAAAGATTCATGACATTTGTCAAAACTACAATAATTAAACATTCTTTTGAACAACCATTCCACCTCTGTTCAACCAATTAAATGTTAGCGAGAGAGAAACAGAGAAGACTTTCTGACAGTAAAAGACTGGATAATGGAAAATTAAAATAAGAAACAACTAAGAATATAAATAAACAAGCAATGTTAGTGCATAATTTTACGCAGCATCCATGCTATGATGTTCAACTGTGAAGTTATTGCAATCCAATGAAAGAATTCATCCAAACAGACTATTCAAAATGGAGCCAACCAAAAGAAGGTGTTCCCTTATTCTTACCTTTTGACAGAAGTAGCTTGACATTTTAAAGCTGAATATATCAACATGAACTAAGTGCAACTTCAACATAATTGTTTCTGTTAAATAAATCACGTCTACAATAATAGTGAACAATAGGTAATGCAAAAATTCAGTCTATTCAGAACTCGGTCTAGTAAAAAGTACCTAGGTAAACACTAACCTCTAACTCAAATGTATTAACACATCCTCAAAGAACAATTGCACTGCCTCATGCCCTACTACACTATAGTCATTTAGATAAAATGCAAAAATATTAGAACCCATAGAATAAAAATTTCCTAATGAAATTGATACACCCGAATTCAGACACTATAGGGATAAACAAAAAACCAAATCAAAATTGACACTGGACTCAATTTCATCAATAAAAGTGAAAAATTAAATAATCAGCAAACTTCTAATCCATACAATACACCGGCATATTTGACAAACCCGTCTGCTTTGTCTGCTTTCCCGAAGTAAAGCTCTCTGATATTCTGAAAAGCATGCAAAGTAAGCAAACTATCTGAACCCGCTTGATGACTCTTCCCTATAAGCCTCTCCACCTTCAAACTCTGACAAACCCTATCCAATCCACCATGCAAATTCGAACAAAACCTCATCAAATGCTTCACATCGAAAACCTTATCACCGAAAAACACCTTCACCAGCCTCAAAAACTCCTCCAAATCCTCCGGTAATACCCTCTGCGTCAGCAATTTCACCAAATACCCAAAATCATACGCACTGTGAAACGTCACCCAGCTAACAGAATCATCACAAACCAAACCGGACGACATCATCAACTCAGCAAACTTAACAGAATCAATCCCATACTCACGATTCTTCTCAAAATCAATCCCTTGTCTCCTCAACAACTCAACCGAATCAGCAGCGTGATCATCACGCGCCACATCGAAATCCTTAAAATTAAACTCCCAAATATAACCATTTTCAGTATCTAACATCGGAAGATTACCTTTATGATCAGAAAGAGTTAACCCAATCTGAATCAAATTCAACCTATCCACATTCGCCTTCAACACTGCATAAAGACACGCGCCACGGTTCTTGAACGGCGAATCACCGGAATCCGCCCTCACAATCACGCCGGGAAACTCCGTGTCCATTGAAATTAGCGGATATTGATCGATTAACGATCGAATCAAACCGAATTCGTGATCAAGATTTGAACTCCACACTGATCTTGTAAGAATCGAACCATTACTGGATCGAGGTGAAAGAGGAATCGATTCTGTTAGGGTTTTTTTGCGGTTACACATTGCGTTCAAGTGGCCACAAATTAGGGTTTGGCCAAAGTAGAGAAAAAGAAGAAAAAACGCCAGTTTTTATTATCGAATTGATGCAAAAAAAAAGAAAATTAAGAATAAAGAACGGTAATTAATTGGTGTTATTTGATTTGATTTGGATTTTGTGTAAAAGGTAGATTAGGTTTTTTTATTTACAGTGGAATGAAAAGCTTGGTTAGGTTAAACGTTGATTTATTACAGTAATAAAAACGCGTTAAACGTTTTCAGTAACAAAAACGCGTCAACGTGCGTAATTTTTGTTTCTTTGATAGATTCAGAGCTTAAGTTCTAGAAAACGGCATGTTTTACCGTGGGTTACTTCTTTTTTGTAGTAAAATTGTGGATCACTTTTTTCTTAGTTTACTGTGTAGATTCATGTTTAAAACGTTTGTGGATCACTTTTTTTAAGTAAAAAACTCACAATCATTTTAGTCATTACATTAAGGATGACAATGCAGGTTGATTCACTCTATTTAGGTTTGGTGTGCAATTGATGCGTCAAAAATAAGGTGAATGGATGGGTTCAAAGTTCAAACACACACTTCATCCCGTCAAAAGACCGACGTAACAAAAATATTTATTTTTTGTGAAAATTGTGCTGTTAAACAATATGTTACTCTTATAAAAGAAATCGCAACAATCTCCAGTTACAAAATAACAAATCCAACACCTACGAATCAATGCCACCACCAATCCACCATTACGAACAACATATTGTAACTAACAAATCCAATATTATTATTATCAACAATTAAATAGTATTTAGTAAAAAAAACAATCAAATAACATAATTAACAATTTCAAAAGTAAATCCTTAAAAAAAAATCAAAAGTATAATTGAGAACAGCAACCAATGTCACTGTATAACACCAACAACATTAAACAAATCTCAAAATAAATGCATCATACAATAAATTGCAACATAAAACATAAAAGATTGGGTCAATTATTTTTTTAAAAACCCACGGACCAACCAGATCCGCTACGGTCCGCTTTTTTTTAATGGACCAACTAGAGGGTGGGCTCAAAACCATAGTTTGGCTCACACTAAAATAATGGGTTAAAGGAGTCTTTTGGACGGGACGACTCCATTTTGCCACCCCTAGTTACATTTGAGGTAGTAATTTGATTAGTGTTAGTTCGGAAAAAAAAATACAAAGGAATGTTAGGTCATTAGGACCCACTTTTTTCAATGGGCTAACTAGAGGGGTGGGTTCAAAATCTTAGTTTGGCACGCTTAAAATGGCAGGTTAAACGAGTCTGACAGATGGACCAACACCGGTTTGCCACTTGTTACAGTTGAGGGGTTCTATATAAAATGGACCTCTGAAAATATTGGTCCATGTTTGACCACTTTTTTCAACCATTAGATTAGATCATCCACACCAAACTATATCATAGTCTATCCACACTCAATCTAACACATCATCTCTCTCATTGCAGACTGCTCTCTCTATATCTCATTGCACACTTTTTCTTATTTCTTTCACCAATCATTCTCTCTTGATCTCATCATTTTCACCTTCATTTATTGTTCAATTCAAAACCAAACAAAAACTTTGAGGTTATTAATTAACCTTGGTCCTCAACCTCTCTATCCTTCTCAACTTACAAAACCAAAAGTCAATATGTCACAACAGCAACTAGCAACACTACACAGAAATGAGGCCGATTTCAAAGATTTTAAATAATGCGGAAAAACTTTTGCTGCTCTTATGATAATAAAATAAACATTAAAAGAAACTTACAATAACAAATTTAAAAACAAACTTCATTGTGTTGGACGCTCTCTCGTTTAACTATGTAAGGACTACGCACATTTCCTTGAACATTAGCATAAATGAAAGATCACAAACTCAACTTTAATTGACAAGCTCCAAAAACTAGAAACTAAAATGATAAATTAATAAAAAAAACAGTTTGTGAAAATAAATAATAAAAGTTCGAATAAGAGAGGACACATAGGTGTTGATCTAGGGAGTGTTGAAGGTTGTAGAAATGAGATTCGAGTTTGGAGAACTCGACAGAGAGGGAGAGATACTTCTGCTCAACGTTAAGGTTTAGCAACAAGCAAGGTGAATTTATTGTTATTGTTCAATTCAAAATAAACCGTAAATGAACACAATCACCACCCAAATCCAAAATTTGAAAGGAAAATGCTAACAAGTGTCCTTAGGGCATTGTTTAAGCATTCAAAATAGCAACTTTTAGACAATTTTTTATGGGTTTCTTAAACAATGCTCTTAAGACACTTGTTAGCAATACCCAAATTGAAATACACAATAATAAATAAACTTGGTGTTGGTGATACTGGAGAGAGAGAAACGAGAGAGATAGAGTTGAAAGATTATATTTGGTGTAGATGAACATGTTAAGATTTGGTAGGATAGCCTAATCTAATGGTGGGAAAAATTGGTCTAGTATGGACCAATACATCAATAGGTCCAGACTATACGGCACCACAGTTGAGGTAGTAATTTGATTAATGTTGGTTCAAAAAAATACAAGGAAATGTTAGGTCATTAGGGGAGCCTCAAAGATTATTATATTGGGCTTTTTCTTAGCAAATAACAAGTGAGTTGAATATCACATTTTAATTTAAAATATTAAGACATTACATATATGTATCCTCTCACTTATATATTGAACTTAAATTGTGTCAAAGAGGATATTCATTCAAGTCTTGCACCGAGTTGTTTGAAAAAAGAAGTTGATGATTATTATAAATATGGAGAGTTAATTCAATTTTTTTTTACTACAATGGCTTTAGTCTTTTGGGTATATCGGTGGTTTGGATAATTGTGCATTGTCTTGAGAAGTTTGAAATTTTTTCGTGCAAAAGTTGTAAAAAATGTGTGAAAGGGTTTACAATTTTCTCCTTGTAAAAATTGCAGGTTGAGTGATAAAAAAAAATCAGTGAGTTCCTTAAAAAAAATTGTGAGTTGACTTTTATTTACTTTTTCTTTTTGTGTTAAGATTTTCTCTAATTACTTTCCCAATAACTATAATCAAATAAAAGGTATTACGGGAAGAGAGCAAATGCTCTAATCAAGGGAGTAAGAGAAGCCATGTGTCGCGCTATTAATTTAAAGAGAGGTTAATTATCATTTTGGTTGTATTTAAATAATTTTATGGTCACATTGAAGTTTGATATTCCTTTGTTTGATGGAAGGATAGACTTCTCCTCATGGCTATACACAATGACAATCCAAGACTATTTGGTCCATGAAATTTTGATTCTGCTTTGGAAAAAGAAAAACCAAGTGAGATAAAAGATTACAGTACAATAAAAACATATATATATAGTTACCCTAATTTAATTGACACTTGCTCCACGTATTAAAGTTACTATGTTAGAAAGAATCTTCTCCAAAGAAATTGCGGGATTTATTTGATGCAAGTTTGCTTCAACCACGTTAATCATTTGA
Source organism: Medicago ruthenica (assembly GCA_018208015.1). NCBI lineage: Eukaryota > Viridiplantae > Streptophyta > Magnoliopsida > Fabales > Fabaceae > Medicago > Medicago ruthenica. The sequence continues at coordinate 50,261 of WNNG01000600.1, read as the reverse complement.
TTGATGATGAAAATGAGTTTGTACTCATTGAAGATGGAAGATGAAGGTACCATGTTTGATCATATTAATAAGTTTAACGGGTTCGTATTTGTACTTATATGAATACATAGGAAAATATAAAAGATGAAGAACAAAAATTACTCGTGTCGGCTTCACTATGTAAGTCTTATAAACCACTATAACAGTCAATATGAACGGGGAAGAGTACATTATTGCAGCTAAATAATAGGGGTGAGATTGATGGAGGACAGTCAACAAATGATGGGCGTTGATAAATCTTCCGAAGACAATCAAATACTATTAAATAAAGGTTGAAATGTAAAGAATTAGGGTGATCAATATGGTAGAAGAACTATAGATACTATCAAATTTCATTAATGTAAAGATTTTGGTCACATACAAGTTAAATGTAAAAAATTCGAGGATTTGTGAAGTCTAAAGGAGAGAAAAGTTGCATAGTGTTACTTTTGCAAATGTGGTTTAATTAGGTGGACAGCCTTTTACTGAAGTTGAAGTCAAAGTATATAAATGTGAGCTTTGAATGAAGGGAGGATATGTTGTGTTGAAGTGGATATTCATCAAAATACCACATCCAATAGTGGAAATAAAAAATAAGAGGAGCATTATTATAAATATGAAGATTTCGTTTGAGTTTTCTTCACCATAACAATCCTAGTCTTTTGGGTGTATTGAGGGTTTGAGTAGTTGTATGTCTATATAGGTTTTTTTTCTTTTCGTGTGAAAAATTATAGTTGGGTATTGATCATTGACTTGACTTTGAAGAAATAACGCGAGAGCTTCCTTTGAAGAAGGAACGAAGTTAAACTTATTCTACGATGAATTTGGCACAAATAATTAAAGACTTCAGCACAACATGAAATTAAATTAATAAAGATCAAGATTGGATACTAAAACGGGGTTAGGAATGAACATTTACTCTTGAGTGTGCAAAACTCTTACGCGAAGCAAGGATTAAGGCTTTTTTTTTTCTCTTTATCAATGGCATGCAAACAAATCAAAGGAGGAACATATCAAAGTAAGACAGCATATATCCGAAAGAAACAGCAAAGGATGGATAGAAATCATAAATCTAATGTGGATAGCTCTTGACAAAAATAAAAAAGATGAATCCAAAATTTTAAGAGAACTAATTCTCTCAGAACTTTCATAGATAACAAAGTTAAAATTAATCAAAAGTCTCAAACAATAAACCCATTTTGGTTGGTACAAGACCATCGAGTGTGTTCGTCTTAAAGTGTCATCTCAAAGCCTCATTTTCTTTCTTTGTTTGGTTGGGGACGGATAACCCTAATAGAGGATTGAAGCATTTCACGCGCCTCTCTCAAATACAGCCCATCATGGGCCTCGACCCATTGTTCAAGTTGCATCCTCCTAGTTTTATTTTACTTAACTAGTCCAAGTAATTACTTAGCCTTTTTGTTTTATAAAATCCAAGTAACTTAACCTGTACTACTAAATTAAGCTAACTAAAATAAAAATAAAGTCTTACACAAATAAACTTATAAAAAGAAAGTCTTGGCCAAATAAAGACTCAGTTTGGTGCTTGATCCATCTTGGTTGGATTTAATTGTGTTGGAGCATAGGGAATACTAGTGTGTAGATTGAAAAATGCTAAAAATTCCACATTGGAAAGAGTTAACATAATACTAACGTATATAAGATTAATGTAGGATAGTTTTGATGTGTCTTAAAGGTACCCAACTTTATGAAGCGCGAGAACACACTCAACATAACCACCACACTCAGCATTCTAAAGCAAGTCAATAATGAATTTTGCTCATTAGAATGTCTGCTCTTAGCTTGGGCAGTCCTCCCAACACCACGACAGAAGTATGGCCTGTTTGTAGGATTTGCGATGGCTGACCACATATTTTGATCATGCCATAATATAAATTTTCCAAATTGTACACAAACTTCGGCATTGGAGGATAGTTCTTTGTTGCATCTGACCTATTGTATAATTTTAATAATTTTGAAAGTAATATTTTATACATGTTTATTTTAACATAATCTTTATCCATGCATGTTTTGATGGAAAGTTTTATACCAAAAGTAAATATGTCTATTCAATTCACTAAAAAATAATTGTCAATTAATAATTCCATGTATTTGTTCCACCTACATTTGAATGTATTTATCGAAGTGAGCAAGTTGGGCACTAGAGGTAGGAGTTAAAGTAGGCTCATGAGTCTCACAAAGTTTTAAATAAAAAAGACTTGCATGTTACTCCACATGTTATGGGTTTTTTCGGCAATTCACCTTTTTCAAAATTTAATATGGTTTGTTAGTCTATTTATTTTTATTTTTTTTAAGGATAGTGATTCGAGCAAGGATATAAGCTCCATTGAAGTGAGATTGGAGATTGAATCTAGTAAATTAGGGAGGCTCAAAATGATCATATTACACCTAAGAAGCGGAATGACTGTGTTGTCATTTAGTAGTGACTCATTGGTTTTAGAAGATTGGTGACTCACTATAGTTTGTTAGGAAGATCTAGAATAACTTTGCCTATATAATATCTTGTATTATCTCTATTACAATCATCAATGAAATTATAATCTTTTCTTATCTATAATTCTTAGGAGGTTCTCATTCTTTGTCCTATAACAGAGGAATTATATTTTACCAAGTTTGTAAACCATGAAACTACCAAGGGGCATTACTTCCACTCGGCCAATCAACAAATTTGAGATAATTCCCGCGTTATAAGTATATAATCAATGTTTACATGCATTATCTATACTATATATAAAGAAAATAATTTGTTTTGACTCTTCTAGGCTGACTTTTTCTCTTTCTAAAATTACCCTCAATTTTCAATACAAATAGCACATTTAAGAAATAAATTAGAGTAAATTCAAATATTAAAATAAAAGTGTAACAAACACGACATGAGTATATATATGTCTAGTTTTTTTTACTTTTATCCTTTAAAAAGTGTAACAAACTAGATGAATATATTTATACTTACTTTTTCATTATCCCAATTATACCCTTAAACAACTTTTTCTATAATAAAGATTGTTATTGGTGTCATTAAAAAAATAAGAATTTAGATTATATTTTTTTGTTATATTGTCTGGGTCATTGAAATAGATAATCATGGTTAATTTGATTTGTTATAATTTGAAAGCAAAAATTATTTATACTTTTACTTTTAATCAAAATCAAAATTTCATAAAAAAAACACCGTTCATAATTTTCAAACATTGACGCAATAAAAAGAGCAGAAAGACGGGCACGGGAGTACCCGTCTTTTCGCTAGTATATATAATAAAAATACGTTGGACTCCAAAATTTTGGAGGCCCAACTCTGCAGAGCTATTTGCACCCTCCAAAGGACGCCCTTAAATCCAGAGAACTCTTCTATGGACACAACTTCAAATGAAAAATATATGGGCACATTCACATCAAATAAAAAAATTAAAAGTGAATATAATTAAATGATGTTGATTGATGTGATTAAAAGAGAATATAATTTATTCACAACATATAGAATAAATAATATATTTAGTTGATTAAATAAATACAACATAAAGTTTAACAATTGAAATTGAACAACATAAATATTAAAAGATACAGTTTTCATCGAATGACTATGTGCTTTCAACATAATATATTATTCTATAACAATATATAAAGGGGATATACCCTTTTGGACTAAATTTTTTCATCCATTTTCACCCTCTATTTAAACTATATTATCATTTTTATAATTTTATTATAAAGCCAAACTTAATTAAAACAAAAAGAAAAGAAATACAAGAAACGGGGTATTCAATCCAATGCCCATTGAAAACTAACAAAACGTATGATTGGGCAACCCTAAGTCTCTAATGAAATAAGGTTGAATGAAACCAGGAAGTTCATTTCAGCATATGTCATCAAGGATGTTAATATATTATGATAAATTAATTTATTATAAACATTTGTCCAGTGGCTTTTTATAATAAATTATAAAAATATTGGTATATTGCATGCTTTCTATAATAAATTATAAATAATATTATTTTCATCTTTATTTAAAATATTTAAAAATTAGTTGTTTAATGACAAACAATCGTTTCATATATGAATTTTAGCTCCAACGACACTCTTTAGTGATTCATTTAAAAAAAAAAACGTGAAAACAACGAAGTGTCAAAAATTTTAATTGGAGTGTTATAGTTTTTCTATTTTTTTATGTCAAAGCTATTAAAAAATATTATATGTAAGTTTTAACTTAACTGAAAAATGTCAAAATTATTAAGTCATATATTTATGGTGTCCAAGTTCAAACCCAAAATTTTATTTGTGTGTGTGAATTTTATGTGGTATTTGTCACTCTGTCTATAGACCCAAACAAACAGTTATTTTAAGTAATATGTCAAGTGTATTATTATTTTTCTACTATATTATATTTATTCTCGTTTTGATTTAGAGGATATGAAAGAAAGAAAAAATTAACTAATGATTAGTTACAAACATTTGTCTCGTGTCTGTTTTGTACTTTCCAAGATCACTCTTTAAGTCTTTAGTGACTCGTTTATAGAAATTCAACTTAAAAAAAATAAAGTGTAAAAATATTATAATTAGTGTATTATAATTTTATTTTTTGGATCAAACATGTTGTTGGTCCCTATAAATAACTAATTTTTTGTTTTAATCCCTCTAAAGTTTTTCTTTGATTTTTTTCGTCCACACTTTTGGTCTCTGATTTTAACTTAAGTCAAGTGTGCACCTTGGATTTTTAAATGACTTTATACATGAATTTATAAAATATTATAAGAATATTTTTGGAATTATAATTTATAACAAAATATGAATTAATTATGACTTTTGAAGCATTAAAAACATAAAATTCATATTTAATTTAACCCTTGTTAAAAGAATTTAAACTTTTGCAGAAGAGATTCTATCATGTACTAAACATGAGTGAAAAAAAACAAATCAAAATTTTGAATGATACACATCAGTTTACTTAAACAAGGACAAAAAAAATTGAAATTTTTTGAATGATACACATGAGTTTTTCATCATTAATTTTGATTTTGAAAATAGTCATGAGTTTTCAAAAATTTATCATATCGTCTTTCTCATATATGTATATAAAAATTTGTTTATGCAGATATAAGTACATAAAATCTGCAATGGATGCGGTGCAAACATTGAACAGTTGTTTGCATATAAAAATTTATTTAATAGAAACACTACATTGATGTTTATATATTGAAAATAATCATGAGTTTCCAATATTTTATCATATCGACTTTCTCATATATGTATATAAAATTTGTTTATGCAGATATAAACATTTAAAATCTTCAACGAGAACGGTGCAAATATTGAACGGTGTTTTGCATATAAAATAAATATTTAATTAATAGAAACATTGCATTAATGTTGATATTTTGAAAATAGTCACGAGTTTTCAAAATGTTATCATATCGACTATCACATACCGGTACATAAAATTTTCTTCTGCGTATATAAGCATATAAAATCTTCAACTAGTGCGGTTTAAATATTTAACGGTGTTTTAAATATAAAATAAAAATTTATTTAATAGAAACACTACATTAATGTTGAGATTTTAAAAATAGTCGTGAGTGTTCAAAATTTTAACATATCGACTGTCTCATATATGTATATAAAATTTGTTTCTGCAGATATAAACATTTAAAACCTGCAACGGGAGCAGTGCAAACATTGAATAGTATTTTGAAGGTGAGAAAAACACAAGAAGGGGGGGTTGAATTGTGTTGGCCTTTTTCTTTCTCAAAAACTTATGTTAGTTCAGAGTCTGATATTGATCAGATTCTGAAGCTATTTTCAAAGTTGTTTTGCAGCGGATATAAAGTAAATGAGAGAGAGAGAGAGACACAAACAATTATCTTGGTTCCTTCCACAATCCGGAAGTAGTCTAGTCCCCTTGTCACTTACAAGAGATTTTTCACTATAATAACAAAGATTACAATTGCTCAAGCACAAAGCAAGAGACTTCCAATGCTCAAACACAAAGTAAGAGACTTCCTATGCTCAAACACAAAGTAAGAGACTTCCTATGCTCAAACACAAAGTAAGAGACTTCCTTGCTCAAACACTAAGTAAGAGAATTCCTTGCTTAAACACTAAGTAAGAGACTTCCTTGCTCAAACACAAAGTAAGAGACGTCTATGCTCAAACACAAAGTAAGAGACTTTCTATGCTCAAACACAAAGTAAGAGACTTTGAATCAAACAGATTTACAAAATAATATGTTTGAGTTGAACACTTGATATACTATCAGTGGTGTTCACAAAATACAACACAGATTCAGACTCTATACTTAAGAAATTCTAAGATAAGAAGATTTGTAAGAATTTCTAAGTTATTTGATGACTTTCGAATTTGGCAGAGTATCAGCGCTTTCAGAAAACAAAGTCTTGGTTTTCTTCTTCAAATCTTCAATCCTTTATAGAGGAACAAAGAGTTATTGAGAAGATGCCAGGTCATCAAAAGACTCGTTGGAATTGAAGTTTCAGCCAACATTAATTCCTTCCTTGATATGGTGTGCGAAACAAAGGAACAGAGGAATAACATTTTGAATTATTTTCTTAAAACAGGGTGAGTGTTTCGTCCAAGGAGACAAGGTTGCAGAGAGCGGTTCTGACTCTGAGATTTCTGTCGTACTGTACTGTTGACAGTGAAAACTGTTGAATTCTGCGTTTCCTTCAGACTCAGACTCCCAGTCTTCAGACGCAGTTCTTCAGAAGCTGGTCTTCAGACGCTGTTCATCAGACGCTGTTCTTCAGAAGCTGTTCATCAGACACACTCTTCATCAGACGCAGTTCTTCAGACACACTGTTCATCAGACGCTGACTTTCAGACGCTGATTGTCTTCAGTCTTGCAACACAAGCTTCAATAGTTTTTTTTCTGCTCTTAACTTGATCTTTCAGATCCACTATTAGATACATAACTTTCAGTATATGGTCCTGCACACTAGAACAAGTATTAGCGTATCCAATTTTCTTTTTAACACTTTGTTATCATCAAAACTCAAAAGAGACTTGTTCATACATTTTGTTCCAACATATTTTGCATATAAAATAAACATTTAATTAATAGAAACATTCATTAATGTTGATATTTTGATAATAGTCACGAGTTTTCAAAATTTTATCATATCGACTATCACATATCGGTACATAAAAATTCTTCTGGATACACAAGCATATAAAATCCTCAACGAGCGCGGTTTAAATATTTAATTGTGTTTTAAATATAAAATGATTTTTTTAATAGACACACTACTTTAATGTTGATATTTTGAATATAGTCATGAGTTTCCAATTTTTTTTCATATCAACTTTCTCATATATGCATACAAAAATTTGTTTATGTAGATATAAGTACATAAAATCTACAACGACTGTGCTGCAAACATTGAACAGTCTTTTGCATATAAAATAAAAAGTTATTTAATAGAAACACTGCATTAATTTTGATTTTGAAAATAGTCATGAGTTTTCAAAAATTTATCATATCGTCTTTCTCATATATGTATATAAAAATTTGTTTATGCAGATATAAGTACATAAAATCTGCAACGGGTGCGGTGCAAACATTGAACAGTCGTTTGCATATAAAAAGTTATTTAATAAAAACACTACATTAATTTGTTATTGAAAATAGTCATGAGTTTTTTAAAATTTTATCATATCAACTTTCTCATATATTTATATAAATATTTGTTTTCGCATATATAAGCAAATAAAATCCATAACGGTTGTTACTCAACTATTTAACAAATTTTTGTATAATCTTTAAAAAAACAAATTTTTGTATATATAAGAGAAGATATTTAATAGAAACATTACATTAATACTCATAATTTTCATTTAATATCTATAAACATTCTACAATATTAAAAATCTAATTATTTTTTATATAATTATCGCAATGTTACGTGATCCGTGCGAAAACACGGGTCTTTTACTAATATACAGGAAATGAAAGGAAGCAAGCAATTAACCAACTTAAAAAGCGGTTTCTTCATCGTGCATTCATGTGTTTGTACTTTTCTATTAATTTTTTAATTATATATTAATTTTAAAATTGAAATATGATGTGTCAAAATTGTGGATTTTGATTGGTTAATATTCTTCATGATGATAAACTTTATGTATGAAAATCACTATCGCTCTAACCCACGATAAATAAGGGCGCTTTCTAGAACTAAGATTGCAGATCTTTCAAAAAAAAGAACTAAGATTGCATATGCATTGTTTGTGTGACATGCCCGTTTTCAAAAGCATATTTTGCCATAAGACTTTTAAATATAAGATTCTTTCAAAAAATAGACTATAAGATTATCAATAAATAAATATATAGAATCTAGTCTTTTATAGAGGCCATTATTCTTAAAATTTTAGAAAGTGAAATAAATATATGATTTCAACACAATATAAAAAAAAACTATGATAATAAATACAAATAAATATTATTATACTATTCTTGTTTATTTAAATATGTCAACTTATTAGGTCTAGTTGGGTTTTAAAATGGTTCATACTCCGGTCTATTTAGCTAAATATACTTTTCACAAAGACATGTCTCTATATATTTTTTGAAAAAGTGTGGTCGACCTCATGTAGGTTAGGGCATATACTTGCATAGAACTAACTGGTCTACTTTTTTTTACAAGACAAACTCGTTTACTTCTATATCTCTAGTTAGAGGTATAGTTCAGCCATATGTTTTTTAAGGATTTCAAATCCTCTTCAAAGTTGTGAGTTTCATTAATGCAAAGTTAAGACCTAAGAATGTGTTGACTTAATTTCAAGCGGTATTGATTGGGGTATTTATGTGCAGTTATGTCATTCTGGTAACCTATAAATACACCATAAATGTGTATACGCGTTATTTCTGGTGTTGACTTAGTTTCAATTGGTGGTGACTGGCGTGTTCAACTGAGCATATCTAGATCGGTTCAGTATTTATGTCATCATATAACTTGTCTTGACTTAAATTAATTATCATAAGACTTTCTAACCCATTAGTTTTCCAAATTGAAGATTTACATTGGTTAGTAAAATCTTTCATTAACAAGACAAGGTGAAGATATTGCAAAGAAGCACCATTCTAATTATGATTTTTGTTTAGAAATTTCCAATCCAATGGCTATAATTCATCCACTAGAAGTCTATCATTCCTTTAATGCAAACTTTACTAATGAAACCGACTCTACGACAATTATGGTATTCTCATGTGTCTAAGATTTTCTTTTGTGACGAGTTCATGTGTCTAACTAAGATGAGGAAGGAAAAGAGTGAAAGCGCCAAATTGAACATAGATGAATAGGAAAATGGGCATGAAGGGAAAAGAGATACATTGATAGGTGAATAAACGCAAATGAGGGCAAACCTCTAGGAAGGTTTGAGTCATGCATTTTGGATGAGAATTATGCAAAAGGAAGCAAAATGTAAAGAAAAAAATATCATGGACATCAAAGCAATTTTTTTATTTTTTTTCAAAACACATCAAAATAATTTTATTTAGCTAAGGAAGAGGGAGAAAAAAATAGGTGGAAAAAAGGTTGGCATTTATCATCTGACGTAATATCTCCCTCATTATGCTCAACTGTCTCAATTACTCTTGCATTTATGTGATTTAAATGGTCTTAATAGAATGGCCATTTTTTTTTCAATGCTTGGAACTACCCAACCCAACCCACTCTCTATACCATCCATTGTTTTGTAGTTTTACTCATTCTCCTCTTCATAACACACAATCAAATTTTCTTATACTACACGACATACAACTTTCACGCTATTGCTCTCATTATACTCGTGGATACACATGACTTGGAAATTTCTTATTAAAAAATCAAACACTATTATAATTAAGAAAAATTCCCCCATTGACTACCTTGGATCATACCCATAGGGGATCTGAATGAAATTAGAAAATCAAATTTGCTATGATGATCAAAATTGTTAGCAAGCAATCTTAAATAAAGTCAACTTTCACATTTAATTACCCTCATTAGTTGCCAACCATTTAGTCTTAAATTTCAACGTGCAATTCCTTCTCTCTCTAATTACTTTTTATTTTATTAATTTTTTAGTCAAATGCACGTAATTAATTTTCTTATATTCCATAAGAAAATGTTTTTTTTAATTATATAAATAAAAACGCACATGAATTGATATTTCTTGGATACAATATGCACATGTGTAATTTAACCTCGCATGAGTTCATTTCAGTGTATGGTGTAAACATACCGTCAAAAAAAAAAAGTGTATGGTGTAAACATTGGTTATGTGGGCCTTAACATTCAAAGTTCAAACCATTTTTAAGTTTTTACTGTCCCCATAGTACTTCAGAGGATCTACACACTGTCGTCACATATACGATGTTAATACTATTATGTTACTTTTGTTGCCGCTATTTTTATTGCATGATGTCAAACATGAACAAATTGGATAAAACAGCAATATTAATAATCATTTATAAAAGAGAATTGAAAGTCAAGATAAACTAAAAGATTGATTTTGACATTAAATTTCAACAAGAAAACCAAAAGGGTACATCATGTAAACACCCCTACTATTACTACACTGAAACCCCTAATATTCCTGAATTTCCCGGTACATTTTTTTCTTCTATTGATTAAAATAGTGCTATTTACGCTCCACTTCTTGTCTCTTTCTCTGCTTTGACAAAATTGTTGGGATTTTTTACCTCAATGAAAGATGGTAAAAATAGAGCGCAAGTAGCACTACTCATAGAAAAGATTAAAATAGTAATAAAAAGCATATTCCTAGGATTAAATTAAAAGTTACTACTAATATACTACTATTAATTAATGATAATATTCCTAGCTCTGAGAAAAACAGAGGTTTGAAACAGAGTACTCTGTTTCTAACTCTGTTATTACTCTAACTCTTCTTATTGTTGTTGTTCTCAGCGTTGAGAAAATCAAGCAAAACGGTGCTGTGACATTTTGGACATTTTGGATCATTCTCAGAGAGCATCACATACATGAGACAACGAGGACAACCTACTAACAGCATGGAGGTTGCTTCAGGGCTGCTTGATCCATTCTCAGATGAAACACATGAACTCGGCGGCGACACCGACGCTGATCGTGTTGGTGATGATTCCATTCTTCTGTTCACCCTTGGTGGTGACAGATTCAGCTTCAAATCCAGCTTTGGCCCACTTCCGTTTCTTCTACTCATCTTCTTCCTCTGTTTTCCTCTGTTTTCTACAAAATACACAATAATAAAAACATTAATAAGTAAATAAATAAAGCATAAGACAATGAATTAAAAGATAAGAAAAGGGAGAAGAAGAAAATATTCATGATTACTCACCGAGTTTTTTGGGTATAGAAGAGAAAGGAAGGAAGAACAGAAAAGAGAATAAGAGAGTGTTTTTGATGTTGTGAGAATGGAGGGGGGATTGAAGGGAATTTATACAAGTAAATGAAGGGGAGTGAATTAAAGCTTAATTAAATTGAGGAGGGTGTAAGGTGTAGAGAGAGAAAGAAGAGAGAGAAGAATTGAATTGAAGTAATATTGGGTAGAAGAAGAGTGTAAATTGAGGCCAAGAAATGTATTAATTGTTTGGAAAAATCCCAAGAAGTATGCAGGAATTGGAAATTTGTGGAGTAGTAAATATTGCAATTACACAAACTGCAGAAGGAGGCCCTTTCCTTCATTCATTGCTTATAAGAAATTAAATTAAAAAAAAAAAAAAGAAAAGAGTCGGTGTTTAAGACTCTCTCTTAGAAACAAGAGTGAAAGAAGAAAAAAAAAATACAACTGCTTTTAATTTAATTTAAAGCTAATTAATTTAGAGCTAACTAAACTCTTTATTATTTATAATAAATAATTGTAATAATAATAATAATTATTATCGAACATTACACCAATACTATTTAATATCAATCAAGTAGTAAACCATCAATTCTTTTTTTATTGTACTAGCAATGAAAGAAAAACAAGTGTAATAGGTGAGATGAGCATCAATCTTAAATATTCAACGGTGCCTTAAGAAAGGGAAAGGAAATTAAATTCAATATCTATGGTTGATGGGAGAGGAGATATATTAAAATGACCACACCTTCATTAGATTACATAAATTAAATTAATATAATATAATTTATTTAAATTATGTTTCATAGTTTTTTCTGTTTGAAATGATAATTAATTTTGGTATACTTGTTTGGTTTCCTTTGTATTTTCTAAGGATAAGGATGGTTATTGTTATAGCAGGTGGAAGCACCCCCTTCATATGAATCTGAACTTCCTTAAGGAAAAAAAAAATTGTTGGAATGGAAAGAATGGCTTAGTTTGGGGTCCTTTATTTCGTAGAATTTCTGTTGCTCTTTAGTTGACTACACTCTCACTTGGAAAGTACAACCGTAGTCCATTCTCCAAAAGACGTTACTATCGGTACTTTGTTTGTTAGGAAGAAAGACGGGGAGAGGGAATTTGAATGAAGAAAAAAACAATACTCTCTCTGAACTAAATTAAGCAAGTCATTTGTTCATATCACACTTGTTAAGAAAAAGACATAAGTGAAAGAGAGAAAAAAATGGTTTTAAGTATTTGTTCAATTCACACTTATTAAAAAAATGTATTAAATGAAGGATAGAGAAAAATGATTTTAAATGCTCTTGTCAAGTATTGGTTCATTTACCATTATCATAAATGCAAAGTTGAATATATTGAATTGGAAGTGATAAAAATAGTATTAATTAGAGTTATAATTGAAAAAAAGTAATTAATATTTCATTGAAAAGGAAAATGGGTAAGTTATTTCGATACAATATTTTTTTTTACAAAATGATCACTTATTATGGGACGGAGGGAGTATTTTTTTCCTTGTTCGATTGTGGAGTAAAAGTGTGGGTTGATCTAGTTGGTAAATAGTCGATCTTCATCCGTAAAGACGTAAGTTCAACCCCTGCCGTCAGTGTGAGCAATCCGTGTTGGTAACAATTAGTAGTGGTTAGTTTGATTTTGTAACTTCAAGGAACATGGTTCGAATTACAAGATAGTTGTAATATGATCATTAATGTCAATGTCATTGATAAAAAATTTCCTCCTAAACTTTTTCAAATTTATGTTTGGAAACAAAAGTCAGTTTATTTTTTGCCAAATATCTTCCGCGGCCCTTTAAATTAGATGTTTATAACAAGTTAGTACTTTAATTTTTTTGGTTAAAATTGGTCTTTTAAGTTTTTTTTGTTACAAATTGGTCCTTAAGTCATATGATATTTAAACAATTACTCATTTTTTTCAGCCAAATTCGTTAAAAAGTGATTATGTACCAGTTAACATTGAGGTAGTTGGTCCAACAATACTTATGACATCAAACATGATTACTTACGCATATTTTCTTCTTGTTTTTGAAATCAAATTATATATTTAATTTTTTTCTTTTTGACAAAATTACATATATAAAAACGTTAGAAATATTAAGTACATGTTTAATCTGGTCATTGAAATTAAATGATTTTATCAGTCCAGGCTATCATATTAATACTATTTCAAATCAAAATTATCTTTGAAGTTATAATTATTTATTGGGTCTTGTTAACGAGTGTCTCTGTAGCACTCTTTAAACATCCCTAATAAAGAAATTATTCTTTAAAAAAATTAATGACTTCAATTTCCAATACAATAAATGCAAAACTTTCATAAAAACTTATCACTTTTGATGCTTAAAGAGTCCTCGGGGGCACTCGTTAACATTTCCCATATTTATTTTTCCTTAGTCAAAATTTATAGAGACTATGATGATATTAAATTAGTAATATCAGGGATCCATTTGAAACTAATGAATAATATTGGAAATACATTTGATAGAAGATTTGTACAAAGAGATGAATGTTATTAATATTTTCTATTAGAATATAAAATATTCATTGTCCTTTTATAAAAATTAAATATTCATTGTATAAATTATTACTAGTATATTGTATTAGTTAGAGATAATTGAGGCCTTTGTTGGAGATACTTGATGCCCAAGTTAGAGATATTTGAGGTCCAAGATAACATCATTGTATAAATACACATTACAACATAAAGAAACACTTAGGAAAAATAATTCTTTCGGGATATCAGACCCAATTTTATTACTTTATCCAATAATTTATGGCATAATCGTTTAGGTCATGCTCTCTCTCTCTCTCTCTCACTTTATATCTTCTTGTGTTTTAATTTTGTATTTTCATTTAGGTCATGCTCTTTATGGTTTAACGTCACTCTGTTTTCCATGTCTTAAATGAATTTAAATGTTTCGATAAAGAACCTCTGTAGTTTATCTAATGTTTAAAGAAAATATTTGTATAATTTTTTTTTAAAGTTGTAGTGGTTAATTAGAAAAAAAAAATTTAAAACCAAAAAGACGATTCAAACCCCCTTTTTATGTTTCCTCACCTTAGGTTAGAGAGTGCTCTATTAAATTTGTTGAGTCTTATGGGTGGAAGAAAAGGGAACTAGGTTTTTAGTTTGCCTAACATGCTGTTGTGTGGTCCATTTGGAGGTCTCGAAATGATTTCCTCTTTTTGGGGAAGGAGACTTATGCCCACCAATTGGTGGATAAGAATAAATCCACTTCTTGGAAGTGGTTCTTTGGGAGATAGAAATGGAACCACTCATGCGATGGAACTGCTAGAGACTTGTGACAAGTGTGTACAGGGGTCTGTGACATTAGGGGTCTTGTGACTTTCTTCTCTTCGTAGAGATGGGGGTTCTGCCCATATTCTAGGAAGTTGGAGGGAGGACATGAGGTGCCCTTGTTGTTAGTCTGCTTTGTTCAAGTGGATCTTTATGATTTTGTGGTTGTTTGTGTGTTTGATTTAGAGTACTTTTTGTTACTCCGCTGCTTATGTTTTATTTTCTTGGGCTCTGATGTAGACTCTTTTCATTTAGTCACACACACACAGAATATTTTCCATTAAAAAAAAAGCTGAATGGTGTAAATAAATGAACGTGTAGGTATAAATTAATTTATGTGATTTTACTTGACAATTTAAGTTTAATTTGAACACATTTCCAGAATCTCAAGGAAAACAAGTGCAATGTGTTATGTCTTCTTACATTAAAATGAATCTTAAGACTAAGGTGAGGAGGAGGGGAAACATCTTATTTAATATAAGAAAATCCTATGTTGTGGAAAAGCCATTTTTGCCCATCCTTGTAATTGTGACACGTGTCTGTTTTAAGGGTAAAACAAGTCCAAAAGATACTTTATGCAACCAAATGTGACTGGTTACCATAGTTACACGTGTCTGAATAGCTTTGTTTGCAACCAAAAGATACTTCAAATTTCAAAACTCCCCCCTAAATTTTAAAACATGAATTTTTTGAAACCATATATTCAAACCCACTTTCACTCTTTTGTCATTCTCACTTTTCAAACTTTCTAATCTCCATCTTCTCTTCAAATTTTCTAATCTCCATTAGAAAATGTATTTTCTGGGTTCTCTTCATATATTATTTCTTTTGCAGGAAACTTCAAAGCTATTCATTTTTCAACTGAGCAAGTAGTTAAAGTCCTGTAAAAAAAAATAACTTTTCAGATCTACAAGGGCATTTGATGTCTAAAATTTACTCTTTTCATTATCTAACATGTACCTATCCTTCAATTTTCTGATCTTCATTATTTGTATTTATCTTCAACTACAATTTTTTGATCTAGAAATGTTATTGCAGGAAAGTTGAATGGAGTTCTTGTCTCTTTAGTAAACTACAAAGAAAGGAGACACAAGTAAGTAAATATGTTAAGTATTAATTTCTTGCTGGAAAAGATGAATCAGTGTCTTGTATGTTGCTAATAAAACTGAAAAATATGTTATTTTGCAGGAAAGTCCATTCATGTTCCTGTCACTTCAACAAACTACAAAAAAAGACATGCTTAAAAAAACGATGAAGAAACAACAGCAAGAGTTTGATTACTATATGTTTTTTGTGTGATTATATACTGTTATGATGAATACAGTAGCCGAAGCCACCTAAGAGGCTAAGACAGCAAACCATATAGTGATTAGGGTGTTTAAGTATGATGTTCAACTATAGTGATCAGGGTGTTTAAGTATGATGTTCAACTGTAATATGAACGCTTCCGTTTCTGTTCTTGTATTTGTAGGTATTGGAATGTGTCCATGTGATGAACTAAGGCACTTTGTTACAGTCAAAATTTTAAGACACACCACTTGGTTGACAAGTGATGAAGGCAAGGCTTATGGATTACTTCACCCTATTCATTGAATCAGTGAGATGGACTTGCACAATGTTACATTTGAGCTTGACTCCAAAGCAGCGGTGGACCGTTCCAATCATTCATCTAGAGATTTAATGGAACTTTGGTCCACTGTTAGTGATTGTAAAATGGCTAAATTGAATCTCTTTTTTGCTTTTTGTTGGAAAAGGCCAAAAATTTATTAAGAATGAAACGGTACCAAAGGTACCAAAACATGATACAAGGTTGATAATTGACAAAAAAATACAGTAGCCGAAGCCACCTAAGAGGCTAAGACAGCAAACCAGACTCAACAGGAATGATATGGAGCCTAAATGTAAATTGAACAACATACTAGAAAATAGATACAGAGTGCACCAGCTTGTATACCAAACCGAACCAAAACCAAAAGGAGCAACAAACGAGCCGAACGAAACATAGAGCTGATGAACAACACAGATTGCATCAAACCTCAAAAATCCAACGCCCCCAGAGATCCTATCTGGAAAACACATTGTCATCAATTTGCTGCAGATTCAAAAATTGGCAGCCGATTAAGTTTAGTTACACACTTGAAGGACAAAAGGCACCAAAGCTACACACCTCTCAGAGCTCCAAATAACACCAGAACCACCTAATATCAAGTAGAGTAGAGCTCGCAACACTCTCTAACACCCACTCTCTTATTGGCTTAAATCCAGGTGGGTCTCACACTTTGGAAATGGTCTCACTTAAAGTGGTGGGACATACATCGATTTATCGAATGAGGGAGTAAGTGTAAGAGAGTGTCCCTAGCATTTCTCTATCAAATATGTCGTTTCCAGTCTCTTAAACTATGAGAATGAGACCTGATCTGATCACCCAAACGCCAATACCACACAAAATGCACAGACAATCAGAAACAAGCACCAAATGTAATAAGGTCAACTACTACAGTGCTATGAATTTCCCAGATAAACAAGACTCTGCATCAAGCCACACAACATCCCTAGCAATGAGCCAATGACAACAATATCAGACTGCAACCAGTTAAAACCAAACCTGCTCTAACTGGGGCGAATCCGCACCTGCTCCTGAAAAAATGCTCAAACAGAACTACTCCAATACTAACATTGACAGCAAGAACCAAGTGAAAAACAAAAGCTTTTTAAATGATCCAACAAGACTCCAAAACTAAAGCCTGCCTCCAGACATAATACAACTGAGGCATAATACAACTGAGGCATGCCCTTGGATCCTCCTCTATTTAGGATTTTAATTATTAAAAATAATAAATATGTTGACTTCAGCTCTAGGTAAGTGATGTGGTGACCTCAAAGAGTAGTTTTAAAAGGAATGTCAAGTTGCAAGGGAGGAATTTTTGAAAAAAGAACCAATGGAATAAAATCCAAGCTTGCCCAAATGTTTAAGTACAATAAGAACAAATATGCATAGAATTACATATTAGTACTGATAAATTGTCAAAAAATTACCAAGTCATCACCAGATTTAAAAGAATAGTACTGAACAGCTTCAGAAGCAAGTTATTCCAAACATGATTAGAAGTACTGAAGCTTCAGAAGTACTGAACAGCCATTTATAGAAGTACTGAACAGCCATTTATAGAAGTACTGAAGCTTCAGAAGTACTGAACAGTACCCTTATCAACTAATCTCATGGTTCTAAATTACTGCTTCAGAAGTACTGAACAGCTTCAGAAGTACTGAATGAGCAAGTCTGAAGACATGCCTCTGAAGTCCGATGCTATGCTTTTGAAGTCTGATATTTAAATACCAAGTGACAGCAACTTGCTAGATTGTCACAGTTACTGACTATATAAAATTGCAAATTGATTGCAGATGTTTTAGTGAGTACAAATAGGGATGGCATGTATTCCCTACAGAAGCGTCAATCACGGAAGAAACAAACACAAATTCAGAATGAGATGATTCTGCCTCGAGAGTGGACCTATTGAAGCAGAAGTGCAGCAGACTGTAGTAGTGCCATTTGTAGCAACTTTTTCTTTAGTTTTGTTACACATTCATCTTAGTACTTGTGTCAGTTGTGTGGTTTCTGCCAATTAAAGCAGAATAATAAAGTAATAAAGAAAAGCTGGTTGAAGAGGAATAAATAAAATTCCCAAATGACTAAATCCTGTTTCAGATTCATTGGATTTATATGTAGGGAAATCTTTTGGATGTAATATTGTATCATGATTAGATTAGATACCAAAAATTATGGATTATTAAGAATATATATCTTGCTTTGTTTTATGCTTCTACCTTAATTTGTGTAAGAGGCGATCCAAGGATGGATCATACAGAACAAATTAACAATAAAATCTTTTCTATTTAATGTGGCCTTGATCTCTTTATATGTTACTTACTTGAGCCAGGTGACGATTGTTAAGCAACTTTATGCTAAAATTGTCTAATAAGTTAGTATGTTTCGTCTCAGTGCCAAGAGCATTTTCCAAATCTTGTGGGTGGAGTCTATTTTAAGTTCTTATTGTTTTCTAATATTGGAGAAAAATGTTGCAAGTATTCTTGAAGTTGAATTGGAGGAATGTGTCACACCAAAACTTTTTTCTTTAAAGAGAAAAACCCCACTAAAATTAACTTGAAAAATAAGATTTGAGTGATATCTAATAATACTGCATATTTATTTCGAAAAATGCACGGGTATGTTCCTACTTATGAATGGACACTAACTTATGAGTAAATGTTTTGCCTACTTATGTATTAAGCAACAGAATGCAACTTCTGCATAAACACTTGGTTGGACCTTTTCATTATAAATGAAAATATGACTGTCAGCCACCATCAATAACAAAACATCAATAACTACAAATATCACATAACTATAAAAAGTTTGAAATAAAATAAAACTTAGAATCATATTGCCTAATCTCAAGTACTGAACAGCCATTTATAGAAGTACTGAACAGCCATTTATAGAAGTACTGAAGCTTCAGAAGTACTGAACAGTACCCTTATCAACTAATCTCATGGTTCTAAATTACTGCTTCAGAAGTACTGAACAGCTTCAGAAGTACTGAATGAGCAAGTCTGAAGACATGCCTCTGAAGTCCGATGCTATGCTTTTGAAGTCTGATGATATGCCTCTGAGTCTGAAGAACTTCAGACTCTGAAAGAGTTCAAGTCTGAAGAACATCAGACTCTGAGTTCAAGTCTGAAGAACATCCCAACCTTCTTCACCTTCCTCGCGCTGACGCTCGAGCTCGAACTCTCGCCGCATTGCGTTGAATCAACGATTGGATTCAAAACGACACCGTTTTGAGTACGAAACGCGACGGTGTTGTTGTCGTTGAAGAATTCGCATCGGTCGTTAAAACGCGTGTCGTTTTGATGCGGAGGGGTTACTGTGAGAACGATTGAGAGAAACCCACAGAGTTTGTGGTTTGAGAAAGGGTCGTTGGCGGTGGACATTGGTGGAGGAACGGAACACTAAAACGACGCCGTTTTGATTTTGTGAATATGGTTTTTGATTGAATCTTCTTGATGATGAAAGAGAATGAATATTTTAACCGAAGAAGAAATAGGGTTAAAGAAAATGGAAGGAGATTAGTGTGGGAGTGGGAGCGAAATTAACTGCGAGAATGCGAAGTGATTAGCGTTGAGGTTTGAATTTTCTAGGGTTAGTTAATTAGTCAGGTGGAAAATTAGAATCATTGGATTTATAATTGAGATTTTACTGGACTGAGCTGTATAGTTTAACCGTGGTAGCTGTTAGTTAGTAAGCTGTATAGTTTAACAGTACCTCAGAAGTACCTCTGATGCACTGTAGCTGGTTCTGAAACTTTGATGCACTGTAACACGGTACAAGTCATCGTTGATACTTATTATAAAAGATTATTATATATAAATTTTAAAATCATTTTTATTCATGTAACAAGTCATCGCTTATACATATGATAAAATTATTATTATACACGAGAAAAGTTATCACCCCTAAAAAGTTAAAATCAGTAATTTAACGAGCAATCTTTATGTTTAACTTTATCTTTATTTCTCAAAAAAGTCGGCATTGAACCCTTTATCTTTATGTTTATCTTTACTTTTATCTGCTATTTAGAATATCACCCCACTTTAATTCTACAATAATATTGACTAAAACTTTGGAAACAACTGAAATGCATAGGAGAAGTTGACATGGTTAGATAAAATTATTATGCACAAGACAAACTGTCGTTCATAAAATGCACAAGAGAAGTTGACATTGATTAAATAAAACTATCATGCACTTCACAAGTTTTCATTAATAAAATTTCACAATTAACTCAAATGCACGAGATAAGTTGTCACTGAATAAACTAACTTTGATGCACGGGACAAGTTATCATTTATAAAAAATTGTTCTTGCTAAAATATTTATACTATTTAGAATATCACCTCACTTCAATTCTACGATTATATTGAATCCTCAAAACTAAAATGCACAAGATAAATGAACATTGACTAAAATTTTGTGAATAACTAAAATGCATGGTAGAAGGGGGTTTTGACTAAAATTTTAGAATTAAATCAAATGCATGGTATAAGTTGTCACAGACTAAACTATGCTTGACTCACGGGACAAGTTGTCATTTATAAAAAATCATTCATGCTAAAACGTTTATATTATTAAGAATATCACACCCACTTCAATTCTACGATTATATTGAATCCTCATCAACTTAAATGCACAGGATAAATGAACATTGACTAAAATTTCGTAAATAATTAAAATGCATGGGAGAAGTGGGTGTTGACTAAAATTTTAGAATTAAATCAAATGTATGGTATAAGTTGTCACAGACTAATCTATCTTTGACTTACGGGACAAACTGTCATTTAGAAAAAATCATTCCTGCTAAAACGTTTATATTATTTAGAATATCACCTCACTTCAACTCTACAATGATATTGAACCCTTATCAACTAAAATGCATTAGATAAGTGGACATTAACTGAAATTTCATAGATAACTAAAATGCACGGGAGAAGTGGACATTAACTGAAATTTCGTAGATAACTAAAATGCATGGGAGAAGTGGACATTGACTAAAATTTTAGAATTAACACAAATGCACATGATAAGTTGTCACTTACTAAACTAACTTTGATACACGAGACAAGATGTTATTTATAAAACATTGTTCCTTCTAAAACATTTCTACTATTTAGAACACCACCTCACTTCAATTCTACAATGATATTGAATCATCATCAACTAAAATGCGTGTGATAAGTGGGTATATACTAAGGTTTCAGAAATGACTCAAATGCATGGGAGAAGCTGGCATTGATTAAATAGATCAATCGTGCATGAGACAAGTTGTCATTAATGAAATGCACAATAAGATTGACATTGATTAAATTAACTTATAATGCACTTGAAAAGTTTTCAGTGTTAAAATTTCATAATTGACTCAAATACATGGGATAAGTTGTCACTAACTAAACTATTATTATACTTGTGAGATGTTATCATTGATACAAAATTTATAATAATTATAATACATGGGCCATGTTGTTGTTTATATAAATTTTAAAATAATTATTATACACGGGACAAGTCATCGTTGATACTTATTATAAAAGATTATTATATATAAATTTTAAAATCATTTTTATTCATGTAACAAGTCATCACTAATACATATGATAAAATTATTATTATACACGGGAAAAGTTATCTCCCCTAAAAAGTTAAAATCAGTAATTTAACGAGCAATCTTTATGTATATCTTTATCTTTATTTCTCAAAAAAGTCGGCATTGAACCCTTTATCTTTATGTTTATCTTTACTTTTATCTGCTATTTAGAATATCACCCCACTTTAATTCTACAATAATATTGACTAAAACTTTGGAAACAACTGAAATGCATAGGAGAAGTTGACATTGGACAGATAAAATTATCATGCACAAGACAAATTGTCGTTCATAAAATGCACAAGAGAAGTTGACATTGATTAAATAAAACTATCATGCACTTCACAAGTTTTCATTAATAAAATTTCAGAATTAACTAAAATGCATGAGATAAGTTGTCACTGAATAAACTAACTTTGATGCACGGGACAAGTTATCATTTATAAAAAATTGTTCTTGCTAAAATATTTATACTATTTAGAATATCACCTCACTTCAATTCTACGATTATATTGAATCCTCAAAACTAAAATGCACAAGATAAATGAACATTGACTAAAATTTTGTGAATAACTAAAATGCATGGTAGAAGGGGGTTTTGACTAAAATTTTAGAATTAAATCAAATGCATGGTATAAGTTGTCACAGACTAAACTATGCTTGACTCACGGGACAAGTTGTCATTTATAAAAAATCATTCATGCTAAAACGTTTATATTATTAAGAATATCACACCCACTTCAATTCTACGATTATATTGAATCCTCATCAACTAAAATGCACAGGATAAATGAACATTGACTAACATTTCGTAAATAATTAAAATGCATGGGAGAAGTGGGTGTTGACTAAAATTTTAGAATTAAATCAAATGTATGGTATAAGTTGTCACAGACTAATCTATCTTTGACTTACGGGACAAACTGTCATTTAGAAAAAATCATTCCTGCTAAAACGTTTATATTATTTAGAATATCACCTCACTTCAACTCTACAATGATATTGAACCCTTATCAACTAAAATGCATTAGATAAGTGGACATTAACTGAAATTTCATAGATAACTAAAATGCAAGGGAGAAGTGGACATTAACTGAAATTTCGTAGATAACTAAAATGCATGGGAGAAGTGGACATTGACTAAAATTTTAGAATTAACACAAATGCACATCATAAGTTGTCACTTACTAAACTAACTTTGATACACGAGACAAGATGTTATTTATAAAACATTGTTCCTTCTAAAACATTTCTACTATTTAGAACACCACCTCACTTCAATTCTACAATGATATTGAATCATCATCAACTAAAATGCGTGTGATAAGTGGGTATATACTAAGGTTTCAGAAATGACTCAAATGCATGGGAGAAGCTGGCATTGATTAAATAGAACAATCGTGCATGAGACAAGTTGTCATTAATGAAATGCACAATAAGATTGACATTGATTAAATTAACTTATAATGCACTTGAAAAGTTTTCAGTGTTAAAATTTCATAATTGACTCAAATACATGGGATAAGTTGTCACTAACTAAACTATTATTATACTTGTGAGATGTTATCATTGATACAAAATTTATAATAATTATAATACATGGGCCATGTTGTTGTTTATATAAATTTTAAAATAATTATTATACACGGGACAAGTCATCATTGATACTTATTATAAAAGATTATTATATATAAATTTTAAAATCATTTTTATTCATGTAACAAGTCATCACTAATACATATGATAAAATTATTATTATACACGGGAAAAGTTATCTCCCCTAAAAAGTTAAAATTAGTAATTTAACGAGCAATCTTTATGTATATCTTTATCTTTATTTCTCAAAAAAGTCGGCATTGAACCCTTTATCTTTATGTTTATCTTTACTTTTATCTGCTATTTAGAATATCACCCCACTTTAATTCTACAATAATATTGACTAAAACTTTGGAAACAACTGAAATGCATAGGAGAAGTTGACATTGGACAGATAAAATTATCATGCACAAGACAAATTGTCGTTCATAAAATGCACAAGAGAAGTTGACATTGATTAAATAAAACTATCATGCACTTCACAAGTTTTCATTAATAAAATTTCAGAATTAACTAAAATGCATGAGATAAGTTGTCACTGAATAAACTAACTTTGATGCACGGGACAAGTTATCATTTATAAAAAATTGTTCTTGCTAAAATATTTATACTATTTAGAATATCACCTCACTTCAATTCTACGATTATATTGAATCCTCAAAACTAAAATGCACAAGATAAATGAACATTGACTAAAATTTTGTGAATAACTAAAATGCATGGTAGAAGGGGGTTTTGACTAAAATTTTAGAATTAAATCAAATGCATGGTATAAGTTGTCACAGACTAAACTATGCTTGACTCACGGGACAAGTTGTCATTTATAAAAAATCATTCATGCTAAAACGTTTATATTATTAAGAATATCACACCCACTTCAATTCTACGATTATATTGAATCCTCATCAACTAAAATGCACAGGATAAATGAACATTGACTAACATTTCGTAAATAATTAAAATGCATGGGAGAAGTGGGTGTTGACTAAAATTTTAGAATTAAATCAAATGTATGGTATAAGTTGTCACAGACTAATCTATCTTTGACTTACGGGACAAACTGTCATTTAGAAAAAATCATTCCTGCTAAAACGTTTATATTATTTAGAATATCACCTCACTTCAACTCTACAATGATATTGAACCCTTATCAACTAAAATGCATTAGATAAGTGGACATTAACTGAAATTTCATAGATAACTAAAATGCACGGGAGAAGTGGACATTAACTGAAATTTCGTAGATAACTAAAATGCATGGGAGAAGTGGACATTGACTAAAATTTTAGAATTAACACAAATGCACATCATAAGTTGTCACTTACTAAACTAACTTTGATACACGAGACAAGATGTTATTTATAAAACATTGTTCCTTCTAAAACATTTCTACTATTTAGAACACCACCTCACTTCAATTCTACAATGATATTGAACCATCATCAACTAAAATGCGTGTGATAAGTGGGTATATACTAAGGTTTCAGAAATGACTCAAATGCATGGGAGAAGCTGACATTGATTAAATAGAACAATCGTGCATGAGACAAGTTGTCATTAATGAAATGCACAATAAGATTGACATTGATTAAATTAACTTATAATGCACTTGAAAAGTTTTCAGTGTTAAAATTTCATAATTGACTCAAATACATGGGATAAGTTGTCACTAACTAAACTATTATTATACTTGTGAGATGTTATCATTGATACAAAATTTATAATAATTATAATACATGGGCCATGTTGTTGTTTATATAAATTTTAAAATAATTATTATACACGGGACAAGTCATCGTTGATACTTATTATAAAAGATTATTATATATAAATTTTAAAATCATTTTTATTCATGTAACAAGTCATCACTAATACATATGATAAAATTATTATTATACACGGGAAAAGTTATCTCCCCTAAAAAGTTAAAATCAGTAATTTAACGAGCAATCTTTATGTATATCTTTATCTTTATTTCTCAAAAAAGTCGGCATTGAACCCTTTATCTTTATGTTTATCTTTACTTTTATCTGCTATTTAGAATATCACCCCACTTTAATTCTACAATAATATTGACTAAAACTTTGGAAACAACTGAAATGCATAGGAGAAGTTGACATTGGACAGATAAAATTATCATGCACAAGACAAATTGTCGTTCATAAAATGCACAAGAGAAGTTGACATTGATTAAATAAAACTATCATGCACTTCACAAGTTTTCATTAATAAAATTTCAGAATTAACTAAAATGCATGAGATAAGTTGTCACTGAATAAACTAACTTTGATGCACGGGACAAGTTATCATTTATAAAAAATTGTTCTTGCTAAAATATTTATACTATTTAGAATATCACCTCACTTCAATTCTACGATTATATTGAATCCTCAAAACTAAAATGCACAAGATAAATGAACATTGACTAAAATTTTGTGAATAACTAAAATGCATGGTAGAAGGGGGTTTTGACTAAAATTTTAGAATTAAATCAAATGCATGGTATAAGTTGTCACAGACTAAACTATGCTTGACTCACGGGACAAGTTGTCATTTATAAAAAATCATTCATGCTAAAACGTTTATATTATTAAGAATATCACACCCACTTCAATTCTACGATTATATTGAATCCTCATCAACTAAAATGCACAGGATAAATGAACATTGACTAACATTTCGTAAATAATTAAAATGCATGGGAGAAGTGGGTGTTGACTAAAATTTTAGAATTAAATCAAATGTATGGTATAAGTTGTCACAGACTAATCTATCTTTGACTTACGGGACAAACTGTCATTTAGAAAAAATCATTCCTGCTAAAACGTTTATATTATTTAGAATATCACCTCACTTCAACTCTACAATGATATTGAACCCTTATCAACTAAAATGCATTAGATAAGTGGACATTAACTGAAATTTCATAGATAACTAAAATGCACGGGAGAAGTGGACATTAACTGAAATTTCGTAGATAACTAAAATGCATGGGAGAAGTGGACATTGACTAAAATTTTAGAATTAACACAAATGCACATCATAAGTTGTCACTTACTAAACTAACTTTGATACACGAGACAAGATGTTATTTATAAAACATTGTTCCTTCTAAAACATTTCTACTATTTAGAACACCACCTCACTTCAATTCTACAATGATATTGAATCATCATCAACTAAAATGCGTGTGATAAGTGGGTATATACTAAGGTTTCAGAAATGACTCAAATGCATGGGAGAAGCTGGCATTGATTAAATAGAACAATCGTGCATGAGACAAGTTGTCATTAATGAAATGCACAATAAGATTGACATTGATTAAATTAACTTATAATGCACTTGAAAAGTTTTCAGTGTTAAAATTTCATAATTGACTCAAATACATGGGATAAGTTGTCACTAACTAAACTATTATTATACTTGTGAGATGTTATCATTGATACAAAATTTATAATAATTATAATACATGGGCCATGTTGTTGTTTATATAAATTTTAAAATAATTATTATACACGGGACAAGTCATCATTGATACTTATTATAAAAGATTATTATATATAAATTTTAAAATCATTTTTATTCATGTAACAAGTCATCACTAATACATATGATAAAATTATTATTATACACGGGAAAAGTTATCTCCCCTAAAAAGTTAAAATTAGTAATTTAACGAGCAATCTTTATGTATATCTTTATCTTTATTTCTCAAAAAAGTCGGCATTGAACCCTTTATCTTTATGTTTATCTTTACTTTTATCTGCTATTTAGAATATCACCCCACTTTAATTCTACAATAATATTGACTAAAACTTTGGAAACAACTGAAATGCATAGGAGAAGTTGACATTGGACAGATAAAATTATCATGCACAAGACAAATTGTCGTTCATAAAATGCACAAGAGAAGTTGACATTGATTAAATAAAACTATCATGCACTTCACAAGTTTTCATTAATAAAATTTCAGAATTAACTAAAATGCATGAGATAAGTTGTCACTGAATAAACTAACTTTGATGCACGGGACAAGTTATCATTTATAAAAAATTGTTCTTGCTAAAATATTTATACTATTTAGAATGTCACCTCACTTCAATTCTACGATTATATTGAATCCTCAAAACTAAAATGCACAAGATAAATGAACATTGACTAAAATTTTGTGAATAACTAAAATGCATGGTAGAAGGGGGTTTTGACTAAAATTTTAGAATTAAATCAAATGCATGGTATAAGTTGTCACAGACTAAACTATGCTTGACTCACGGGACAAGTTGTCATTTATAAAAAATCATTCATGCTAAAACGTTTATATTATTAAGAATATCACACCCACTTCAATTCTACGATTATATTGAATCCTCATCAACTAAAATGCACAGGATAAATGAACATTGACTAACATTTCGTAAATAATTAAAATGCATGGGAGAAGTGGGTGTTGACTAAAATTTTAGAATTAAATCAAATGTATGGTATAAGTTGTCACAGACTAATCTATCTTTGACTTACGGGACAAACTGTCATTTAGAAAAAAATCATTCCTGCTAAAACGTTTATATTATTTAGAATATCACCTCACTTCAACTCTACAATGATATTGAACCCTTATCAACTAAAATGCATGAGATAAGTGGACATTAACTGAAATTTCATAGATAACTAAAATGCACGGGAGAAGTGGACATTAACTGAAATTTCGTAGATAACTAAAATGCATGGGAGAAGTGGACATTGACTAAAATTTTAGAATTAACACAAATGCACATGATAAGTTGTCACTTACTAAACTAACTTTGATACACGAGACAAGATGTTATTTCTAAAACATTGTTCCTTCTAAAACGTTTCTGCTATTTAGAACACCACCTCACTTCAATTCTACAATGATATTGAATCCTCATCAACTAAAATGCGTGTGATAAGTGAGTATATACTAAAGTTTCAGAAATTACTAAAATGCACATGAGAAGCTGGCATTGATTAAAATGCACAAAAAAGTTGACTTTGATTAAATTAACTTACAATGCACTTGAAAAAATTTCAGTGATAAAATTTTAGAATTAACTTAAATGCACATGATAAGTTGTAACTGACTAAACTATTATGGTACACGGGACATGTTATCATTAATACAAAATTTATAATAATTATAATACACGGGCCATGTTATTATTTATATATATTTTAAAATAATTATTATACACGGGACAAGTCATCATTGATATGTATTATAAAAGATTATTATATATAAATTTTAAAATAATTTTTATACATGTAACAAGTCATCGCTAATGCATATGATAAAATTATTATTATACACGGGAAACGTTATCATTCATAAAAAGTTAAAATCGGTAATTTAACGAACAATCTTTATGTTTATGTTTATCTTTATTTCTCAAAAAGTGGGCATTGAACCCTTTATCTTTATCTTTGTATTTATCTACTATTTAGAATATCACCTCACTTTAATTATACAATGATATTGTACACTTATAAACTGAAATGCACGGCATAAGTGAACATTGACTAAATCTTTGGAAACAACTAAAATGCATAGGAGAAGTTGTCATTGGTTAAATAGAACTATCATGCACAAGACATGTTGAGTAGAACTATCATATACAAGACAAGTTGTCATTATACACACGACAAGTTGACAAACATATTCTAAAAGCATACAAGTCAATATTTTTTTAAGACAAAAATTATATAAGTTGATATTATTATTGTTTAAACTACCATATAAAAAATCCTGAAATTATATAAATCATTCACATCAACGGATACCCGTGCAAAGGGACCACAATGTACTTTTCTATGGGTTTATGCACCACACATCTAACCCAACTCTTTTCTACTGATTTACCCCCACTTTATAGCTTAATACATACATTTTCTCAATTTTATAAATATGTATTCCACATTAATTCCAATTTGATATTTTGTTTATATCAATTTTTTGTTTTTTTAGTTATTTTATTTTTCTTTATAACTATAATTATTGTTCTTTTTTAAATCTAAACTAAACATAGTTTAATTAATCAAATTTTTAACTGCATTAAATCATCACGCCCAACCGGCACCCGTGCGGATGCACGGGTTAGTTACTAGTTCACAATATCTCAAGATAAACTTTATAGGTGTTTCAAGTTGGCTAGAAGACCACCATAACTATTAGCTTAACATTAGACACGACAATCAGAACACTTTAACCACATGCTCAAAGTAGAAGGGGAATGTCAAATAGAATGAATTAGATACGTCAATATCTCAAATTATTTTGGGAAAAACCGGTCCTCTTATGTGACATCCATGTAGAGTGTCACGTAGACTTATTGTGCTACCTCATGGTATGAAATGGAAAAAGTTAATTGGGGGATGATTTTGACGGATGCTATTAGAATGTAAGGATATTTTTGCTATTTTGCAAATTTGTGGGATGCTATTAGATTTTGATGGATGCTATTAGAATTTAGGGATATTTAAAATGGGGGCAAAAACATTTTTTTTTTATTTAAATAGAGAGATGAAAATTACATTTAAGTCAAAAATATATTCAGCTATGTGAGATATGTTTTTTTCTCTTCTTCCTCTAATCGAGGTCAAAGAGAGTAACCAAAAGAGTAAATACTTCTATGCAAATATATAGGGACATACAATATGAAGGAATATATATCAAGCAAGATACTCCCTCCGTCTTTTTTTATAGAAGTAGTTTACAAAAAAGTTTTGTCCATAAATATAATATTATATACAAATTTCTAGATGCATTTATTACTCTTTTTTCAAATATACCCCTTATTAATACTACCAATTTGTTTTGATATATGAGAAGTTAACATTAAATATATATTTAATTAAGGGTAATCTAGTAATAGTCACACACATTTGAAACAACTTTATTACTCCAACAACTTTTCTCACTATCCGTGATTTTTGTAAACTATTTCTATAAAAAAGGAGGGAGTATATATTCTTTGAATTAAGGGCCTCAAACGGGAACGCATCGTTTTATTTATCACGATAGAAGCAATATATCTATATTTTAGCGTCATTTTTTTCCCCTTCAAATCGTGCTTGTAAGTAGGGTGGGAGGGAGTATTAGATTAAATTAATACACAACAATAATATAGGCCATTGATTATTCATGACGAGAGCTTGGGGTTTTTCAAGAAAAAAAATAACAAATGGAGTAGTATTTGTTTTAACCTCAGTATCACAGGGTAATTAATGTTAGCAGATGGTCCGTCATTCATTTGTTGTCTTCTCAAGATGAACTTTTTATTTCAGAATACCTACATGAAAATTCAGAATCTTTACTTTCAAAATTCAAGAGAGCTGATTAGATTTTGTCATTCAAGTTTTCTGATTGTAAGCATCGATCAATAGTTTCAAACCATGGAAAAAGGACTATTTGTGCACAGGAAGTATGTCTTTAATTAATTGCATATGTAGATAAAGTACAATATGTACAACAATTCAATTCAATAACACAAGTCACAGCATGTAGCTGGTAAGAAGCAATAATATGTATGCTAAATACAAATAGTGTGATTTAAATTTGTAACCAATGTTCCATGCATAGAAGTTGGGCTAGGTGAGATTCTTAATCAAATACCGCATTCTTCTTATATTTTTCAATAAATTAAATACCATGTATCTGGGTGTGCCTTTATTAATTGGTACGGGTGTATCAACCATTTTCTTGCGAGTTGCAACCAACAATTAAGATAAAAATTGTATTGTGACAAAACATTTTTAAGTTGATTTTTAGGGTATTAGAAAGGACAAAGGAGTGTGGTTTCTTGACTATTCCAAAAGCTAGATTTGGAGTGTATTACTTAGGGTTGACCCTTGTTTTAGGGACCTATCAATTATGATTTATGATGGATGATATTTTGTTATTGATGTGCACGAATGATAGAAATTTCATTATCTTCATTTTGCCTCTTTTTTTTACATGTTTTTTTTTTATCTAACTATCGATTATCTATATCTATGTAGAGTTGTATTAATAAGACTATTACTTTTTTTTTTTTTATTTGATGAGGTTTTCGTACGCCTAATTTTTTTCGAAACTATACTTTGTTCGGATTCTAACATCCAAATAGGGTTTCGGAATATGCAATTCGAGCAAGACCTATATATAACATGAAATCATAAAACTTTCACATTTATACAGTTTCTACAGTTGCTATAAAACTTCTGTCTCCCACCCCAAAATCCAAAAATCACTCATTTGGTGAATCTTGGAGGTTTTTTTTTCTCAAAATCATCACATTTCAAGCTTCATCAAACATTAAACACAAGGTAAGATCTCATTCCCTCGATTTGTCACTGTTTTGATTCGATTTTTCTTCTTCTTCTGAACCACTAAAACTGTTTGGCTTATAAAATCTAAACAAAGTTGTTGTTTGTTCGCCTTATGCACCAACAAGTACAATCTAAAAACTCCAAAGATAAACAGCTCCGTATAAAATTTCAAAACAGAGGAATTTAATCCTTAATCTTCCCGAAAGACCATGTAGGGGAGTTTTAAAAAAAAAAACTTCATAAATTACTACTGAAGTATTTATGAGAGGATAAGTTGTCGAAAGAAATATATCTATAAGAGGACATGGCGGGTACTAGGTAAAGACATCTTCCTAGAATTTAGATGAATTATGTAATATATTTTTCAAGCCGCTAATTTTAACCTCCAAATTCTAGGAAAAGAAAGAAATAACAATTAAGAGTTCGATCGAAAGATAAATATATAACTAAAAATTGTTTTACTCAATAATCAAACTTGGTTCTACTAAACTAATCACGACTTATTTTGTTGCCTTATCATACTTCTAGTCGTGAAAATATTTAGTTTATTATATGATTTGAAGCTTGAAATTATATTGCAAACATTTTGAGACCCGATCTAATACATATTTGTTTATAGGTGACAATTTGGGTACCCATCAATAAAAGGTGGGTAACACAACTCATGCTGGGTTGGTACTTGGTACTAATCAAAGTTATTTATTTGTTTTCTATTATTTTTAATGTTATATAAATACGTTGTTTTGATTGAGCCAACTCAACATGAGTAATATTACCCACCTTTTATTAATGAGTAAACAAGAATTTACCTGGTTTATATTCGACTCCCTCGTAAAATTTATGCTAGCTTGCCACTTTGTATTCCTTTAATGTTAAGTGGAAGATAATAATTTAGCAGCGATTCACATAATATTAATTAGATGATATAATAGAGAATTTAATGATTAAAATTACATTGAAAACTTAAAGTGTGTTATGAAATAAACTAAAAGCACAAGATCACATATGAAGAAGATGAAAGCTTTGTGTATTATTCTCTTCACAAGTGTGTCTTTACACTAAAATATGAGTCCTATTTATAGGACATAATGTGCAAGTGAATGATCAAAGTAATTAAGGTCCACTAACCATCCATTTACTTTAGGGAGTTATAGGAAGGTGGACGACTAAGGATGGACATCCACTAAACTAATTATTCATAACACTCCCCCTTGGATGTCCATCAGGATATGCCTCATTAAAACCTTACTAAAAAAAAACCCAATGGGAAAAAATTCTAGTGAAGGAAAAAGAGTACATAATCCTTTTACATAATACATTTATTTCTCCCCCTCAACAATACAACCATCTTTGAGTCGACGAAGACCAATTTTTTGTATCAACTGTTCAAAAACTCTGCTTCGGAGTGACTTTGTGAAAAGGTCTGCAAGATTATCACAAGAACGAATTTGTTGAATGCTTATATCACCATTCTTCTGAAGATCATGCGTGAAAAAGAATTTAGGAGAAATATGTTTTGTTCGATCTCCTTTAATGTAACCTTCTTTCAACTGAGCAATGCATGCAGTATTATCTTCATAAATAGTTGTCGCATTTATTCTCCCGATAGATAAACCACAACTCTCTTGTATGTGTTGAATTAGAGACCTTAACCAAACACATTCTCGACTCGCCTCATGTAGTGCTAAGAGTTCAGCATGATTTGATGATGTTGTTGTTATGGTTTGCTTCACAGATCTCCATGAAATGGCTGTACCTCCACAGGTAAACAAGTAACCTGTTTGTGATCTTCCATTATGAGGATCTGACAAATAACCTGCATCTGCATAACCTGTTAATTCAAATTTTTGTACTTTTGAATAAAACAAACCCATGTCCATTGTACCTCTAAGGTAACGAAATATATGCTTGACTCCGTTCCAATGTCTCCGTGTGGGTGAAGAACTATACCTTGCTAACAGATTGACAGAAAATGAAATATCAGGACGCGTATAATTAGCAAGGTACATTAGTGCTCCGATTGCACTGAGATATGGTACTTCAGGACCAAGTATTTCTTCACCCTCTTCTCGAGGTCTGAAAGGATCTTTCCCCACATCCAGTGATCGAACAACCATTGGAGTAGACAATGGATGAGATTTGTCCATATATAAACGTTTTAATACTTTTGCAACATAAGCTTCTTGATGCACAAATATTCCATTATTCAAATGCTCAATTTGTAATCCCAAACAAAATTTTGTCCTTCCCAAGTCCTTTACCTCAAACTCTTTCTTTAAGCAATTTATAGCTTTTGGAAGCTCTTCAGGAGTTCCAATAATATTTATATCATCAACATACACCGCAATTATTGCAAATTCTTTTCCAGATCTTTTTATAAAAATACATGGACAAATGGAGTCATTTGTATACCCCTCTTTTATCAAATATTCACTAAGGCGATTATACCACATGCGCCCTGATTGTTTTAGCCCATATAAAGACTTATTCAATTTGATGGAATAGTCTTCTCGAGATCTAGGACAATCTGTCTCAGGAAAATTAAATCCTTCTGGGAGTTTCATGTAAATGTTACTATCAAGTGATCCATATAAATAAGCTGTAACAACATCCATCATGTGCAATTTGAGTCCTTCATGTGCTACAAGGCTAATTAAGTACCGAAACGTACATGCATCCACTACAGGTGAATATGTCTCATCAAAGTCAATTCCAGGTCTTTGTGAAAATCCTTGGGCAACAAGTCGAGCTTTGTATCTCACAATTTCACCATTCTCATTTCGTTTTCTCACAAAAACCCACCTATATCCAACTGGTTTCACACCTTCAGGTGTTCGGACTATAGGTCCAAAAACTTTTCGATTGTAAAGCGAGTTTAATTCAGCTTCAATTGCATCTTTCCATTTTGGCCAATTCTCACTTTGCCTACAATCTTTGATAGACTTTGGTTCATGATCCTCGCTATCATTTATCACATTTAGCGCTATATGATATGCAAAAGCATCGTCAACGTTGACTTTTTGCCGGTTCCATTGTATTCCATTACTGACATAATTTATTGAGATCTCTTTATTTTCATGAATTTCAGGTACCTGATCAGTCTCTTCCGGAACTGAAATATCAATTATGTCTGAAGACTCTTTTAGAGTTTCTATATCCTCACTTGGGCCATCTTTCTTTTTAGCTCCTTTTCTCATTCGAGGATTTTTATCTTTGGAACCGACTGGCCTACCACGCTTCAGGCGTGGTTGAGACTCATTTGCAATATGAGATTGCCCAATTGTGACATCCATTTTTATCGGAGCATTAGCAGCTGGTATATATGATTTTGTCACACTTTTTGGATCAGTGAATGCATTTGGTAATTGATTTGCTAAGCTCTGCAAATGAATTATCTTTTGAACTTCAAGTTCACATTGTTTAGTTCGAGGATCAAGATAAGACAATGATAATTCTTTCCAAATGATTTCCTTTTCCAGCTGCTTACTCTCTCCCCCTAATGTTGGGAAATTTGATTCATCAAAATGACAATCAGCAAAT
The DNA here is from genome assembly GCA_018208015.1 of Medicago ruthenica. NCBI lineage: Eukaryota > Viridiplantae > Streptophyta > Magnoliopsida > Fabales > Fabaceae > Medicago > Medicago ruthenica. The sequence continues at coordinate 14,925 of WNNG01000600.1, read as the reverse complement.
CGGGCTGTAAATAAATCTCCCGTTGTTGGTTCAAGATACTTTATAATAGATCGAGATTCATATCCAACATATATTCCCAACCTTCTTTGAGGACCCATCTTAGTGCGTTGTGGTGGAGAAATAGGAACATACACCGCACATCCAAAGATTCTTAGATGGGAAATATTAGGTTCTTGACCAAAAACTAATTGTAAAGGGGAAGAGTTATGATAACTTGTTGGCCTGATGCGAATCAATGATGCAGCATGCAAAATTGCATGTCCCCAAGTAGAAATTGGGAGTTTGCATCTCATGAGAAGTGGTCTTGCAATTAACTGTATACGCTTGATAAATGATTCTGCAAGTCCATTTTGTGTATGAACATGTGCTACAGGATGTTCAATGTCAACTCCAATGGACATACAATATTCATTAAAGCTTGAGATGAGAACTCGGCGGCATTATCAAGTCGTATTTTCTTGACGGGATAATCAGGGAAGTGTGCTCTTATTCGAATTAATTGAGCTAGCAATCTTGCAAATGCATGCCTGGTTGCGAGTTGACAACAAACAAACATGTGACCATCTAGTGGATGCATCAATTAAAACCATAAAGTATCTAAATGGTCCACATGGCGGTTGTATTGGCCCACAAATATCACCATGTATACGCTCTAAAAAATTTAGAGATTCACTTCCATTTTTTGTTGGTGATGGCCTAATTATCAACTTCCCTTGTGAACAAGAGGTGCATGAGAACTTATCAGATTGAAAAATCTCCTGGCTCTTCAATTGATGACCACAAGAATTTTCAATTATTTTTCGCATCATTATAGACCCGGGATGGCCCAACCGGTCATGCCAAACAACAAATTTTTTATGATTTGTAAACTTCTGGTTTACGATCACATGTGCTTCAATTGCACTTATATAAGTGTAGTACAAACCAGAGGAAAAGGCGGGTAACTTTTCCACTACACTTATTTTATCCAAATTATGTCTCGTTATATAAAGATATTCAACATCTCCTTCATTTCTTGTTTCAATATGATATCCATTTAGACGAATATCCTTGAAACTTAATAAATTTCTATGAGACTTGGGAGAATATAATGCATTTTCAATGTTTAAATTTGTTCCTCTAGGTAATTTTATATTAGCTCTTCCGGAGCCTTCAATTATTTTTGAACTTCCCGATATAGTACTAACATCGGTTTCTTGCTTTACTAAATAAGAGAAATATTTTTTATCCTTGAAAATTGTATGAGTAGTTGCACTATCAGCGAGACACATATCTCCATTATTGAGGTTAATGTTAATACTCATTCTATCTAAAAAAAATAACAAACAAAAGATAAGTATAAAAACAAAATTATATAAACGTAATATTTATCATGACTAGCATTGGAGGTTGAAAACACACTTAGAAATAAGACTTTATTATCATTAACATAGGAAAGTTAAAACATAACATAAAATTTTTATTATCATAGGAAATTCAAAGTCATTTGTAAACATGATTATTTATTGCTAGGTTTTATTTCTTGACACTTCCATCTCCAATGAGATGATCAATCTTTCCATCAGGATCAGCAAAGAAATCAGCAACGTCTAAGTGGGTAACATCCATATTACCATAATCATAATCACCATCTTCACATGCAAAATGTGTCTCAGCCTTTTTATCTTTATTTTTAAGTGATTGTTGGTAAAGATCAACAAGATGCCTTGGTGTACGACATGTACGACTCCAATGGCCTTTTCCTCCACAACGATAGCAAATATTCTCATTATTTTTGCTACTCTGACCACCCTTTTCATTCTTTCCAACATTTTTCAACTTCTGGTGAGAAAATGTATTTTTGTAATCGCTACTGTGATTATGATTAAGACTACGACCACGTCCACGACCACGACCTTGCCCACGACCACGTCCACGACCACGACCACGAGTTTGCCCATAGTGATCGTGCGTTGCTACATTCACTTCTGGGAATGGAGCACTACCAGTGGGACGGGCCTCATGATTTTTCATCAAAAGCTCGTTATTTTGTTCTGCCACAAGCAGGCAAGATATCAAGTCAGAATATTTTGTAAATCCTTTTTCGCGATATTGCTGCTACAGGAGCACATTAGACGCATGAAAAGTGGAGAATGTTTTTTCTAACATATCTTCATCGGTCACTTTTTCTCCACACAATTTCAATTGAGAAGTAATTCTAAATACAGCCGAGTTATACGCGGTTACAGATTTAAAGTCTTGTAAACGCAAATGCATCCATTCGTAACGAGCTTTAGGAAGAATGATAGTTTTTTGATGGTCATATCTTTCTTTTAAACTGTTCCAAAGAACTTGTGGATCTTTTACGATAAGGTATTCATTCTTTAGATCCTCGTGAAGATGGCGACGAAGGAATATCATGGCTTTTGCCTTATGCTGATCAGATGATCTGTTTCCTTCTTTAATAGTATCTCCATGACCTTCGGCATTTAAATGAATTTCGGCATCTAGGGCCCAAGCCAGATAATTTTTTCCCGAAATATCAAGAGCCTCAAAATCAAGTTTTGTAAGGTTCGACATAATGAGTACTATAATAAAAGTTTAAACAAGTTAGATAAAATACGTAAATAATAGATGAGAAATATATAGTTTTTTTTTTAGGTTGCACAATGGTCATCAATAATGCATAAAAACAACTCATATGTAGCAGAAACATGCGTAAAAAGACTACATAAAGTAATTTCAAAAGATAATTAACAAGTAATAATATATTTTTATTTTTTAATTTGGATAAAACAAACCAGATATCATATTTTGGTGACTACATGATGACAATCTTAAAGGAAGAAACAATCACTAAGTAGCATGGCTTAAACATCAGTTATCATGTCAATTTGTACCGTTATGTGCAAAAACTTAACTGACACAACTTTCACATAATACATTACATACTTATATGGATCAGACTTGGGTTTAATAATTGCTTACCTTTTGAGATTTCATGTCATTAAGTTAAATCAAATTAGCATTTGCAAATTATGCTACAAATCTTATATTCATATTAAAAGAATAAATTTTTCCATTGCCGCATGCCAAATATTACACATTTCAATCTATAGAACATATTTGATAGTGGTAATCACTTATTTTATTAACTCAGATTGAATAGCATAAAGTAAAAGAAAGTTGCAATTAACATGAAGTAAAAGAAAGATAAGAAACTATCACTAACTAGTTTGAATATCATAAAGTAAAATAAACTTTTCTTTGAGAAAGTTAAGAAACTAGCATAAAGTAATCACCAGAAACATCCTAAAGAACATACATGGCTGGATATATTTAAGAGTGATAGAATGACACAACAAGCAATACCAAAACAATAGGGAATCAATTTTACCTCAGATTGTTAGAGATTCGTGCTGATAACGTGTTATGAAATAAACTAAAAGCACAAGATCACATAGGAAGAAGATGAAAGCTTTGTGTATTATTCTCTTCACAAGTGTGTCTTTACACTAAAATATGAGTCCTATTTATAGGACATAATGTGCAAGTGAATGATCAAAGTAATTAAGGTCCACTAACCATCCATTTACTTTAGGGAGTTATAGGAAGGTGGAAGACTAAGGATGGACATCCACTAAACTAATTATTCATAACAAAGTGAGCTTTTTTAGATGCTTTTTGTTTTGTAAATATGAAAAGTATAGTGGACTGGAGGTAAAATTTATTATAATCAATATTATCTGTATGGATTTCAAGTAATTACACTTCAAATTAAGGAGACTATATAAATGAAAGAAATAAAATAATAGTTTTATCAAATTAATATATTTTTTTACAAATTAATCTTATTAACTATTGATGTATATGACATTATCATAAATGTAAAGAGAAGTATAATAACTTGCAAGTGATGAGCATATTATTAATTAGAAGATATAATCAGAAAAAATAACTAATACAATTATTATACTCCTCTGTTTAATTTTGTTAATCTCTGTAAAAAAAACTTAAAACCAACATTTTGAGACGGTCATTAACTTCACATTATAGGATACCTCATGTGGACGACCCAAGCTAAAGAAAATTAATTTGGTGGTTTTCTAAATATGGCACCCCTCTATTAAAAAGTCAATGAGAGAAATTAATTGGGACATAATGCTGTCTGTTGTTTGATCAAATCTTTATAGACTTATAGCAATTGAACTGCATGTTGTGTCAAAGCAAAAGAAACAAGGAAGAAGAAAGAATTAAAGTTTAAGAGAGCGATTGCATATATATCCGAATCATCAATTGCCCAATCCTCGTTTGCTAGAAAGGATGATAGATCTACCATCTTGTCTAAAGTAAGAATACACCTAGATTAAAAGTTAATTAGAAAAGAAGAAAAAAACGAAAGAAGTTAATTTGGGAATTTCTCTTAATTTCCATAGATTGGATTATTCTAAAGCATTTTTAATTGAAAAACATGTTAAATAGTTCATGAAAATGAAATAAATTTTGGGAATTCTTTTTTGCGTGTATAAGCTAAAACTATATTAAAAACAAAAAAGGAAACAAAAGCCAGGGTACCAAATCCAGGAAAAAAAAAAGAACAAATAAAAAAAGGGCTACATTAAAGAATAGTAGTACCACACTGTCCCCGTGAGCATAACTCAGTTGGCAGGGACAACACATTATTATATGCAGGGGCCGGGGTTCGAACCCCGGACACCCCACTTATTCACTTTAAAAAGTGAATTCTAGTCACTAGGCTATCTGACAAAAAAAAAAAATAGTATAAGAACCAACCCTATAGGGTAATATCAACATCCATGCATTCCATATTTTTTATTTTTCTTTTTTGACTTTGAGACAACTTCATAAAAACCTTTATTATGATCAGGATCAACTTCGTTTTTTTGACAAAAGAAAACTTAATTCATTTAATTTAAAATAAGAATAGAGATGATAATAAGGATCAACCTTATTACCATCATCAATCCAAATACTTTTTAAGAGATTCATAACGTCAGCAAGATTTAAGTTACAAATTTACCCACTAGAGGTTTGAACCATACAATATGTTCTACTAGTAATTTGATCTTTAGTTCCATCTTCTTTTGGTACTTCACTCCAAAGGCAAGTCCTTGTGTTTGATTATGATAGAACAATGTCATGGATCTTATTAGATATCAATCTGACCACATCCACTTCCTTTCCTGTGACAATGCACTATATCATATGACAAGTTTCGAGTTTGCATATGACTTTTGTTCTTTAGGTTGTGCAGGATAAAAAAAAGAGAGCACTGCTATGTAACCCGATATATATTGTCCCTAATTGATAGTGAAAAGTAATTTTATCCAATCAAGTTTCTTCCTAGCCGCCAATCAATGGAGGTGGTGGGGTATAATTTAGGGAAGGTATTGAGTTAATGGTCGCTCGTGAAACTATTGATCAAGTAACCTGATGGCTAAACTCAAACACTAGAAATATGGAGAAATGGAGAATCCAAATTTCAAGCCTCAGTCTCTACACACCAATGTCTATGGAGCTTACCAACCGATTTACAATTACTTTTTCCCCGATATTTTTTTTGAGCAACCGATAAGTTATTAGTTACCGTTACCACACAACTTATAATTCATAAAGATATGTAACCAGGCTACCAGCAAAATGGGTACCAGCTACTAAGGGAGGATATCAGAGTTTATTGAGTTCAGTAGAAACGAGATTGACCATCAAGCAATCGGTTGGGTTTTAATTTCCATAAAACAAAAATACCTCTTTTATTAACCATATTCAATATCTTAGGTATGTACCTTTTTTTTTTTTTTTTTGGGCTAATAGTATGTACCAGTATCTGTCTTTATTTCATACTGTTCCTTTTCATAAGGTTATGTTAAAACCAATATGGCAATATTAGGTTGCAAAAGGCATCTCAATTAGGGGTGGGAATAGCCTAGGCCGAGCTAGGCTTTGCAAGACCTAAACCTGGCCTACCAAATTTTTTAGAAAGTTGCTTTTCCCACTTCATAGAAAGCTAAGAAACACCAGTATTTTACGTTTTTAACCCCATCGGCAGTTAACTGCCGATGGGAAGGACGCGGCGGCAGTTAATTGCCGATGGGAAGCAAACCAGCGGCAGTTAGCTGGCGTTGCCATGTTTTACCTATATTTTCTAAAACTTCACATTTTTTCATCTTAATGTGAACAAAAACGATAAAATGAGTGAACAAAAACGATAAAATGACATGCAATTAAAGTGAAAATGCTAAAAAAAAAAGACAGCTAATTTTTTAACTTTGTTAGAATTAGTTTTTGTTAAAATTAAATATGTTTTTAAAAAAATTAAAAACAATTTTCAAGTTAAAAAATTAGCTGTCTTTTTTTTAGCATTTTCACTTTAATCGCATGTCATTTTATCGTTTTTGTTCACATTAAGATGAAAAAAAATGTGAAGTTTTAGAAAATATAGGCAAAACATGGCAACGGCAGCTAACTGCCGCTGGTTTCCTTCCCATCGGCAGTTAACTGCCGCTGGGGTTAAAAATGTAAAATACTGGTGTTTCTTAGCTTTCCATGAAGTGGGAAAAGCAACTTTCAATTTTTTAAGGCTTAAGTCTGGCTTGCGACCTGTTATAGGCTTACTCTTGAGGCCTGAGTCTGGGCTTTTGAAAGCCTGATAAGGCCTGCTAGCTGTTGGTAGCAACAAAAGTAAGTATTTTTTATATCGTCTCCACAGGGACTAGTGCGCTATCTCAAGCCGTTCAACAATCGTTATCATTTTGAGTAAGGGGTTTATAACTTTGTTTGCTATAAACTATTGGAATGTAAAAGCGGAAATAAAGACGACAAGCAATATGAAATAAAAGCGTTGGGATCGGAGTTCGTCAAACTAGCCTCGAATATATTCTAATGATCAAGCATATGAATTCTAGCTTTTTAGAGAAATTATCACGTATCACTCGACAAAGTCATTCGTGTCCAAATGACGTCGTGAGATCGATCGTATCGTTTAATCGACGATTTCCCAATCTATTAAACGATACGAAAGCTTTACGTTCCGACACTTTATGCGATTATCAAAACTCAATTCCATGTCTAGAATTTCTTATTTTGATAGAAGATTATTCTAAACCTAGATTGAAAAGTATTTGTCAATAACAATTAAATCAAGCATGAGAATGAAAAGCAAGAATAACTTCAATTATCACATAAGTTACTAGAATCATATATTTGCAAAATCAAAGATTACATCTAAGCTATATTGAGTACCTCCAATCCCAACAAGGGAAGGTTAGTTGATCATTGTCATGACAACTATACAAAAGTGGAAGGAAGATGAAGATCCAAAGGCAAGTTCTTGATTTCCCAAAGAGTCTTAGTTGATTCCACACTTCAATCACTCTTGCTCCATGCAGATCACCTCTTTTAGCCCTATGTTATGTCTAAAAATATATCCTAAAACTATTACAACAATAATCCAATCTCTTGTGATAATGAGCTGAAAGGCTATAAATAGAATCTAGATTTTTCAAGGCTCGCTACAACGATGAGCTGGTCGCTGTAGCGATGGAAGGTTTCTTGGCCATTGGGTTTGCTCCACGTCAGCAAAACGGGGTTCAAACCGCCTTTGGTCGCTATAGCGACCATATCCATCGCTACAGCGATGGAAACTTAATTCCTCCCTGCCTAGGCGCGCTATAGCGACCAGCTCCTCCGCTGTAGCGATGGCACCTTGACAATTCTTCATGTTTCTTTGCTCAAATCATGTCCTGGCTTGCATTTTCCTGCACAAATGGATGGGGTAAGAAGTAAAAGCATAATTTGGCATTTGATCAATGATTATGAGCTTTTCCTATGATAACTTGTAAAACAAGCTACTTAAGTGCTTAAATTAAATATTCATTTTAACTAATTTCTGGCACTTAACACTAGCCTGTTTAAAAGCCTATATCATATGAACATCTTTAAGTAAGCAATGTGATCTAAGTTTAAATAGACTAGCGAACTAATAGATCAATTATTTAAACTCTCTTTTAGTAATCAACATGAGTTTTTAGGGAATTTAACTATATATTGCATCATATTTCAATTCTAGTTTATAATAATACATTTGTATATGCGAAATTAATGTATACTAATAAACTTAAATTACTAACAAATTTATATTTTAATTCAAAGTACAAAATATATTATAATAATAAATAATATTATTCATATTTACTTAAATAGGCCGGCCTAATAGGCTCAAGAGGCTTTTTGAATAGCTTGTGACCTGACCTTTTAAGCTAAATAGGCTTATAAAAAAGTCTAGGTCTTCTCTATTTAAGAAAAAAGTATGGCCTGATCTGGCCTGTCGTATGCTAGGTCGTAAGCCCCTGTAGGTCGGCCTGGCCTATTCTCATCCCTAATCTCAATGGAAATTGATGAAAAGAGGGGACGTAGGGTTATGAAACCAATCAAAAATTTAGGGAAGTTCTATGAAGTCATCCTAAACGAAATGGATTTAAATCGGTTCATTTTAAAAAAAACATTTAAAAATACTTAATTTTTTTAAGGAAAACTAAGAATGAATTTAAAGGAAACTAACTATTATTTTTGTGACTCATAAAATCACTTTTTTTTTTCAATTTATTGTACATATTATAGTTAAACACATAAAAATCATGAATAAATTATAATTATTGATTAACATTGTCTTTAACATCTTAAATACTAGTTAAACAAATATGTAAGTTTTCAAAGAATTTTTTAAAAAAATCTTAAAAAAAAAAGAAAAAATTATTTTAACTGATTATAATACAAGAGCCCGAAATAAGGTAGTTAGTGTTTGTTTTAATTCATTCTTAGGTTTCCTTAAAAAATATATATAAAAAAATATTCTTAGTATTTTCAAGGCTCATTTAAATCCGTCTTTTTGAGAGAACATAGGAAGCTCCCAAAATTTGAACCTTAACATACCCTTCCTAAACACAAACCAACTCCACGAAAATGCTTTAATGTGAGAAATAACACCATTGCAGTCAACTATATGTATACCATCATTGAATATAATTTGATTTCTTAAAAACACCAAAGAGCCACACCAACACTCCAAATTAAATGTCTAACCCTACTTGCCCACTTCCCTCTAGTCAATATATCCTTCTAAATTGAATGAAATGAGCAACAACCTCATTAGAGAACACACCATCAAACCCAACCCAAGCACCAATACACATAAATACATTATACGCCTACAAAACAAGTGTACTTAACCCACTTCGGGGATGCAAAATAGAAAACACAGTTTAATTAATGTTCATCATGTAATGTTACATTGCGTAAAAAAATAAATATCATGTAATGTAAGTAACACACCCCTACGAAATAACTTCACCCGACTTGGCAAATTATTTTGAAAATAAGAACACTCACCTATGAAGCCCGGATACTCCAAAATGGTGTCGTACCCGTGTCGGATATGTATCGGATACCGATACTCCGCGGATACGCCCGGATACGTTCCCATAAGTATCCAAATAATTTAATTTAAGTTTTATTTAAAAAAATACGGGATACGTTAAGGATACGTTCGAGATACGGAGAAATAATTCGGGATACGACTTAATAGGTAGGATACAGACGGGATACGTGTGTGAAAAATACATCATGAGTTTATTTTTATTGTTTTTTTTGAACCATTTGTTGTACTAGTTTTATACTTTTATTATACATGTGAATTATAAATTATAATATAATAGAGTATATATTTATAATAATCTAGTATGAAATCCACTTTACAAGTAAGAACAAAAAGTAACAGCATAAAACCAGCATCGTCGCTGGATGATGGCAATGGGGGAGAAGAGAATGAATCTGTTAGCATTGGACAGTAGCTTATTAAACATGACTTGGAAGCTATGTTTTTTTGAGTTCTTTTGATGATACTTTTGTTGATATTCTAATATAGGGGTCAAATCATATTTTGATTTAGACAAAACTCTAATTTGTATTTTGATCACAAATATTATTTTTTGTAAATTGTGATCATTATAATGGTCATGACTTGAAAACGGTGACTATCTTCATACTACCTTGGTATCTTCATAGTGCAAGTTGTTTATATGGTATGTTTTGGTTTAAATAATTACTATCTTAGTTGGTGAATCGTGATCCATTGTAGTTTGACTTGGTGTAGTTAGTTTTAAGATTTCATGCTATTTATTTTTTATGTGTGTGTATGTCTAATATATATATTAAAAAAATTGTAAACGTATCTAAGTCGTATCGTATCCTAAATTTGAAATTTTTGACGTATCCGCGTACCCGTATTGTATCATACCCGTACCCGCATTCGTATTAGACTTCATAGACACTCACCTATGATGGAATTGAGCACTTCTCCAAATCTAACATAGATGTCTCCAAAATCAGCATCCACTATATTGAAATGACTCATCATAAGTAGAGAGTCATGCTCAACTTTCACCTTAAATCCTCCGCACTTATTTTAATAGATGGAGAAGATCTTAACTCACATATTTTATGTATGTTGAAACTTTGAGTGATCAAGTTATCGTCAATGCTTCCTTCAAAAAAAGTTATCATCAATGTTCTTGAACACGTGTATTTAGTAAATATAATAAGGTATTGTGTGTACAAAGCAAAAAAAACAAAATAAGTGTATTTTTTTAAATCTCCACAATCAAATAAAGCTCTTGAAATAAACCCAGGAGTGCTACGCCATATCATTAATTAAGCAAATTACAATGGAAGTAGTGTCAAAAAACGTGCTTATCAATTTTTCTTATAAGCATTTTATAAAATGTAGGGCATTGATGAGACTAAAACATAAACTAGACCACAGAAAGTCAATTATATGGGCATTAAGTAGACAAATTTAAAATTGTTTTGTTAACTCATTTTTGAATACTCGATTGGCCTAATAGGACTTCCTGTTTTTTGTTTTGTTTGCTAGAGTCAATTGGTAGATGAAGAATTGAAGTTTGTTTGCCGCGTATGGTAATTTTGATTATGTAAGGTAAGACATGACAATTGTTTACATATTTGATGTAACTTAAAAAGACGAGTTTGAGATGTAGTTACCCCCTAATGAATTTTTTTTAACCATATTTTATATATAACAAATTTTTACTGTTCCTTAATAGTGAATGATGTCAGTTGAGGATAGACATGGCAACAAAACCCGCCCCAGTCTAGACCCGGCCGCCCCGCCTCGAATTTAACGGGGAAAAGCCGATTTAACTGGGTGCGGGTACGGGAAAAATTTGAGTTTTAGTACGGGGGCGGGGATGCTTATACCCGCCCAACACCCGCTTTTTGAAATTTACCTTATTAAATTTTATAATTTTATTTCCATTTTCTGTCAAATTTGCACCAACCTATTTTAATATATTATTACTCTTTAGAAACATGTTTAGTTAGAATTATTTTTCTCTTTTGAAAAAAGTTTATCAGATCTTTAATTATTAGTAGGCTTAAATGCACTTTTCACCCCCTATGTTTCAAAAAGTTGCGATTTTGGCCCCCTTAAAAAAAATGGATTATTAGACCCCCAACTTTGGCCCCTTTTGCAAAAGTGGCCCCATCCCTCAATTTTGACCAAGTCAACGTATATGTGGCAGCTGACTTAACTGAGTCAGATGCCACATGTGTATTTATTTAATTAAAAAAAATAAAAAAGCCAAATAATCATTTAAGAATTAAATAAAAGAATTAATCATTTAAGAAAAAGCCAAATAATCATTTAAGTAAGTTGTGTTGTTCTTTTGAATCCAAAGAATTCTTGAGAATTAAACCTGCTAGCCTCCAGCAAAAGAAAAATAAGAAAATGGGAAGATTCTGCTCCTGGAACTGCTTCAAGTTGTCTTCAGCTTGTTTCCTTACAGCGCCATCCACTGCTTGGGCATTTAACAGGATCTGTGTAACTTCCATGGCCATCTGAACAGCGAGAAAGCGAGTTGAATCGGCGATGGAACGATTTTGAAGGAATGAAAACTGAGTGAAGCGCAGCTACTCTGAAACCCTAGCAAGGGAGAGTGTGGGAAAAAGCAGAGAAGCCAATGTTGATCCGGCAGAAATTGCGGTTGAGATGCTCCTTCCTCTGTAACTAAGAATAGTTGCACCAATAACAAATCCACCAACAACACCATTTACAAGATCCCTCTTCATCCTGTAGTTCTGCACCACCTGTTCCTCCTATGGCAGCAAAGGTCGCTCCATAGCCACCCATCACGTGCACCTTCCTTCTTTCTTTTCCTTTTTCATTTTTTTAATTTTCTGGTTGTTGGCAAGAGAGAGAGAGATTTGTTTTTTATTTTTCATTTATTTAATTCTTAAATGATTATTTGGCTTTTTTTATTTTTTTAATTAAATAAATACACATGTGGCATCTGACTCAACTAAGTCAGCTGCCACATATACGTTGACTTGGTCAAAATTGAGGGATGGGGCCACTTTTGCAAAAGGGGCCAAAGTTGGGGGTCTAATAATCCATTTTTTTTAAAGGGGGCCAAAATCGCAACTTTTTGAAACATAGGGGGTGAAAAATGCATTTAAGCCTTATTAATATTGTTATTGTTTTTTGTTGCTATGAAAAAAATGAAAAAATATGAATTTTTTAAATATTTTATAAAAAATAGAGTTTCCATGGGTGGGGGCGGGGCAGGGTAACCCGTCCCCATTGGGGGCGGGGTTGAGTGTTCAATTTTTACCCCCAATAAGGTTTGGGGACGGGGGCGGGGACAGGTGCATGGAAGCGGAGGCAGTAATGCTTAAACCCGTCCCCGATTCGCCCTGTTGCCATGCCTAGTTGAGGACCCTTTTGGAACAACAAATAAGTTCTTATAGGCGCCGTTCTTATATTCAAAACATAGTTTTTTCATAGGTAAGAGGTAATTTGAACTTTTACTATTGTATCTTGTTTAAAGTGTCAAGTTCTTTATTTTTTTTTAAAAAAATTTGATATCCGACCCAATAAACAAGGACGATCCCTTGTGTACGTGTATGTGGGTTGGGGTCTCACTTCCTTTTAAAAGTTTTTTTGTATAGTATCTAATGCATTAGAAAAATAAAAAATGGGAGGCTAAAGTTTGACTTTGACCCACACTATAAAATAAACTTAATTCGAAGTGTTGTGTGTGTATATAATAATAATACCTACATTACTTAAATTTTCTAGATCCGTCCATGCCAATAAACAATTAATTTGGGAATCAATCTCATCATCCATTAACATAGTGTTGAGTTCCTTTCTAATATTAATACACATCTCTCCTACCACTAGTAGAGAGCTTATGACAAGAATTTTTTCGGACAAAATACAATAGGAGATTATAAAAAGATAGTAGTACGTAGATTAATTTTCATAACGATGAGTTTACAAGAATCTTAATGAATGTTGAAAAAAGTTTATAAAAAAAATATGAATGTTGAAAAAAAAAATTTAATGGATAAAAAAATGCAGCATTTACTGCATTTATAAAGATATGGAAGTGTTAATTACTGCCCCCGGAACACTAGTTAAAAACCTTAAATAATAAATTTTTATGAAAATTTGTGTAATCAGTGCATTGTAAACTAAAAAATTTTGACATTTTTAAAAAATAATTACTTAATTTAGAATGCTTAAAGAGTGTTCCGGAAACCCTCGTTAAGAAGACCCATAAATATAATATATAGTACAATCCAAGCAGATCATAGCCATAAATTTTAATACTCAATTGATGAAAGTTTGAATTGAATTCTCAAACCCCTCATTGAAATGCATGCAAAGCATTTAGTTGCATAGCTACAGATTAGCCTCTAAATATGGAGGCAGAAATTAAGAACGAGACAGGGGCCTCTGTTACTTTAGCTTTGATTTCTCTTACGGATCAGAGTGCAGCATTCAAACGCCATTAACGGATCAATTTCATGTGCCAAGTTGCCAATCAAACTCACCAGATACGATCATCAATATCAAATGCATCTGCTATGTATTATTACTTACTACCATTCAAACCTCTATGGCTTTTAAATTGTACATTTTGTTGTGAGAGGAAACTACTACTCCTACATAATAACAATGGACTTTACTCCCTCCGTCCCTATTTATAGGAGTAGTTTACAAAAAAGTTTTGTCCCTAAATATAAGATCATATACAAATTCCTAAATGCATTGATTACTCTTTTTTCAAATATACCCCTTATTAATACTATCAATTTGTCTTGGTATATGAAAAGTTAACATTAAATATATATTTAATTAAAGGCAATCTAGTAATAGTCACACCAATTTGAGACAACTTTATTACTCCAACAATTTTTCTTAATACACGTGATTTTTGAAAACTACTCCTATAAAAAGGAACGGAGGGAGTAATTGAAGTTGTAGATTTCAATGAGAAATTCTTCAGTGCTCACATTAAAACACCATAAGTACCAATATTTATTTATGGATTCCAAGATATTTCCTTTCACGTGATAGTAGATTCTCCACCTTGTAGTAGATAGTATTATTATTAGACTTCAAAATTAATTGCGATTTGAGGTTGCTTCCAAGTTTTTTAGTACATTGAATTAACTACTGTTGTTATGTGCGTTGCCTATTTTTTTTTCTTTCTTAACATAGCGTTCTGACTAAAAATTCACTCACTTAGATGAATAAAGTAGAGAATTCATGATTCAAACTCTAGTCCTGCATATCGCAATCTTTCTATTCGATTCAAACATATCACACTGTTTAAGCAGAAATCTATTCTATGCAAGTTTACTAAAAACTTCCGCTCAGCTTGTTAGCTCGAGTCATAATCTTCAACAAAATATAATCAACTCACAAGATCATAACTATAAAAATCTGTCTCTCCATAAGATTCAATTCAACCAAGACGCAAATAGACTAAAGTATGTACATTTTCTTATAAGCCATAAAGTTATGGTACATTTTTTTATAAGCATAAAGTTATGGTACTT